>NW_021025797.1:197615-344810 GCF_004153795.1 Camellia sinensis | reverse complement strand
AATATAAGCACAAAAATCAGTTAAGGCATGGCCAACACACACTTAAACTAGATGCTCCCTCAAGAGGCAAAACAATGGCCCTTTTCAAGGACAACCAGGAGAGGGGGTGGCCCTCTCCTTCTTGGGACCTCAAGGCACCATCTTCACCACTGAAATCCCCCAAGATTTCAGTGGTGAGGAGGCCCAAACACAATGGTCCCGAAGCTCACCAAAAATGTACAAAAATGGAGCCTAACAAGGCTTGAGAGGGGTCAAACAACCCCAAAGCTCAAAATAATCTTCAACAACTATTTAAAGGACTCGAAAATAGAACTTTTATATATTACATGCAAAGCCTAAAAACAGTTGCAAGATAGGTAAAAAAAAGCTATGCAAAAATGGGGTATTTAAAGGTAAAATCCTTACGCTTGAAGACCTCTTTCAAGAACAGCACTCCAGCTGCTTTTTTGGCTCCAAACTAGTCTAAAAACTTCAAGAAAAGACCTCTCGCCCCTCAGCAACCAAGAGAAGGTGTGATGGTGGGTGTTTGTGTACAAAAGTAAGACAAAACACACACAAAAACACAAAGAGGGAGAGATATAGAGATAGGATATATGCAAACCCTAATCCTAGAACCCAAAACTCTGAAAAAAGTTTTCTAACCTAAAAGAGGGAGAAGAGGCCACCTCTTATAGAGGATTCAATCTTGTAAAGCTTCCAAGGCAAGCTAACAAGAGGGAGATCCCTCCATACACGTGTATGGAGGGGAGAAAAGTGTATGCCAGCTAGCATAAAATATCTGCAAAAGCAGATGAACAGTGGTCGGCCAGCCAAAAATGCAATTTGGGTGTATGGAGGGGAGAAAAGTGTATGCCAGCTAGCATAAAATATCTGCAAAAGCAGATGAACAGTGGTCGGCCAGCCAAAAATGCAATTTGGCCAAAATAGATGGCCGGTCGACCAAATATAGTGCCGGCCGGCCAAACATTTGGCCGGTGGTAACAAAACACAGCCAGTGGCCTCAAACCATGGCCGATGATGTGTGGGGATGGCTCACAAGCCATTCTCTGCCCCTCCAAGGCAAAACACAAGTGTTTGGTGCAAAACCAAACACAAAACAGTCGAGTCGAGAGGTCCTGAGGCAAGGCGCGTAGCCGAGACCTTCAGGAACTCAAGACAAACACAAACAAGGATGATCACCGGGTGTTCAAGCGGTGACGTCCAAGTCTTGAGGACGGTCAAAAATGGGGTGTCTACAGGGAGATATGGTTGTTTGAAGTTAGGCATCAATCCGATAAAGCCAAAACTAAGCAACCTTCACTAAAATAGGCATATCTATTTACACACTTAGAATTTAGATATGAGGCTTCCACCATTGGGAAGTAGACTTTCAGGGCTTCAATTTAGACTCAAGAATGACTAAAAATTGAGTCCGGATGAGGGAGGTATGCCCATTTAAAGTTGGGCATGTAGGCATGGCTGGCAGGTGGCCGGCAGCCACCATTTGTGGCCGAAAAACCACCATTTTTTGCCTGCCGGCCATCTGTGATGGCTGGACGGCCACCACTGCAAGCTTGCCAGCCATCAGTGTTAAAAGCAGATATCTTTCCTCCAGCTATTCCACACTGTTCCAGCTATCCATTTTTAGATATTTTGTACCAAAGCTCATATATTTCTATATATAGGTGACCTATCTCTCATATTTGAAGGTTAGAAAACATTAGGAGTGAAGAAATATTTTGGAAAATATCCTCTTTCTCTACAATCCTCTTTCTCTCTCTCTTTTGCAACTTGCATAGCCTATGCCCAAACACACCAAACCAAACCTAGAGAGCCTCTTGCTGAGGTGATTTGAGCTTGGATTTGAGCTCTTGAAATACTTGAGAATGTGAAATTGGTTGGTTATGACTTAAGGGTTCATTCATCTCCAAGAGGTATACTTTATCTTGCTTTTGTACCATCTCTACACCACTTGTTTTCTATCTTTTCTTGCTGATTTTAAAGTGTTTTTCAACTATTTTTATGAGCACAAACTTGTGGTTTAAGGCTGTTAAAGGTAGAGGGATTAATCACCCTTCTTTGAATCTTGTTCTCTAAGCCTTTCCACTTGTGTTTCCCATTCTTTCATCAACTTTTTTTTGAGTTTTTTATCACTGATTTTTAGATGTTTTTAGAGGCTAAAAAAGTGGTTTTGAAGTCCAAAAAATGAAAGGGTTAGCCACCCCTCTTTTGGCTTGTTTACTTGCTTGAATTGCTCCATGTTTTTCTTTTCATTCTAGCACAATTTTGTATTGTTTTCAGACTGTAAAAACTTTGTATTTTTGGGTTGAAACTTGGGTTTTAAAGCCATTAAAGGTTGAGGGGTGGTTCACCCTTCTTTGTACCTTATCTTGGAGGCCTGTACCCATGTGTTTCCCACCCTTTTACTATTTGTTTTTGAGCTTTTAAACACTGAATTTAGTGTTATTTCAGTGGCTAAAAATACTTTTTGAAGTCCAAAATTAGAGGGGTTAGGCTCCCCTCCTTGTATCTTGCTTACTAGTCTAGTTGGTGCCATGTGTTAGCTTATTTTTCTAGCTTGTTTTAGCTTAATCCCAACATGTTTTTGTCTTTGTTTTAGATTGCTTTATCTTTTTTTTGGGCTGTTTGGGTCAGTTGAGTCTTGTTTTGCATGGTTGTAGTGTAAAGGTCCTCACAAGAATGGTGTTTTAGGCCATTAGGCACCTCTTGTTTGAGTTGATTGCATATTTTAGTGTCATTTTGCACTTCATGTCAGCACCTAAAGCTCTGCAACCTCCTTCATTTCTTGACTTTTTAATTTTCTTTGACGGTTGTTTCAAATTGGGATTCTTTAAGCTTGAGATTGAGGTCCATGCTTAATGGTTTAATCCTCTTTTGTGAGTTTATTACCAACGGCATGAAGCTTCTCTCATGCCTTAAACCACCTCTTGGTTGACACTTCCTTCTCTTTAGAAAACTCTTACCAATGGACTTAATTGACTAAATAATGGTTGGTAAGTAAAATGTGTAATTAAAACTTATAACTAAAAGTGAGCGAAGATAAGCATTTGGTTGTGTTTTTGATGTGTTAAATCAGACGTTAATTGAACACATGGAACTTGGACCATTTCATACTTGTTAGTGATGAAATGATCCAAGTTTTCAAGGTCAACTTCTTCCCTTGATCCTTTATGAAAGGGAGGAGGTTTGTGTCTCATTTTGCATTCATTGAATTTGCACCTCTTGAATTACAAGCCATCATGCAATGAAATTGCTTGGATTGGTGGTTTGTGGCTTGAGTTCACAACTCCTCGGATTTGTTTATGAAAAAAGAGGGGTGAATTGTGCAAACAATCCCTGGAAATACCCCATTTTTGCTCTGTTTATCCTCTATTGTAGCATGGTGATCCAGTGCATCAGTGGCCGGCAAGCCACCATTCATGGTAGTGCACCATAAATGGCCGGCAGGACACTCCCATGGCCAGCACCTGGCCAGCAGTCTCTCCAAGTGGTCGGCTAGCCACTGATGCAAACCTCAACAAAGAATTGGTAACGTGGACCAAATTGGTTCTAGAAATGGTCAACTCTGCTAACAGAAGCTTTGGGGAGTGAAACGAAGGTCTTTTCGGGTGGTATCCGAGCATGTGCACCTTCCATTTCTCGAGGCAGAGTAGTGGCAGCATAGTTCAAGATTTTAATTACCTAGCTTGCTTACATTTGTGTTGTAGCTTAATTTGATTAGCTCACTAGTTAGTTAAATTAAAAGTGTTATAAAAATTAGTTAATTAGTTTAGCTATTTATTTCATTTAGTTTGTAATAATTAGCTTAATTAGCTTAGCCTAGTTATTCATTTGGACTCTCCTTCGTGAGAGCGTAATATAATAATGTATATGTCTTTCAACCCCACGTCTTTCTCCTTTTTACTTAATCACTTTTGATAGTTAGATTAGGGACATGTTTTAATTAGTATATCTTATACTTGCATCCATTCATTTTATTGCATGCACCGAGGCTCGGCGAATCATTCAAACTACATTGTCATTTCAATACCTTCTTTGAATATGTGTTTTAATCACACGTTATCAAAATTGATCCATATGCCACATTAGTAGTCGAGCCTATTAATTGCATTCTTTGTATGTGTTGCATTAGACACTTTGTATAGTTAGGAATCATGCATATTTTTCTAACTCATATCTTTTTTAGCTTGGAGTGCTAGGTGAGTTTTAATGCTTTAGCATACTTGCATTAGTGTAAGTGATTGTCATGATTAGCATGCTTGCCATGAGGCTAAATGCTTAAATGATGAACTGTTTGAATGCCTGTGGATGAAGGCTTGTTGCTTGGATTGGAATGATTCAACGAATGTATGTTTTAAGCCCACTTTTTTGAGTGGCAAATCATTTTTTTTAAGCCCACTTGATGTGGCAAATTCAAACCCTTTTCGCAAAAACAAACATGAAGTTGAATTGTTCCAAATTGAGGAAACTAGTTTATACTTGCTTGTGCGCGTCACATAGTAATGCTATTTTAACAACCGGAATAAGAACATATAATGTTGATAAAATCCTATCATGATTAGTAGAGGCTGATCTTTGATCGGGCGAGTGGGGGTGCTCAATTCATGACCTTTCCCTCTTGTACCTAAGTTCCCGAGCCGAGGCAACTTTGGTGATAACAGACACGTGGCCTTTGGCACGAGTCATGGGTTTTCTAAATTTTTCCAAAATAAAATATTTAGGTGGCGACTCTATATCTGACAAAGCAATCCAATTTTGACATTTTTGATTCTAAAAATCGATTTTCCAAAAGATTTGTCAGATTTGGACTCTTTGGTGATTATCAATTTCACATTGCACTTATGAGATTAGATTCAGAACTGCGGGAGTCCGAACTGGAGGGATTTCTTTCAACCTTCCGAAAGGGGGTGCGAAAAAGCTGAGCTACAGGTGTTGGTTTTGACAGCCGGACGCACATCATCGAATGGCCTAACTTTGTGAATTTTTTTTTAATACAAAACTCATCATCTATGCAACCATCAAGAACCACCACCAAAGTTGCAACACTGGCGACCACTACCACCACATACAAACGTCGGTGCTCATGACCATATCACCGATCAGACTACCGCAACTCTCACAGTGGCGACAAAAATTCCAATGGATGAAGTGGTGGTGGTGTTCAATGATCTCAAATCTGCATATTGATTTCAACAAACCATTTCTCAGTTGGGATTGGACATGGCAACTGCAAACCCTTTCGATTCTGGATCACATGACCAGCGGAGGGGATCGACCGATCTGGATCTCACGGTTGGCAACCTTGTCATGAAGGTCCGACAAATTATATCGACTCTAGTGGTAGTAAAGTACCATGCATTTAGTCCGGAAAAAGACGATCACATCGTTTGACCGCCACACACAACAAGACAACACCACAAGCTCCACTACCAATGAAGCGACAGGTGGTGGTGCATCAAGTAGCAGCAGAGGAGGCGGCAGCAGCAGTGAAGGAGGCAATGGTGAAGATCGGAGATCGGAGAGAGGGAGAGAGAGAGGTGGGTTTGGGTAGGTGGTTTTGGTTTGGGAATATGCAAATATTATATATATATATATATATACAAGGGTAATTTGAGCATTTGACAGAAAGTTGTCTTTATGGACATAATATTTTAACGTCTAAACTCTTGGATAAATAAAATACATTTTTAGACTTTTTAAGCAAGTGCTCTTTCTATTATAGAAATTACAGTAAGATTATTGCTCATTAGAGATTGCAAATTATAATTAACGAAAACTAAGTAGATGTTTGGCATATACTAAAAAAAGTGTACTTTTTTTGCATATATACATTTATTTGAGTCATATCAATCAACATCTATTAACATCTATCAATATCTCCTCTCTATTTTTCTACCTACTTTCTCTACTTTTCTACACCTTTTTCTCTACTTTTTTACACTTTCTTTTATGAAAAGTCAAAAAATGCACTTATTTAGAACATCCAAAACCACCCCTAAATAATTACAATATTGAATAATAAAATATTTAAATTAAATAAAAATAAGATAATAATAAATAAGAAAAAAAATCAAACTAAAGAGCTATAATATAATATTATTAAATTTTATCATTTTATAACGTCTATTTTCATATTATAAATTTTCAATAAATTATTTTAAAAAAAACATGATTTTAGGAAATATATTACCTTATTGATCAATAAATGATATGATTTTAATATTTTGAAACATAAAAAAGTTTGATTTGATTTCCATAAAAAAATCTTTCATAAGAGTAAAGTTTAAATGTTTAAATATATTACCATATTTATCAAATGACCGATGGTTTATTGAGTTTTTTTTTTAAATATTCTATAAAAAAAAAAACTATGTAGAGAATTGACCTACTTTTCAAACTATTTGGGAGAGTGACCCAGTTTTGAAATTGCATTTTGAACATGCACTTTCAAATTGAAATTGCATTTTCAGCATGCAATTTTAACTTGAAGTTGCATGTTGAAAATGTGATTTCAAGTCTACATCGACAGATTTCAGGTCTAAGTTTGAAGTCTACATAGGCAATGACTCGCTAATGTGGCTTTCAACTACAAATTTCAAAATTCAAAATCGCCTCATTTGGATGATACATTCAGATGATACACATCTTTGATCTCTATCACAAGAGAGAGCTCCTCCCCTTAACTCCGATGCCTAACTCCATCAGCTCCTGTCCTTCACTCCGATGCCCTACTCTGTCCTTCCCTTGACTCTGACTCCCGACTCTCTCTGTGTTTCCATCTCATTCGACGAATGATGACTTAAGAGGTAATCTGGTATATATATATGTATATTGAGTATATATGTATCTTGTATATATATTAGCCCTTATATATATATATATTAGGGCTTCGGATTTAGGGCTTTGTTTTTCATTTATTTATTTATTTATTTTTTTGAACGAGGATTTAGGGCTTTTGACAATTTGATAAACAATTTGAATGTTGGATTATGGCCTTTTGATTTGGAAATTGAGTAAACTTTATCTTTCCTACCACCTGCTTGATGAAATTCCTCAACCAAATCTTCCAGTCTTAAACCAAGTGTTTATTGCCTTGAATTACAAATTCTGTAATGTTAAATGGATTTTGCTTTGTTTGATTAGTTTGCTTCTTGGGAATGAGGTCTTGTGTTTGATTTCAACATTTCTTGTTCATTGGTAAATGGGTTTCTTCTGTTTGATTTAGTATGGTAATTAGTTGTTTGATGATATTGAGTTCTTGTATGTAGTAGTGACAAATTTGTTGTTGGTTGTTTTGATTAGTGTGGGTTTAAAAATTATGTAATGTTAAATGGATTTTTGGTTTGTCATATTAGTTAGCTTATTGGGAATAAGTTCTTCTGTTTCATTTGAACATTTCTTGGTTATTCATTGTGAAATGGATTTTCTTTGTTCTTAATTTTAGTGATTTTTAGTTATGTTTTTTATGATTGTGATTCTGTTTTGTAGGGTTTCTTGTGCTTAATCCTTAGTTATTTTAGACGGTTATGTTATGAATCTGATTCTATTATGATTTTGATTCATTGTTATGTTTTTATTTTATTTTTGATTCTGTTATGTTCATTTGTGTGATCATAAACTGTTATGTTCATTCTTTTATGTTCATTTTGATTATGTTATTGTCGTCGATTTTATTTACGTTGTGATCATTTAAATTTAAATTGTGATTCATATAGTTTAATGAGGATAACCTATTTTTTTAGATGTCAAGTTCAAGTGTCAATGGCAGTAGCTCAAATTGGTTGACATACGTGAACAAAAATTGACCTAGATATAATAAAAAGGCTAGTACTCGAATTTTTGAGACCGATCGAAACAAAAACAAGTTATTCTACTCTTGTAATGATTGTGGTAGTTTTATTAGATGGTGCTAGCCTATGAATTTACATTCTAGAGTTCATGAAATTCCAAGACAAGTAGAAGGAGAAATGCCAACTGGCTCCGAACAACTTCGATGTATGTTTGAACAACTTTGAGCTATGACCGAACAACAAAGATCTATGATGGAACAACTTCAAATTCAAAGTGCAAAGATGCAAAAAAATGGAATTTGTGTTGTTTGTGTTGCTTGTAATTAGTGCCTTATTCTTATGATGTAATATATATATATATATATATATGCAAGTTAGAAGTAGAAGTAGAAGTAGAAGTAGAGTGAACACTATTGTATGGTACTGTGATGTTTTACAATGAATTATGTTTTGTTGTGTATACATATGTTTTGTTGTGTTTTTACATGAATATCAAACTGGTGTTCATGATGAGGATAATACGATATATAAGCTTCAGCTTTAGCTTGACCTTCAAATCGAAGCACCTTAGCAGCTCATATTTTTTTCTTTTTTCCCCTCTTTCTAGTGAGCTTTAGTAAGTGTTGTGGTTCCATCTAAGTATGGGTTTTCACTGTGTTCTTTGATTTATGGGAGAACTAAATTAAATCAGTCATAATTTCCCTTCAGTATGACACTTAATTCTCCTAATTCTATGGAGAGAGCTCTCTTTTACTCCCTCTTGGAATGATTATGTTTGAACTTTGTGGAGTGTTTACCACTCACTAATTTTTTTCCCCTGTAATAATTGTTCCTTGCTTAATCCTTTTTTTTTTTTTTTCCAGATCACTGTTTCTAATTCAAATCCTGACAGTCATGGTTGGTTTATTATACATACATAAAGTTTGTTAAAAGCCCATACAAGAATTATTCTATATCTTTGAATGTTCTACAATAAGTTCATAATATCATAGAACACATAGATGTAAAATGTGTTCACACGGAATATAGAACATTACTCATAAATCTGCACTTAATTTGGAACACAAAACACATGTATATAAAATGTGTTTTGAGGAACACATTTATAAGATTATTGAACACAGAAATGTCTGTTTGACTCGCCATTGCAAGAGAGATAACCCATAAATGAAAGAATAATAATAATAATAATAATAATATGTACAAACATATAAGAAAGATTGATCAGTGTATGTATGTATGTATGAGAGAGAGAGAGAGAGAGAGAGAGAGAGAGAGAGAGAATAAAGGGTTTTGGAGTACATTACTTATAAAGCTACGATTAGAACACTTAACAGTTACATACACAAATATTAGACAGAAAATGTGACAAACTCATTGCTGAAAGACTTAGTTTAACACACACTACATAAGTATGGAGAACCTAATATAATTTAGTATAGACATAGACACCTAATTAGCACTTAAATCGGCAATCTCAGAGTCTGACTAACCCAAAAGCTCCGGGTCAGAGACAAATGCAAGATCCTCCATGATAGCCTTAATAGATGCAGCATTTGGTTTTGTTCCGTTCTTCTAGGCATTCTTTTTAATTATATATAGTTGCATATCGCGGGCTAACCTATGTCGCATTTGAGAAATCTCACGTTGTAGTCTTTCACATAGTCGATCAACACTTTCAGGATCTTCCTTTTGGATCTCAACAGAGAGTGCTTTTGGCACCTTAAGTCAATTTTCCCGACTTAAGGTTCCATTTGTAAGTGCTCTATAAATAGTGCGGGTCTCTTGAGAAGAGAAGCGTCAGGTAAACCATATTCTGTTTGATTGTTAGATAGATCCAAACATGAACCTCCTTGAATAATACTTGGTTGCTTCCTAAACCTATCACGATAACCACAAGCATAATCTAAAAAAGGTTCTATTATTTCGTTTTCAGCATCGCCACATCCCCTTCCCCTTCCCCTACCCCTTCTCCCTCATCCTCGTGAACTCTCACCTCTTTGCAAGTTCCTACCAACTCGGCGATTCCCACTCCCTCTCATGAATCATGTGGCCATGCAAATTTTTTTAAAGAAACCAACAATAATAAAGGAGGGTGAACTGAGTTGTAAGGGTGTGTCTTGACCTTCACTCCTTTATATAGTTGTTTATGAACGTCACTGTCATGTGCTCGTATTCAAGTCGCTTAGAAACGTTGACATGACACATATCCCATAGTCCAGCATAACGATGAAAAAGACACTGTAAGGAAAAAACAAAGAAAATAAATGCCTCTACAGAAGGTCACATGACATGACAATCTCATATATACCAACAAGAGATGAGTTATCACTGTAAGGAAAAAGCAAAGAAAAGAAAAGTCGTTGCACAAAGTCACATGACATGGCAAGCCATCTGCATATACCAACAACAGATGAGTTGTCACTGTAAGGAAAAAAACAAAGAGAATTAACGCCTTTGCCTAAAGTCATTGTTGCCATGTGACTTTGTGAATTAAATAAAAATTGAGAGGGGTGTTAGAAAGGCAACTATAATTTTGGAAAACATAACTCACTCGCATGTTTGATGTGACTACTCACTGTAACAAGAAACATAACTCCGTCCAAAGTTACAATAGCCATGTCAATGGAGCATGCCATTGTGGAATGAGGGGCGTCTGAAACACCACTACAACTTTTGATTATTTATTAAGTCTGTTAAAGTCACTGCATCACTGAGTTATGTGGATGGATAACTGCATGACTTGACAAGTCAATGCATGTTGACAAGTCACAAACCACTATAGCATTTTATCTTATATCCTCCTTCGTTTGATTTTAAGATTGAATTTATAATTTCTTGGAAACACCATTTTCTGACCGCAAAATCATCACATCGAAGTGACTACTCACTATATGAAAAAAGCAAGCATGCTCACTATGCCCATGTGAATTTGACCAATTTGTAGCGGGATGAATTTATTAAGTCTGTTGTAAGTCACTTTATCAATGAGTCATTTTGGACGGATTTGTGCACAACTTGACAAGTCATTACATGTTGACAAGTCACGAACCATTATAGCATTTTATCTTCTACCTTCATCCGTTTAATTTTATGATTGAATTTACAATTTCTTGTAAACACCATTTTTTCGCCTGCTATATCGTCACTTCGAAATGACTACTCACTGTAGCAAAAAAGCATGCCGGCATTCGATGTTTACTATGCCCATGTGAACTTGACCAACTCGTAAGGGGATAAATTTATTAAGTTTGTTAAAAGTCACTACTTTAATGAGTAATTTTGCACGACTTGGCAAGTCAAGAACCATTATAGCATTTTATATTTCCAAATATTACAATTGAAATTTGAATTTGAATACAGTTTGACCTTATATTGTGTAATAACTCCAGTATTTGTCTAGTATTCAAATATCGTGAACAAGTTAACTATTTCATACCATTTGACGCCATATCATATCGGCTTGATGCTGATTAATCAATAATGGGATCCCCTCTGGTAAATGAGTCATAGACTTGCACAAGTTTTCATATATGAAATCGATATCCAATAACAAAGAAGTTCACTAGATGGCATACATATGCTGACAACAGAAGAATACAAACTTTAACAATATCACGGGTATATAAACTACAAAATGTCACCAACAATAATTTCGAAGGGTTACATCAAATGAATACGTTAAAATCATATCACAAGTGTGTGCTTTTCCACAGTAACCCCTCATCTAAATTATCATAACCATGACATCTCCTCTGCATGTCTATATATAACAATACCCCAACTACGATCATTTTCCAACCCATCTCAATAGTTATTTACAACCTATCTATTTAATTTAATTTTCATGTATATGAGAAATGTCTTCAAGGGTTGCAGGAAGTTCACATCGTCAAAGCCTTCCAAAAGTGTGGCTACTACCTCCAATTAGTTATGACTACGTGACCGAAAAATACTCTAGCCCGAAGGATTATTACGTTGGTATTCTGGTAGAATAGGCGTTCAGGGTAACAAAGCAAGAGAGCTTGTATAATGATCTACGTAACTTAGAGGCACCAGTACCTCATCGTTGTTCATTAACCATTCCTAGATGAAATGTTGGTGACTATGAGCAAGCAGTTAACAGAATGAAAAAGGAGAACAACAGAATGTTGCTGCGGAGATGTAGACATTTCATGCTTCAACTAGCCACCGAAATGGCAGAAGCAAGGAATAGAGAATTGACTGTGATGGAGCGAAATAATGTCTTAAACAATGAAAAATATCTCTCTAACTACTACATGTTAGATGAGGAATGACAAATCAAACATCTAAGTGGTCTTTTTCAATATGTGTGTATGTTGTATCAGGTATGCGTTGTTGGTGTGTAAGGCACTGTTGTTGTTCAACTACATTATTAAACGTCCATTGCACTATGTGTTACTGTTTTATTAAGCTTAAGTTTATGAAAAGTCTACATTTATGTGTGCACACATGTAAACATGACCTGCACATTTCTCTTTGCATTGGTAACTCGTGGATAGCCATTACAGTTTATCTTATATCTTTTTGTCATACATCCAACCAAGTTCATTCATTATCATCATTATCAATTAGTATCACAATGTTAGGTTGGTATATTCTTTTTTGAAATAATGTTCCATAATCAATTTCAGGGAAACAACAATAAAACATTTACATTATAGCGAGCAAACATATGAGCTCTGCCAAACAACCACATATCCCATGAAAGTATAGACCAATTTAATTTGTCAATTATAGATGTAAATCAGAAAATAAAATGATAAACAGTTACAAGGGGCATTAGAAAGGGCATATTTCATATGATGATCTTTACAATAATGCAAGACAGATAATGTTGTGCATTTTAAGTGAAACCATTAGAGAAGTTGTAATTGGAAACAATATAGACAGTTTGTTTGACATTATAATTCTCCTTTTATTGATAACTCGTGGGTAAGCATTACAAAGCCATTGCAAGAGAAATTGTTCGCTCATACATCGAAACAATTTCATTCATTATCATCATTTGACATCTTAATGTCAGATTGATACATAGCATCCATGCTCCAAGAGAAATATTCACTACAAGAAAAATTAGTTTTGGCGACTAAAATTCAATTTTTCGTCGCTGAAAGTAGCACAATTGGCGACTAAAATGGAATTAGTAGCCAAAAGTGAAGACTTTTGGCGACTAAAATAGTTTAGTAGCCAAATGTATAGTTATTGGTGACTAAAAATCAATTTAGTCGCCGATTATATGGGTTTTAGCGACTAGAGGTTTTTTAGTAGCCAAAAGTGAAGGTTTTTGGCGACTAAAATAATTTAGTAGCTAAAAGTATAGGTTTTGGGGACTAAAAAATAGTTTGGTCGCCGATTATACGTGTTTTACCGACAAAAATAAAATTTGTAGCCAAAAGTGAAGCTTTTTGGCTACTGAAAAAAATTTAGTAGCTAAAAGTCTACAATTGGCGACTAAAATTCAATTTAGTAGCCAAAAGTGGAGGTTTTTGGCGACTAAAAACAAGTATTTTTAGGCGGGAATTAATTTTTTTAGCGACTAAAAAATAATTAGTAGCCAAAACTATACAATTGGCGACTAAAAAACAGATTTAGTCGCCAAAAGTACTCTCATTTTTTTTTAGTAAATAATTTATTTTTTACATAAATTATATTGAATAAAAATAATTATATTTATATATATAGGTTTATATTAATACGGGTCAATATACTATATAAATAATATATATTACATATATATTCATGTCGTGTTGTAGTGGCATGGTGCATGGAGTGTGTTGCTAAAGGTGTATAAGGTAGAAGGTAGAAGGTCCGTGGTTCGAATCTCAGAAAAAGAAGAGAAGTTAGTTTTTTTTTTTTTTTTTCCACCGAACAACCTTTGGCGACTAAAACTATTGGTTGCCAAAAGTGTTTCTTTTGGCGACTAAACAGTTTGGTCGACGTTTATTGAATATTGGCGACTAAAACAATAGTCGCTAAATGTATAATTTTAAAAAGTGGAATTGACTATTGGCGACCAAAACTTTGGTCGCTAAAGACCTGTGTTTTTGCCGACTAAAACCTTTTTGGTCGCCAAAACCTCCGGCAACCATGTTTTCGCGACAAAATTGGCGACTAAAAAATTTTGTCGGGGAAACTACAAACAAGGTTTTTGGAGACTAAAAGTGGACTTTTGGCGACTAAAAATTTAGTCACCAAAGGTGATTTTTCTTGTAGTGATTGTTGTGCATCATCCATTAGCCCATCTTCGTCATGCTCATTCGCGGTCTTCCAAAGTTTGGACCTTTGCAAACGTTGGGTCATGCGATTAACTTCGTCGCGAATACGATGCAATGCCCTTTGCAACAACTGTGGAGTGTCAATTAGCATACGCATGGCTAATCATCAAGAATATTTAATATGAACTTCATGGCATAGCTCAACAAGAACGCTTGCTCGAGTTACGCAAAACTCCCACTCAGTTGTCATGGTATTGACAGTGTGATGTGAGTAATACAAATTTGGATTTAATGCGTATTCGAATTCATCTCCATCTGCAACCCAATGGCGACCCATTGCTGAATATAGATCAACCACCATATATCTCATGATGATATCTCTCGATTTTTCTATAAACAGGTAGGCCTGGTATGGTGTGATACTTATAGCAGCCATTGGGAATAGTAGTTCCAACATGCAAAATACATAAAATGGAGATAGACGCGATTACTCATGTCTTCGCAATCCAACATGCTGACAATGACTTGTCGTTATAGTAAACTACACATGAGAGTTGTATGTTTTAAATTGTTGTAAAAGCATTGTCATGTCAACCTTTATGACGTGAAAAAATGTGCATCAACTTTATACGAGTTGTCACTTCCACAGGAAATGACTAGTCAGTCTATATTGGAGGGTTTGAACCTGATAAGTTTCACATGATAGCTGTGTTTTAAAAGTTATTTTAAGAGCATTGTCACATCAACCTTTATAACCTGGAAAATCATGCCTCAACTTTATAGGAGTTGTCAATTTGACAGCTTTCAAGTTCACACAGTTTAAGACGGTTTTTAGCATATTTGAAATCCACTGCTCAAACTTTTCAGAAGAACTAAGCATTTACCAATATATACTAAATTTTAGAGAAATGACTGAATTGATAAAATGGTCTTCCCTCATGTAATGATTTTTTTTTAAAATAGAAAAATAGTTTACCACCTAACAAAATGTGGCAACGCATTGAATATTACATGTAAGGTGAGTTTGATATTATATATGAAGATGACATTATATTTGGTACTATTAATAAAACCTAAAGTAAGGAATTTGCTAAGTGTATGCAAGGTAAGTTTGAGATAAGCATGTTGGGGGAGCAAAATTATTTCCTTGGGCTTCAAATAAACAATGTAGGAAGGGATTTACATCAACCAAGCTGAGTACATAAAGGACTGTAGACACCCCATTTTGACCGACCCTAAGGCTTGGGCGCTTCTTTTTGATCACTCGATGATGAAAATAAGAAGGTGTTTCTCACAGAATCCTCAATAAGAAAACTTAGAATTTGAGCCCTGTTTCCAACCTTAAACAGCCAGAAATTACCTTTCCAAGAGAATATTCTGACCTGGCGGTTACGTCCAGAATGGTTTGTTTAGCTAGGATCAACCTTCGCTACACTTTCGGGGGCCTCACTAAAAAATTCTCCTAAAATTTGGGTGTAACTCGACTTTTCGTAGCCCCTTTTCGAAAGACAAACTAGCCCTATAGTATCAAACTCTCGCGGTTCTAAATCTGTTCTCACAAGTGCAATGTGAAATAGATAAACACCAAAAGTCCAAATCCGACAAATCTTTTGGAAAATTGATTTTGAATAAAAAATGCCAAAAATAGACTGCTTTGCCAGATACTGAGTGACCACCTAAATATTTTTGAAAAATTTAGGAAACCCATGACTCGTGCCAAAGGCCACGTGTCTGTCAACACCAAGATTGTCTTGGCTCGGGAACCTAGGTACGAAAGGAGAAGGTTATGAAATGAGCACCCCTGCTCGCCCGATCAAAGATCGGCCTTACTAATCATGATATGATTTTTATTTACATTATATACTCTTATTCTGATTTATTAGGCTAGCATTACTATGTGATGTGCGCACACACAAGTATAGACTACCTTGCAAGAATTGGAACATTTGGCTTGTGTTTGTTTGCAAATTATTTCAAATACGTATCACTTGAAAAAGTGATCGCATATAAACATTACACAAATTATTTCAATTCAAGCAACTAGTCTTCATCTGCAGACATTCAAACTGTTTATTAATTAAGCAATTAGCCTTGTGGAAAACATGCTAAACATGGCAACAATCACATTCATGCAATATGCTAAAGCAAATAAAAGAGCTCACCTAGTACTCCAAGCCAAAAAGAAGATGATAGAGTTAGAAAAATGCGTGATCCTAACTTATGCAACATGACTAATGCAACGCATGCAAAAATGCACTAATAGGCTCGGCTACTAATATGACATATGAATCAAATTGATAGCATGTGGCCTAAGCACGTATTCAAAGAAGCGTTAAACTAACAATGCAAGTTAGAATGATGAATCGAGCCTCAGTGCATGCAAAAAAAGTGGATGCAAATCATGAAGTATGCTAAACAAAACATGAGGCCTTAAGCTAACCAACATAAGCTAGTAAATAAAAGGGAGAAAGATGTGGGGTTGGAAGACATGCACGTTATTACAACAGTGTGCCCTAACACAAGAGGGTCCGAATGAACATACTAGCTAACTAATTAAAGCTAAACTAATTAAGTAAAAATTACAAACCCAAATGAATAATTTCACTAAACTACTTAACTAATTATTACTAGCTAACTAATTACTACAACAAATCATAATGAACTAATTATTTACATGAATACAACCTGAAAATGGTGCTAAGCTAACTATTTTAATTACTCCGCCTTGGGAAACGAGGAATGCTCATGCATGCACGGGCTTTTCATCCGAAAAAACCACTATTTCTGCTGCCAAATGCCTCTGTTGCACAGTAGAACACTTGCACTGATTTCCACCTGAATACCAATTATGTTCTGCTTCAAAAGTACATTGCTGGACTTTGCATTGGTGGCCGGCAGAGGGCCTTCCATCCACTGATGATGGCCTGCCAGCCATTACTGACTGGATTTTCCTGCTGCAACAAAGAGCAAATAGAGTAGAGACAGTGTATTCTTAAGGGTTTTTTTGCACAATTTACCCCTCATTATCATTTGAACAACTAAAAGGAGTAGTAAAACTTAATTCACAAACCATCAATCTATGCAATTTCATTACATGATGGCCTATGAACCGAAGTGTGCAAGTTCAATAAATGCAACAAAATAAGATTCTCAAAACCACCTCCCTATCATGAATGATCAAGGGAAGTACTTGACAATGAATCTTGAACCGTTTTCATCACTAATGAGTATGGAACGACTCGAGGCTCAAAGGTTCAATTAACGTCCGATTGAACCCAACCGAGTTATTATCTTGCTTCACTTTTAGTCCTCATTTTAATTACATCATTCTAATTACCTTTCCATTCTTTAGTTCATTAAGTCCAAAGGTGAGCTTTAAGTCCTCTAATGGAAAGAAATATCAAACCAAGAGTTGTTTTAGGCATGAGAGAAGCTTCATGCCGTTGGTAATGAACCCCCAAAGGGATTAAACCATTAAGCATGACACCCTAATCTCATGCTTAAACAAACAACTAATTTGAAACCACTTTCAAAGCAAAGAAAAAGCCAAGAAAGGAGGGAGGTTGCAGAGGTGATTAAAGGTGAGAACAAGTAAGAAAAGTACTAAATAAATGCAATCAACTCAAATAAGGTAGTGTCTAAGGCCTAAAACACCAAACTTATAAGGACAATTACACTACAAGCATGCAATATAAGGCTCAAATGCAATGAACACTTAAAAATAATCCTAAAACAGTGCTAAATAAGTCCTAAAACATACTGGAATTAAGACAAAAATAGCTAGAATAATAAACTAAAACATAGAGCTATGTAAGCTAGTGAACAAGACACAAGGAGGGGAGGCTAACCCCTCTAATTTTGGACTTCAAAAAGTGTTTTTAGCCACTGAAATAACTCTGAAATTCAGTGTTTAAAAGCTCAAAAAAAGTGGACGAAGAGATGAGAAACACAAGTGTAAAGAAGAGTAATTAACCCCTCTACCTTTAATAGCCTTAAACCACAAGCTTCAGCGCATAAAAGCAGTCAAAAAATAGTTAAAAAACAACAAGAAAAGATGGGAGACAAGTAGTGTAGAGATGCTCAAAATTATACTTCTTGAAGCAAGGTTACTATTTTGCTCAAAAACCAACAAGTTCTCACTCTCAAGGGCTGAAATTTGGACTCAATAATCTTAACAAAGAGAGCTCCAATATTGGTTTAGGACGTGTATAGAAAGGGTGTGTAGGTTGCAAGATAGAGATAGAGAGAGAATTTCAAGTTTTAGAAATTTTTGAATTTTTTTCAATCTTAAACCATGAAGGAAGGCCTGGTATATATAGAAAAACAACCCCTTAGGTCGAAAATATCTATTTGGAACAGCTGGCTGGAGCTTTCGGGGGACAGCTAGCCAAAAAAATATGTGTTTTTCACTAGTGGCTGACAGTCCAGAAGTGTGAATTGCCAACCACAAATGGTGGCTCGCTGGCCACAGAAAATTTACTTTAAGGCCCGACTTTAAATGGGCATATCTCCTTCATCCAGATTTGGTTTTAGGTCATTCTTAAGTCTAAAATGAAAGCTCCAAAAGTCTAGTTTCCAACAGTGGCAGCCTCACATCTAAATTCTAAGTGTGAAAAGAGATATACCTATTTTAGTGAAGGTTTCTCATTTCTATCTTAACCAGATTGATGCCTAACTTCAAACGGCCATATCTCCCTCATTCAAACTCGACTTTAGGAGATTCTTAAGTCTAAAATGAAGAACCCGAAGTCCAATTTCCAATGGTGGTATCCTCAAAACTAAACTCTAAGTGTACAACGAGATAGGCCTGATTTAGTGAAGACTGCTCAGTTGTCTCTTAACGATTTCATGCCCAACTTCTTCCCCAACTAGTTTTCTTCCTTTTCCTCCAATTTTCTTCAACTCTAAACCTATAAATAAGAGGTTTTAAAGATTTTTCAAAGAGTTCACCTCTCTTCCATTTATTTTCACTTTGTCCTTACTCGGTTTACCAAAAAGTGCAATATTTAACGAAATGCAAGCCTCGGAACATCGTAGAAACATTTTCAGAAAATATTTTGAAAGAGAGGGTTTTAAGGTCTAAAATGGTTTTGGTTAAAACCAGTTTTGGTCAAAATGGGGTGTAAGGTTGGGATTTTGAAGCTCTTCTTGTTAAAGAAATCGAACGTTTGTACCGCATAACTTTCATCATCGAGTGATCAACTTGAGGCGTCCAAGTTTTAAGAGCGGTCAAAAATTGGGTGTTTACAGTGGATGTCTACATTGGGTTACATCACAATGGCCAAATTGTAATTTTTCAATACTCGGGAAATATTCTGTTATGTGAGGGAATATTTTGTTAAGTCAGGAAATATTCCGTCCATATGCAGAATATTCCGTCAATGCTGACGTGGCGATCTTGCTGACATGGCATGACTGGATTGGTCCTTGCTGATGATGTGGCACTGACATGTCTTTACCCAAAAAAAAAAAAAAAAAAGAATTTAAGGAATGCTTGGGAGGGGGTTTGAACACCCAACCTACTACTCAACACCCAACACCTTAACCACTCTACCCAAGATTTTCCTTGTGTTATATTTCCCCTCAAATAATATTTGACCATTTCAAAAGAGCAGACAGAGAAGGTGTTTTATTTTGCATTTTTTTGTGTGTGTATGGGATACTCCCCTACCCCATTGGCCAACCTATATATCACCAAATACATACCTAATCATCCCCCATTGTCAAAAAGAGATTTTGTTTGCATCCATAAAGGAGTATCCCATTCAATCACCTTGAAAATTCATCCCTCCTATCACATTCTTGTCTCTCACCTTCTTTTTTACCTTAACTCTCTCTCATTGCCTATATAGAATGATCAGATGGTAAGAGAGAAAGAGGACCACGAAATTGAAGAGAAAAGAGTGAGAAAAAGAGAGAAAATTCAAGTTTTGAGGAAGTTTGGAAATTAGGAAGTTCAATCTTTCTTTAGAAGGTGAATTTCTAGTCTTTCATTTTCTTATATTTTCTATCCCATATTTATTTTCTTGCTTCTTATTTCATAGTGTTTTGTTATAATCCAAGTGATTTATTTATCTCATATTTATTTTCTTACTTTATATTTCATAGTGTGTTGTTGTAATCTAAGTGGTTTATTTAGCTCATAATTATTTATTTTTTTTATTCACTTGCTCTAGTGTCATATTAGTTTTGTTGTAATTTTGCACTTTCTATTTTATATATGTTTTCTTGTTTTAATCTAACCGGTAGTAGTTTGTTGAGCCACCTACATATTTTTTGTTTGTTCCTTTTCTTGGTTTTGCAACAAGACAGGTTTCGCTCAGCCTAATTAGCCGGCCGGCTTATTTGGCCGGTCGGTTAGCTTCATTAGTACAAGATGGCATAATCTCCCAATTTTGACCAATTTCAGCCGACGGTTCCAAGGAACATAAAGCTTTTATTTTGTTTATTTTTATTTTGAGTATTTTGTGAGGTTTTGTTTTATTTTATTGCAATATTCCTTCCTCCCTCTCTCTCTCTCTCCCATTTGGTTTGTAATAATTCATTCAAAGTGTTGTAATAATTTCCCGGCCCACTTCTTTCTATCTCGTTCTTTTACTTGCTTTTCTTATTTGTGGATATGAATCATGTTTATTTTATTTTATTTTGTTTTGTTTTTAGTATATCCTTGTTTTGCATCCATGTTTCATGCATCTTGATTCAGCTACTTTTGCATTTGTGGATTTAATCAATTCATATGTGATTATGTGCGCTACCTCATATTCTTGATATGATTCATATGTCATATCGTAGAAGTCGAATCTTTAGTTGCATCTCATGAATGAATTGCATTAGGATTTTGTATATAAGATCATGCATGTTTTACTAACTTTGTTTTGTAGCTGTTCATGGAAGGTCGGTAAATATGCAAGTTTTTATGCTTTAGCATCCCGTTTGTGTATGTTTTTCTTATTATGTTTAAGCATTCTACGATGTGGCTACTTGCTTACTTGATATAACTGTATGAATGCCAGTGGATGAAGGTTGTGTTGCTTAATTTGGAATAATGTTGATTTTTTATGTTTGTAAACTCAATTTATATAGGTTGTACATCTTCAAAACTCTTTCAAAATATATGAAATCAAATTATTTCAAAATAAATGACATAGTTTATACTTGTATGCTTTACATAGTAATTTTTAGGATTTATTAAATAATCGAAATGTGAACATATAAAGTAAATAAAATTCATATCATGGTTTAGCAACGGCCGATCGTTTGATCGGGTAAACGGGGGTGCTCAATTAATGACCTTCCCCTCTCATACCTATGGGTCCAAACCAAGACAAATTTAGTTATGACAAATAGTGGCCTTGGTACGAGTCATGGGTTTCCTAATTTTCCAAAATATTAGGTTGCGATTCTGAGATCTAATGACGCAGTCCATTTCTGGCAAAAAGGTTTTGCAATAAAAATGGATTTTCTAAAAGTTGCCAAATCTGGACTCTTATCTATGTTTCACATTGCACTAGTGAGACTAGATCAAAGAGACTGAAGGTCCGAACTATTTGACGCACACGGATACTCCCGGGCATGTTACAGTTTCTGGCAACTCTACTGGGGATTTTATGAAACCTTGACTCGAACTCCATGATATGACTTTTATTTTCAATTATATGTTTATTGCGTTGCATACATTGGTGCACTTAAAATCCCTGTGTTGCCCAGATACTGGTAGGAGCATAGACACACTTTTTGTGACACTTGACCTATCTCTACGATACTTTAGAGGCCTTGTGTTGTAACCTTTTGAGATTTGTCAAAAATGTAGCTCTGTTATCTAGCTCTGCTATCTAAGGTTCTCAGACTCCGAAGAGAGGCTATATTGACTCTTCTGATTTCCTGGGATCTTTATTAGTTATGACCCAAAGGACTCTTTGGTAACGTCACCTTGACTTCAACCCCTAGAGTACAGCTAACCTTGTGCATATAGTGAGTTCTAGTACCTTCCAACAATAGGACATGATGCTCTCCCATTTCTAGGATGTATGATGTCACTTGTTTGAATAGTGAAACCCTAGATCATTTCAAAGTTAGGACAGGGTAACCCTAGCCCCCATAGGGGTGTTTGTTCTCTTTCCTGCTATGTGTTATGTGCAATGTATGGGGATTCTCATGTTCAGATGAGTGGTTCAGTCATTTCAGTTTGTGGGGTTAGGTTCAATTTTTCAGCATGAGTTAGCAGTAATCAATTGAGTCAGGATGCTAATGAAATTCTGATTAGGGGTCCCGTTTTGTTTCAGCAAGGTAGTCGCAGCACAATAGCTTCAGAATGGCCTGATATCCCTCAAGTTCTTTGGATTTGCGCTAGTAAACTCTGTAAGATCTTAGATCTAGTTGAGGGACAACCAGTGTTAGTTTCTTTGCCACCAGTTACACGAAAGAGAAGAACAAAAGCCTCATCAACTGTCCAGAATACCCCTTCTTCACCTGCTTGATCATCACCACTCAACTCACCAGAATCAATGATGGCTCAGATTCCAAAAAATTTAGCAAACACACTATTGGCCCTTCAACAGAGCATGGATACCATTGCCACTATGGTTACTGCCTAAGGCACTACTTTTGCCCCTCAAGGTGTTACTCTTATTGAACTAAAATGCCCATCTGGGGCGTCCACTACTCAACCACCTCCGATGACTCATCCAGTTCCGCCACCACCTCCACCTCCACCTTCACCAGCTGACGAGTTTCCCGAACTTAACTCACCAGAAGATCTGACGGTCTCTGTACAAACTTTAAGAGGATCATTTCCCATTCCATAACTAGCGGGAGAGCTCCTTCCTTCCAAGGAACCTAAGTCTGGCCGAACTATGTTGAAGCTATCCAAGTTGGAAAAACTTTTCAAAAGGTCACAAGGAGTCAATTCAATCCCATACATCGAAGACGGGTACACTGAGACAGCTGGGAAGTTACCAGAACGGTTCAAAATGCCACACATTGATAGGTTTGATGGCTCCGACGACCCAGTGGTGCACGTTCGTCTGTTCTCTGATGTCTTAAAGCTTATGGGTTTGACTCGTCTGCAAAAGCTCTCTTTATTTGGATGAACTTTGTCAAGAGTGGTTGCCATCTGGTATGCAAAGTTAGAGGACTTGGTAAAACAAAGTTGGGAAGAGTTAGTCGAGGCCTTTATCACCCAGTATGCTTATAGCACCCAGATTGAAGTGACTACTTGGGAATTAGAGGCCACCCCTCAAGAGCCCATTTAAAGTTTCATGGCCTTCATCACCAGATGGAGGGAAAAAGCAGCAATGATGACCAACATACCATTCAAAAAAGACCAAATCCATATGATAATAAGAAATCTGCATGGAAAGATGTTACAAAAAAATGATAGTCCTCCCATTCTTCACTTTTAAAGACTTACATGAAATAGGGAATCATTGTGGATGGTAAGGAACCTGTTCGAAAACCTTTTGGTCGCAGTTCCAATGCTACTACTGGTAGTAGTACAGTTGTAAAACCTTTTGAGGTCAATTCAGTCACTACCACAACTGCCAAAATAGCCGACCCATTTGCCAATGCCGGTCCACGAACAACCAACTCAACTCAAACCATAGCCAGAACCTTTAATGCTCTCTGCATGTCCCCAGCCAAAGCTATGAAAATGTTGACAGAAAGATGGTATCTCAAGCCTCTGGACCCCCGACCTCTTCTCGACCCTCTCCCAGCCAAACACGACCCTACCAAATACTGTGCCTTTCATCAACAACCCAAACATGACACTAACCACTATTTTCACCTTTGCCATGAGATCAAAGACCTCATTGACAACAAGATCATAACTCCCCTACAACCACTAAAACCCAACGTCACTACCAACCCGTTGCCACCCCATGACAAAAATCAACCACCTTCCCACCTCAACCACATCCATACACTCCTACCCACCTTTAACCCTAGTATTTACATAACAGCTGTCCATCTACCTAAACCCAAGGTATGCATTCTAGAGAGTATTGATTTATGTATGATGGATGCACCTCTAACCCAGCCAAAGCCAAAACAAACCATAGTGGTGGTGGTATTTCAAACTAAGGAAGAAAAGACTGAATCACGAGAATGACCCAAATAAGACATAATCGAAGTACCCGTGATTGAGACTTGAAAACTACTGGAAGAAGGATATGATCCCAACCAATACATAATACCTGTTGGCTGGTTGAAACCGGAAGTTATCCTACCCGACTCATGTACCATCAATGTTGTTAAAGAAGATATACGTGAATAGGGATTAGATGACTTGGCTAATCTAGAAGAAGACTTAGACAATCTCAAATTCTTTAAGGAATTAGACTTGGGAAATGTGCAAATTGGCTGGTGGGATCTAAGAAGTTCCAACGCTACTCACGGTTAGGCAAACAATGACGAAGGTCCTAATGAGAAAAATAAGGGAAAAGAGGATGAACCAAAAACTGGCACTGGAAAGTTTGAAAACAATGGCAACAAAAGGGGTTCCAAGAGAGAAGAAGAATCAAAAAGTCTGCCAACGTATAACGTGGGAATGATTCATGTAGAGCCTAACAATTGCCTTTCGGTTAATGAAGGCGAATGGTGGGATGATAGCGATCTGCAGCTCACCCATACCGATGATGAATGAGGTAGTACTTTGCCTGAAGAGACTTGGTATTCCGAGGAAATTGATTACCTAACTAGGAGTGGTCGTTACTTTAAACCTCCACAACTAGACCAAGGCGAGTCCTCGAGCAAAGATACAAACATTGATAAAGAGAAAGAGAAAGAAGCAGAAGAAGACCTAGTTTTAAAATAGCTAAAAAAAATCCAAGCAAACATCTCCATCTAGGGACTTCTCATGGCTTCCCGAGAACACCGACAAGCAATGTTGTCAGCCTTAAACAAGGCCAAGCTATCTACTGAGACAACACCGAATCAATTAGTATCTTTCATCATACCTAAAGACATGGCCCCTGTGTTATCATTTACGAACAAAGAGTTACCACCTGAGAGGGTTGACCACAACAAGCCTTTGTATGTGGCCTTGGAGTATAGAAAGAAGAGGATTCTAGTGGTTTTAGTTGATACCAATTCAGCTATTAATGTGTGCCCAGCAAGGATTGCTTATGCAATCAGGGTTAAAACAGGCTGACTTCACGCCAACAAGCCAAGTTATCCAGACATATGACAACACCAACAAGAATATTATGGAGACTTTCAAGGTTCAAATATTAGTTGGTCCCTCTGGGTATGAGGCAGAATTCCATGTCATAGATGTCCCGACAACTTTCAACCTATTGTTGGGCAGGCCTTGGTTGCATAAGATAAGAGCTTTCTCTTCAACCGTACACCAATTGGTGAAGTACTCGCACAATGGAGGGATTGCCATAGTTTTTGGCAATTCTACGATCCACCCTCCTCCAGAAGTCACAACACCAATACTGGAAATACAACATGGGAAGGAAGATATTTTTCTCTCGGGTTTTACCTTGGCAAAAGCACGGTTAGTGCAAACAATCATGGCAGAAAGGGAGGGTACACATCTAAGTGCTCAGTCAGTCTACATAATGAACAAGCTAGGATACATCCCAGGATTTGGATTGGGAAGGAGTGGTCAACAAGGCACCATAGAGATAACTAAGGTAATCCATAACCCACATGCATTTGGGTTGGGATATGAACCAAGAGTAGAAGACTGAGAGAAGAAAAAGAAGGAAATAAGAGAGAGAATCAATGCAAAGAAGACAGGAAAGAAGTATGAGCTGGTTTATAGGCCAATCCATGTGACCTTGAACGAACGCTTTGTCCACCAAGGTGAAGACTTCCCTTTCTGTGGTTTTCCTGAGCCCTAGATTGATCAAGTGGAAACGAAGATATACCCTGGGTTTGAAATCTTCTTCGATCATCAGCTCTTTGATAGTGACGTGGAGTGGGTAGATCCTAGTATTGACATCGGACAAGACAGAGAAGTCAGCTCGGAAAGTAGCACAGAAGAAGTCCTGGGTCAAACACTAGCTGATTTACTGACAGAGTCGCATACTAGCGCTGAACCAATGAATTTGGTGGATATGACCATTGTCGTAATTGGGGAAGAGGCTGTGGACTCGCATTTTTCAGCGCCCTACTTTTCGGAAAGGTTTGAAATAAAGGCCTCACAGTTTGGACTCCTGCGGTTCCGAATCTAGTCTCACAAGTACAATGTGAAACTGATAAATACCAAAGAGTCCAAATCCGGCAAATTGTTTTGAAAAATTGATTTTAAATCAAATTATGCCAAAATTGGGCTACTTTGCCAGATACAAAGTTGCCACCTAAATATTTTTTTTTTTTGGGAAATTTAGGAAACCCTAACTCGTGCTGAAGGCCACGTGTCCGTCATGACCAAAGTTGCCTCGGCTCGGGAACTTAGGTATGAAGGGAGAAAGTCATGAATTGAGCACCCTCGCTAGCCCGATCAAAGATCGACCTCTACTAATCATGATATGAGATTTTATAAACATTGTGTTCTTATTCCGGTTGTTAAACTAGTTTTAGTATGTGACGTGTACATGCAAGTGTAGACTAGTTTGCTCAATTTGAAACAATTTAACTCATGTTTGTTTTTTATGAAAATGGTTTGAATTTGCCACCTCAAGTGGGCTTAAAAGATGCGGATTTTCCACCAAACAAAGTGGACTTAAAACTCACATTCGTTGAATTGTTTCAATTCAAACAACGAGCCTTCATCCATAGGCATTCATGCAGTTTAGCATTTAAGTACATAGCCTCATGGCAAGCATGCTAATCATGGCAACATTCAAACTTATGCAAGCATGTTAAAGTGAAAAAAACTTACCGAGTATTCCAAGCCAAAACAAAACTAGTTAGAAAGATGCATGATCCTAACTATACAATATGCCTAATGCAACACATGCAATAATGCAATTAATAGGCTCGGCTACTAAAATGACATATGGATCGATTTGATAACATGTGATTAAACACGTATTCAAAGAAGATATTAAAATTGCAATGCAGTTTGAATGATACGCCGAAGCTCGGTGTATGCAATACGAATGAATGGATGCAAGCATGCTATATGCTAATTTGAAATATGTCCCTAATCTAACTCTCGAAAGAGATTAAATAAAAGGAAGAAAGACGTGGGGTTGGAAAACATACACGCATGCACACACGCACGCATACTTACTACAACATTATGCCCTCACGAAGGAGGGTCCAAATGAATAAGCTAAGCTAATCTAAGCTAAGCTAATTAAACTAATCTAATTAAGCTAATTAGACGAATTATTACAAATCAAATGAATAACTAGCAAACTAATTACTAATTATTATAACATTTTAATCAACTAGTAAACTAATTAATCAAAACATATGCACACTAACTAATCATGCAAGGCATTAAACTATGCTGCCACTGCTCCGCTTCGGGAAGTGGAAGATGCATGCGCTCGATTTTCGCATAGAAAATTCATACGCTTTGCTCTTGAAAAGCTCTGTTTGCAGGGTTGAGCACACTCCAAAATCTTTCTGCTCCAACTCACCAAATATTTGTTGAGGGTTACACCAGTGGCCTGCCGGCCATGGATGGCTAATGTCGGCCATCTACCAGCCAGAGAGGTGTGCCGTCGGCTAGAAATAAAGCCTTGCCGGCTATTGATAAGGCACTGCCAGCCACTGATGCTCTGGGTCACCATACTGCAACAGAGCACAAATAGAGCAAAATGAAGGTTTTTCGAAGGGTTTGTTTGTACTGTGGCCTTATCATCTCAAAACCTCAAAAGAGTGGCACACTTAGATCCAAAACCACCAATCAAGCAATTTCATTGCATGATGGCCAAAGATCCAAGTTGTACAATTTCAATAAACGCACAAATAAGACTCGAAGGACCACCACCCTATCATGCATGATCAAGGGCAATGCAGACCAAGGAAAATGGCACATTTCATCACTTTTGAGTATGAAATGTCCAGTTTTCCTTGTGTTCAAACTAACGTCCGGTTTGAACACATGCAATACAACACAAAGATATGCTTATCTTGTCACTTTTACTTGTCAATTTTGTTTACACATTTTAATTACCAAATCATTCCTTAATCCATGAAGTCCATTGGTAAGTGTCGTCTACCGGAAAGAAGGCTCAAACTACAATTTGTTTTAGGCATGAAAGAGGCATTACACTGTTGGTAATGAACCCCCCAAGGGATTAAACCATTAGGTGTAACACCTCCATTTCACACTTAGGCAAACAAGTGGTTTGAAACCACTTTCAAAATAAAACCAAAAAGTGATGAAATGAGGGAGATTGTAGAGATTTAGGTGCTGAAATTAAGTGATAAAAGCACTGAAAACATACAACCAACTCACACCAATGAGAGTTAAAGCCTTAAAACACTACACTCGTGAAGGAATTAACACTACAACCATGCCATGCAAAGCTCAAATGAAACAAACAACCAAAAATAGAGGCAAAACAACCCTAAATATGGTCTAAAACATGCTGGACTCAAGACACAAAAAAGCCAAAACATTAAGCTAATGCATGGGGTTGCACTACAACTATGCAAAATAAGACTCAAACCAACTAACCAGCCTAAAATAGAGCTAAAACAAGTTATTTCAGAGGCTAAGACATGTTGGACTTGAGCTAAAACAGGCTAGATTAATAGGCCAAAACATAAAGCTATCTAGGCATGCAAACAAGACACAAGGAGGGGAGGCTTACCCCTCCGATTTTGGACTTAAAAATAAGTTTTTTTTTTACTACTGAAAAACCTCTGAAATTCATTGGTTAAAAGACCCAAAAAAAATGGTTTTAAAGGGATGAATAAAGGCACAAAAGCTTAGCAAACTAACAAGCAAGAATGATGAACCACCCCTTAACAAAAAAAGGCTTCAAACCACCATTTTCAGGTCATAAAAACAGAGGTTTTTTAGTTCAAAACCAGCCTCAAAACAATTTAAAAAGATAAGAAAACAAGTGAACAAAGTAAGTAAACTACCTCTTGAAGCAAAAACCAATTCTACGCACAAATCCAAGCTAAAACCACTTGCTAGAGCTCAGATCAAGTCTCAAGGAACCTCAACTGAAAGAAAAGTAACTTTGATCAAGGAAGTGTATGTAAAAGTGTAGAGAAAACAAGCTTCAAGGCACAATATTGTAAGATGGAGAGAGAGAGAGAGAGAGAGAGAGGGAGAGAGAGAGAATTTTTGTCTTCAAATTTTTCGAACCTCTCCACATGCAAGAGAGGGGTCCTATATATAGAAAATACAAAATTCCCTCACAAACATCCAACCATATACGTGTTGGAGAATGCATGAACCTGTGCAAACAGTTGGCACAAAGTATCACAAAATATTTACAGGAAACACTGATGGCTGGCAAGGCTTCATTGATGGCCGGCAAGTTACATCAATGGCCGGTAGGCCAAAAGCCATGGCTGGCAGCCTTCAAGGATAGCCGACAGGCCATCAACAACTTCATTCTGAAAAGACTTAAGCATGGTCCAAAGATGAGACAAAATGGATGCAGGGTTTGGAAAACTCAAACCTGTGGCGTTCTTCCGCGGACTTCAAGTGTTCGGTGAGTAATCAGACTCTCCATCGGATGTACCTTCAAGTACGTCTAAGTCTTAAAGGGCCGTCAAAAATGGGTTGCCTACAGTTGCCCCTCTTTGACAGAACTCAGAATCATCAATTGACATGAGTGAATATCAAAGCCCGGAGACGACCCATTTTGACAAGGCCGTAAGACTTGGACAGACAATCAAGACAACAATAAATAGTTGCGCCCGCAGGCTGCTTACGTATCCCTTTGCAGGGAATCAAACTAGCGTAGTTCTGGGGCAAGATACAGATGATATGCATGATGCAAGAACATAACTTATGATCATGCAATAAGACTGTGCAATGAAACATTTAAAATGCAAACGCTATGTAATAAAAATGCTACATTTAAACAAACCAAAACAGAACGTAGCAATCTCTCTTATGAAATGGAGGAGTAAGCAAACACGCCACGCGTGGAAATTATGAGCCCAAACCGCATTTCATGCAAAAAGGATGTAAGAATTATGCAAGCTTAACTACGCGATGCGTAGGAAAGACAGAGCGCAACCAAAATTATTGGGTGCACCTGAAATGCCAAACAAGATCCTAACGCGTTGCACGCGGAAGAAGACGAACATAATGTAAATAGCGGGACGCACCCGAATGCTAGTAACCAAAACAAACAATCCTAACGTGTCTCACACGTGAGGGGAAAAGGTGGTGTAAACGCCAAGACGCACCCGAATGCTTTTAACCGAAAGGAGTGGTGTAAACACTGGGACGCACCCGAATGCTTTTAACCAAAAGAGGTAGTGTAAACACTGGGACGCACCCGAATACTTTTAACCAACAGGAGTGGAGTAAACACCGGGACATACCCATATGCTTTTAACCAAAAGGGGTTGTAAACACCGGGACACACCCGAATGCCTTTAACCAAAAGTGGTAGTGTAAACACTGGGACACACCCAAATGCTTTTAACCAAAAGGGGTGGTGTAAACAACGGGACGCACCCAAATGCTTTTAACCAACAGGAGTGGTGTAAACACCGAGACACACCCAAATGCTCTTAACCAAAAGAGGTGGTGATCCCAACGCGTCCAAACGCGAGAGGGGAAAGTGAAAAGATGCACAGGGCACGAATGATTAAGTGCGATAGATGAATGAGTTAGGGGGAGTGCGATAGATGCACAAAGTGAACAAGTGCGATAGATGCGCAAAGTTAAGGAAAACATTCTCTTACCGAGACATGAACGATCTTATCCAGAACTTCCCTGAATGAACCATACATACAATATCGTCTATTTCTATTGGCTCCACCAAATGAATCGTACATACAATATCGTATCTGCATAAGAAAGAAACTCAACAGGTACAATATATTAAGGGTGCATGTTCTATGCACGATCACAATAATGGTAAGGCATGTTCTATGCAAATGTGAGAAGCACATATTCCATGCATAATTGGAAAATGCATATTCTATGCATGATAACAACTGAGATATAATGGCATGTTTTATGCAAACCAAACAATTTGAGGGCATATTCTATGCATAGTACAAGAGCGAAGGCAGTAAGCATGTTCCATGCATAATGCAAGAGCGGAAGCACACTCTATGCAACTAGAATAAGTGCATGGTCTATGCAACGGTATAAGTGGAATGCACGTTCTATGCAATGACAAAGAAACATATATTCTATGCAATAACAAAAGCACATTCATTAAGACCAATTCAAGAACAACTCCTGATTTACCTCTCAGAAGAGTTGTAATATGTTAAAAGGATACACCTTGCTTATGTCGATGAGTGATGAACATTGTACCCTACAAACGCGATTCTGAGCCTCCGCAGAGACATTCTAAACCAAACACTAAACAGGCCCTTCACTTCTTGAAATCCAAGAACATGAAACAAAACCAGGGACACATAGGAGACCCTTGGACACCTGTCGGCCACAAGAGGGAGTCGCTGGCCACCTGCCAGCCACTGGTGTGCCTTGTCGGCCATCAATAGCAGGCCAAGGGCAAAAGGGTCTTTTGGCTTGGGTCTTTAAATACAAGGCTTGGGGCTTCATTTCCACGCACCAAGACATCTGAAAATGATGTCTCTCCTTCCCTAGGTGCTTTCCCTCTCTAGATCTGAGCCTTTTACGCATTTTCCAACACCCCACACAAACTTTATTCACTAAATCCTCATAGTTCTCTTCACTTTGAACCGAATGGAATTTGATTTCGACGCTTCTTTCCTCATTTCCACCATTCTAGGTTAATTCCCCTCGAGTTTCTCTTAAATTCTATGCATTTTTCCCGGCTTTGACTTTTTCCTCCATTTTCTCTTTCCTAGGGTTGACTTTTTGAAAGTTTACCCTTTTTCTTCACTCTTCTTCACTTTTCACCTATCTCTCACCTTTTCAGATGGTGGATGATCTCCCCCATGATGGGGTTCCTCCCGAGCTTCCTCCAGTAGACTTCAAGGCGGACTTCGAGGTTGAGCCAGAGGTCGAGCCAGAGCCATTACTGTTAAGTATACGGCCCTTTCATCCAACGAGGTATCATCCTCAGACATACATATTGCCCACTACAGGTGGCATTAGATGTTTTACTGACTTCGCTGAGGATGGGCCACAGGATGTCCTGTTGAGGGAGCTAGCGTCTCATTTATCAGCCATTGCCATTGAGGTATGAAAACTGTTTCTATGCATTTCTGCCCTTAACTGTTTGTACTTCTTGCACTGCCTTCATCTAACTGTATCTCATACACTGTCTTGATTTGATTGCATTTCATGCATTGCCTTGGTCTAATTGCACTTCATGCATTGCCACAGGGCGAGTCTCGCGCCTTTAGGGGCTATGGTACCACGACTGCTCGAGATTGGTATGGCGAGCTCCCAGCTAGAGTTCATGACATTGTTGACGAGACACCTTTGGCCTCTTCTGCTCTAGCTTGACTCGGGTTATAGCGAGTCGTCCTCTCTAAGGAGCACTGGTGGAGAGGTGGTGGGACACCACCAACTCCTTCCACTTTTCCACCACGGGGGAGATGACGATGACTCCTTACAACTGTGCCATGATCACCAGCTTAGGGCATAGGGGGTCATCTGATCCCTCTCAATGCTGATATAGGGGAGTGGGAGGCAGCCTGGCTCGAGCTGCCTGGGGCACATCCACTGATATATCGGGCGGGCACGGTACGATACAGCTGGTTTGAGGAGCGATTCAAGGAGACTGAGCCCGAGACACTTGAGGAGATAGAGCAGTATACCAGAGGCTTCCTCATGTCCATCTTCGGTACCACCTTGTTTTCAAACAGGTGGAACACCATGGGCTTGTATTTGATGAGTGCCTTGGTGGTCCTCCCTCGTGTTCAGTTTTATGATTGGAGCGGAGCCAGCCTCACCACATTATATGGATATATGAGCTCTTCATCCCGTTTGCGGGGGACTTTGGTTGGAGGCTACTAGCGAGCTTGGGAGGTACACATCTCAATTCCCTCTTTACACTTTATATTTTTTGCTCAGCATTTCTTTCTTTACATATGTTCCACACATGTGCTTTCTACTTTGCACTCTCTGCATCTATACATACTGTATTGATTATATACCTCCGTATTCTTCTTACAGTTATGGGTATACGCATACTTCCCGGCTCTTTTCCCCAGAGCCTGCAGACAAGGTTCCATTAATAGTCCCTTTTTCTCGGGTATGCGACGACCAGCTTTGCCGTAGGACTCATGAGTCCTTCATGTTTTTCTGCCAGTATTTTGACATGGTAGCGGCGCACGAGGTAACCCGAAACAAATTCATTTTTTTCTTTACAGCTATTTTGATCCACACTTTAGCAATTGACAGCAACTAATAATCTATTCACTTTCTATTTCAGATCACATGGCAGCCCTGGGCCATGATACCGACAAAGCTTCGAGCTTAGTACAATACATCTCGGGGCATTTCCTGCCATCACATTCTTCTTGAGGGCCCGATTTGTCGAGCCTAGTTCTTAGGTGAACGCTTCGTGCGTCAGACCTTAGGTTTGCCTGCTCCATTTATACTGATGACACCACCAGTGTCCATGAGAGCGACACACAACCTGTCTACCGACGAGGTGATCCAGTTCATGGTAGGCCTGGAGGTAGGGAATTTCTGTGTAGAGGGTGACTATGCGGCCTTTATCAGACACACTTGATGCCGCCTCTGATCGGCGTTTGCAGGGGTGAGGGAGTGAGAGCTCCTGCCGTGAGGGTGAGACGCAGAGCAACTTGGGCGAGCAGAGCCCGTGGTAGAGAGGCTTCCCAGGTGAGGCAGGAGAACGGGTGACCAGAGCTGCCTACTGCACTTACCTGCTGGCAGTATACTGGGGAGGCATATCAGATCCCGATTGAGCCCGTAGCAGTTGGGCATAAATACACCGTAGCCCAGGACGCACCTCTGGTATGTACCACATGTTTAGTTTTCCCATCTCTTTCTGATATTTGTTCGTTCTAGACATTAATCATTCCCAATACATTTACAGGCACCCCCAGGATACACCGAGGATCTGCTGGAGCTATTAGCCTCATTCGAGGGCATGATACTGAGGAGGGAGGCACTACTGGCTTCCACGGTAGTCAGGTGATTTCTTCAATTTTCTTACATTCCAGTCATCAAATTTCCACTAGCACACTAAAACTGGCATGAGAACTTCCCCACACTGTACTAATACACGCATCTGAAATAATACACTGCACCTGACTTCCACATATACTCATTCTGCACACCATACTTGTATCTCCCATACACATACTGTGGCTGACATAAATCAACTGTCTTTTCATGTCCCACCTATACCGACCGCTCCAGCGGCAACAGCACCAAGACCATCAGTACCCCTTCCGGCAGTAAGAAAAAAGAGACAGGCTCCAGCACATAGCCGAGGCCGAGCTAGGAGCGCCCGAGCTGAGAATGGTCCTTTAGAGCCTATTCTGAGCGATGATGACGTTGAGACCAGCAAGGCCGAGGAGGTGGTGAGTCAGCATTCAAAGTCATCAGAGACGGGAGACGATAACACTGGCTTAGATTCTGAGAGTGGGGATACTGATACCGAGGAGGGCTTCGAGGAGGGGAGTGGAGACAGCTCTGGTTCAGACTCTTATCCAGATTCAGAAAGTGGCACCGATGGAGACAATGCTGCAGAGTCCGCTCCGCCGAGGAAAAGGACGAAGAGGGCCTCTAGAGCCTAAGATAGCTGGTGCTGATCTACCTGTATTTTTTTTGCTTAGTTTCTTTTGTTAGTAGTGTTAGCACTTTGTACAGCCTCAGAAGAGTTTTACTTCTTTAAAAACTTGTACTGCACTTTTGTAAAAACTACCATGATCGGAATGAAAACTAGCTTTCATTTGAAAAAGTGTTGTACTTTGAATTATGAGCACCGCATCGCATGAAAGTGAGATTGAATTTGACATTGAAAACCAAATATTTGTATTGTCACAACAGTCCAAATCAGGTAACGAACTGACCAACAACTGAAATAATTAAAGTAATACAACTCGATAATCAAAAGAACAACAACTCGATAAAGAAAATAGTTCGACATTCAACAAAACAACTTCATAAACAACTTGATGAACAAAACAATTTGATAAACAAAACAAGTTTAAAAAAAAACAACACAACAGACTTGCTAAACTTAAAAGGACTCAAAACAAGACCTTAGAACATACAAATAACAGAATAAAACTCCAGCATCCAACTAAATCTTCATAAAGGAGGATAGTAGGCACAAGAGGAAGGTTGCCGGCCATGAGGGATGGCCTGCCGGCCATCCATTCCTCTTGCCGGGCATCAATGAACCTCTACCGGTCACCAATGGGCCTATGCTGGCCATCAATGAGCCTTGCCGGCCATCAATGTGCAAGACCTCCAAAATGTTGACACCTGGCCTCCACTCACTGCCTTATCTTGTACAAAAGCTCCAGCTTCGCGATTTCTTCATTTCAACTGCTGTTTTGCCACAAATGGAGCAATTTTTCGTCAAAAAACTCTCCGATTGGATTGCAACTTTAGATGGCTCGAAAAAATCGAACTTCTGGGGTTTTGGCATAAATGCACTATTCCCGCTGAGTCGTTCTCAACTTTGTTTTCTATTCCTTCATGCCACAACTAGATGTTGGGACCCATTTACGCACATTTTGAGCTTCGAGGAACAAGTGCTATGCCCGACAATCGAAGAATTTCAAGAGCTGATGGAGTCCCGGTGAGATGAGAAAATATTGCTCCAGCCCCGACATCCAAACTTTGGGGAGGATGTGTGGGCTCACTCCATACGAGGCCCGATCCTTTGTCCACAACGGAGAGCTAGACATCCCCAGTTTGATTCATTGATTTTCTGACGCTGGTGACCGAAGCAATCTTCTTTGGCAGGGTTTTCGGCAACACACGCTTTGTTTGTGCGTGCTAGCACATTTTCTCCTTGGACCTAGTTCTGGAGGGTCTAGCATTTGGCTAGTTGAAGTGGCCCAAGGTTTGAAAGAGGGAAAGAGTTAAGAGTTGCATCGGCTTAGTGCTGGCTGAGACCATGATAGGCTTAGACGCCTTCCATCAACGGAAGACAAACAAATTTGTGGGAAGTCCACTACTCCTTCAGGTAATGTTTCCCACCCTTCTCATATGCATTTCTTGCATCTCTCGGTATTCATGCTCTATTTTTCTTTCCAAGCCCTTTTCTCATTTTTCTCTCAACACACACCTCTCTATTTTTTAATCTCTCTTTTCTTTTATCCCTTCCCAGATATGGCTCATGGATAGGTTGAAAGTAGTGGATTCTTTCTCTGCATATTCAGCACAAGGATATTTCTTTCGCTAATAGCTAGTTGATTTCTCGAACGAAGGGTAGTGGTGCCATTGGATGTGCAACAGGTCTGCTGTTGACATTGCTTGCCACTGCTCCTGGTTTGATCTGCCCGAGATGAGCTACAGCATGGTTCGGCAACCCGGCATTCAACTGATTGGCTTGACACACTATGTATTCTACTTTCCGTTCTAGTTCAGGCGTCAGTTCGGACAGGACAAGACTTGCCCAAAAGAAGGGGTAGAGTACCTAGCTTCATTCCCAATCTGAGGTTCACAATTAGCTTGATATCCCACTGCTTGGACGATAAGAGAACTTCTGGCTCCTGCCCCTAGTTTCAACTGCGCACTTTCTAGCGAGTGCCTAGCTTGGCTTGAAGATAAGGCACAAGCTGGGCCTACTTTAGCATCTGAAGCTTCTATGAGCTCAGGGAGGGGATGCAAGAACACCTGACTCATTTATGCCCCAAGTTTATTGCTTTGATCTTACTTTTCAAGTTTTCTTTTTGAATGTAATAAAAGCAACTTTAATTTGTACCGAGAGCTGGAGAACTTTGTATTGAAATCAATGAAATTGGTGTTGTGGGCACTGAAAATTTTCCTTTTAGTCCAAAAATGGTCTAAGTTGTAAAAAGATTAATTTGAACAAAATCAACTTTTATCAAAACTTTTCAAAACCATTTTCCACAAGGATCACAACTTGACACACATGGAATCTATCCTCGGGATGTACTACCCCGCATCTAGAAATGGAAAATTGCCCCTTGATTGAATACCACTACTCAGCACTATAGTCAGCTCTTCTCTCAAGGTAAGGATCACAACCGATCTGTCAAATAACGAACAGACAGGGATGCCTTGATCAAACATATGGACACAGATGATTTGGAGGTATTTACGGCCAGACTTCGGAATAAAGTTGCCTATGTATCTCGAAGATGGGAATCATGCCGTATGTAGTTCGGTTCAGGTTCACTCGGGTATTAACGCTCTCATTTTGCGCTCTAACTTTTGTCAAGGCCGCCCTTTCTGGGTTTTCAACCTTGCGAGCTCAGTTTTTCTTTATTCCCAATTTTTTGTGATCTAACTTTTGCTTAGGTCGCCCTTTTGGGTTTTTGGCCTAGTGAGCCTCTCAGGGGTAATATTTCTTTAACTTGTCCATATTGATCGGTTGGAAAAATTCTAGGCCATCTACGTCCATAAGAATAACAGCTCCACCCGACTAGATGGTTTTGATAATGTAAGAACCAGTCCAATTAGGTCTGAACTTGCTCCTAGGGTCATGGATGGGAGTTCAGTTGTCTTTCAATACCAAATCCCCTTCTTTAAGATTTTGAAACTTAACTTTCTTGTTAAATGCCCTGGCAATCCCGCGTTGATAGCCTTGAACATGGTACAATGCTTTTAGCCTCCTTTCATTGAACAACATCAGTTCTTCAAACCTGCTCTACTGCCAGTCTGCTTCTGTTATCTGGCACTCAGCCATAACCCACAACGACGGAACCTCTATTTCAATCGGCAAAACAACTTCCATACCAAAAACAAGAGAGTACAAATTTGCCCCAGTAGATGTCTGAATTGAAGTTCTATAGCCCCAGAGAGCAAATGAAAATTTGTCTAGCCAGTCTCTATAAGTCTCAAACATTTTCTACAAAATGTGTTTGATGTTCTTGTTAACGGCCTCAATAGCTCCGTTGGTTTGCGGCCGATATGTGGACGACTTATAAAAGTCACGTTGTATTTCTCCAACAAGTCAATCACTTCTTTCTTGAAATTGGAGCCATTGTCTGAAATGATCTCATTCGGGACTCCATAACGGCAAATAATGTTGTTATAGATGAACTTAGCCACATGCGCTGCTTTCAACACTGCATAAACTGAGATTCCATCCACTTCGTGAAATAATTAATTGCCACTAGATTCTACTCGTATCCATTTAACCCTTTAGATGTAACTACCCCAATGACGTCAATTCCCCAGACTGAGAAAAGCCATGGTGAAGTCATGTTGTACAGCTTTGATGGCGGGATATTCATGCGATTGGCATGAATTTGGAATTTATGGCATCACCGAACAAAACCAATACAATCCTCCTCCATGGTAGACCAGTAGTAACCTTGCCTGAGAATCTTCCGAGCTAGCATTACTCCGTTCATGTGCGCTCCACACTCACCCCCATGGATGGCCTCCATTAGGCACTTCGACTTTTCTGCGTCAACACACAGCTTGTGCATTTCCAGATGACCCCTCTTATATAACTTACCTCCGCGGATGATAAATTGAACGGCCATCCACCGTGTTGCCCTTTTATTTTTGGGATTTGCCCCTGGTGGATAAGCCTCATTTTCTAAGAAGTTCCAGATATCATAATACCAGGGATTTTGATCTTGCACTTCATCTATTGTGGCGATCAACTCATAGGCCAGCGTGTACCTTTGTTCAATAATGGTTAGACGCATCCAGACTCCCAACGGGATGTCTATCATAGAAGATAAAATTGATAAAGCATCAGCAAACCTATTGTTCTCACTTAGTAGATGCGTAAAAGTCAGCTTCTTAAACCTAGGAATCAGAACATCCAAAGTTTGGTGATAGATCTTCATCTTTTCTTCTTTGACCTTCTAGTCTCCTTTTGCTTGAGACACAACTAGAATCAAGTCCCCAATGGCGTCTAACCTTTTTGCCCCTAATTCTTGGGCAGCTTCCAAACCAGCGATACATGCTTCGTATTCTGCTTCGTCGTTGGATACTTTGACCAGAGTTTGAAGGCTAAGGGTATATGAGAATTGTCTGGTGCTATCAGCAGCACCCATATCCCATAACCGTACTGGTTAGATGCTTCGTCAAAGTACATTGTCTAAATCTCTTCCTCGACTTGCAGAATAGCTTCATTTGGGAATAGGTATCCTACCGCTTCATCCCCTTCCACTGGGTGATCTGCCCGGAACTCAGCTACCGCTCTCCCCTTGACAAACTTGCGAGTAACATATTTCAAATCAAATTCGGAGAGAAGAAGCAACCAATGGGCTAGCATACCCATAAGTGCAGGTTTCTCGAAGAGATATTTGATGGGATCTAATCTCGAAACCAAAATTACGGAGTGAGCTAACAAGTAGTGCCTCAACTTCCTGGTAGCTCATACCAAGGTTAAGGAAGCCTTCTCCAGCAGGGTGTAACGAGTCTCATAATCCAGCATCTTCTTACTCAGGTAATAGATGGCTTTCTCCACCCTATCCTCAGATTCCTGAGCACGCATGCATCCCATCATTGTGTCTGTTACTGACAGATACAGAATCAAAGGCTTCCCCAGCTCTGGCAGCAACAACACAAGCAGATTTTGAAGGTACTGTTTGATCTGCTCAAAAGCAAACTGACATCGGTCGTCCCATTGGAATTTCTTTCCTTTCTTCAGAAGACCAAATAGTGGTTCATAAGTCAAGGTTAATTTTGAAACAAATTGTCTTATAAACTACACTTCATCAAAAAAGCCTCGCACCTCCTTTTCAGTCCTTGGTGGTGGCATTTCTAGCATAGCCTTGATTTTGGAAGGATCTACCTCGATGCCCCTTTGTGTGATCAAGAAACCAAGCATTTTCCCTGCCATTACACCAAAAGTGCACTTCTGTGGATTCAGCCTCAACCGATATTATCTGATCCGTTGAAAGAATTTCTTCAAGGTGGTGTAGTGGCCCACTTTTTCTCTTTCCATGGACTTGACAATCATATCGTCCACATACACCTCGACCTCTTTGTGGATCATATCATGTAGAACTATGGTTACAGCCCATTGATAAGTAGCCCCAGCATTCTTTAACCCAAATGGCATCACCCTGTAGCAATAGGTTCCCCATAGAGTAGTGAAGGCAGTTTTCTTTCTATCCTTGGGTGCCATCAGTATCTGGATATACTTAAAAAACCCATCCACAAAGGAGAGCAATGCTTGACCTACGGTGAAGTCCACTAATTCATCGATGTGCGGTAGAGGAAAGTTGTCCTTTGGACTGGCCTTATTCAGATCTCTGAAATCCACACACACCTAAATTCTGCCATCTTTCTTTGGCATCGGAACAATGTTGGCCAACCAAGTCGGATACTCAGATACTAGCAAAAAACCTGGGTTTATCTGCTTGGTGACCTTTTCTTTAATCTTCAAAGCCCAATCCGGGGGTATTCTCCACAGCTTCTGTTTGATGGGTTAAGCCTCAGGGTTAAAAGGGATCCGGTGCTGTACAATCTTGGGATCATTTCCAGGCATGTCTTTGTAGGATCACATGAAAACATCTTTGAAATATTTTAATAAAGTGACTAAGCACTCGCGCTCCTCCGAAGACAACATGGAACCAATCTGAACCAGACGCAGATCCTTCTCAGTACCCACATTAATTGGAATGATTTCATCAACAAGGGGTTTTACAAACCTCTCCTTCTCTTGATCAATCAAATGTTTCAAAACTAGAGGAATTCCTTCCTTGTTGTTTTCACTAAAATTTTGAAATTCATGATCAATGCAATATACAAGTGGCACAGAGAAGTACTCAGAAATTGTAGTGGTATTATCATTCAAAAGATCCTGCTCATCTAATTCCTCAGTTACAATCGACTCAAAAGAAAAGGAAAAAGACAACCTGGACAAAACATCGGCATTCGGGTTATCAACCCCAGGAATACCGGACTCTGACTCAAAGGAACTAGAATCTGATTCCGACTCCACAGACTCTGTGGAATCAGATTCTGGCTCACTACCTAACTCAGAGCTACTGGACAGGAAGCCCTCCTCCAGCTGCTAAATGAGGGACGGTGCGTGAGATGCATCCAAGATACCACCGAAAGGGTCCACACCTGATTGGTCTCCGATCATGGAAACAGTTAGGTCATCCCCCAAGCTCTCCGGGTCGATCTGAGGATTCGAAAAAAGACATGCTAGTGCTGCTCCTATCTCGAGTTCACTACTGTTGGAATCACTTTCTATGTTCTATTTAGCTCCAGCAGTTAATTCAGGCTGTTCCTCTGTGGCTTCACCCTCTTGCAGCTGTAAGTCGAAGAAAATCTTGAAGCCGGGATGACGCCACTTCTCGGAGTTCAACCATGGCTCAAGAAAGCAGCAAAATGGGAAGTCTTCCCCCTCCCAGACAAAGCAGTCATTCAGAGTTCCTAAATTGGCCTATGCATGAGCTCATAGTGCTTCCCACTTTGCTTTGCTCTGGCTCTTCTAGCCATTTCTTTCCCTTTTGTCTCCTAGTCCTATTTGGTGGGCATATAGCCCAAGCTAAAGGCATGAGGGTTATGTGGCACATCAGCAAATGCAGCGACGCCTTTCTAGCCACTACTGCCTAATCCGATTCCGTGCTTGTGCTACAACTTATTCGTGAAGTATACAGATTGGGCACTGATATAGAAGCCCTCATCGACAGAAAGGATATTCTGCACTACCCAGGCCTCAGCAAAGGTAAACCCCAAAATGAAAACATACTCCTCGCCATGCTCAATCTCACCTTCGGCGAAGGATGTATAAAAGAATTCCCAAAGACTATGGCCACCCCTTTCCCATGGGGGTACTTCAACATTTGGTGGAGGGTGGAAGAGACAGCTCTTACTTGATGTAGCCAAGGTCACCCAAGTAGTAGGTTGAAAGTGGCTGGAACATCCAGGACATGAAATTCAATATCCTATTGCGCGAGTCCAACCTGCACTCCGATCTGCACTGTTCCCATCACCTCTCTGCTTGTATTGCCATAAGCCCGGATCACCTGAGCTGTAGGCACAAAATCGGCCAGTTTCAGGCCAATAGCATGGACAGACAATAATTGCTGACCCGATGTCGACTAGTACAACTGGCACCCACTTTTCCTAACACTCTACGGATGTGTATAGAGGTTTGTTGTGTGAAGAGCCTTCTGCCGGTAATTCCTTATCGGAGAAGGTCAAAGTTGGTGCAGCGCCTCCTATGAAGACCAGTCCCACCAGTTGTTCCGGGGTAGTGTCGATGGAGAACTTTGCTTTATCCATTACCGACAATACATCTTGCATGTGCACGCGTGAAGCCACAAGCAGCAGCCAGATAGATATGTCTGCTTGAATCTTCTTCAATTGCTTCAGCACAGCTTCTTCCTCTAACAATTTTTCCCTCTGTTTCTCTACCTCTTTGTCCTTCCCGGATGCCTTGGGTTGGTCCAAATACGAGGGTTTGAAATATCGGCCACTTCTTGTCATGTGGTCGACATCTTCCACATACCAAATATTGTCAGGAATACCTTCACCCTAATCTTCATCGGTGTGGGCAAAATGTAGATTATCATCTTCCTACCACATACCTCCGGCAACCGACAAACAATTGTCCAGTTCCGGTCTAAGTGTTTCCTCAGTAGTAACATTCCCCATGGGGTGTTGAGCTATTCCCGTTTTCTGATCATTTTCACTCATCTCCTGCCCAAACCGCTCCAGCGCGGCTTTTGGTTTGGTATGTATAGTACTAACCATGCCCAATTCCTAAGCCACTTGTTCTGCACCAGTGTTCTCCGACAGTTTACCCTTTCTATCGGCTGTTTCGACCATTGCTATAGTTTTTACTTTCTATTGTCCCAACTTCAGTTGAACTCCCTCATCTACATCGGGCTCATCACTTAGCCACCCTAAATTATCGGTTGACCTGTTTAGATCGAACCAGTTAATGTGCACATCCCCTTGATCATGTTCATCAAAGAACTGGAAATTGTCCATATCCTCTTCCAGGTCAACTAGATCATCTAATCCCTGGCTTGGTCCATCTTCCTGGACTACACTGACCTCTGTCCCAATTGGCAGTACTATTTTCGATTTTGCTTGATTGATTGGCACAACATAACAGCTCAGGTTATGCATCCCATCAGAAATATCCTCAAAGCCCTCAAGTAACGGACTGGTACTTTCCACCAAAGCTGATCTCCTTTCATCTTCCACTACCACCACTACCGGTTCCGTTTGGACTGTTGACGTGTTCATCATCCACAAGCCTGTGCTCTCAGGGATGAACAACACCGGCTTAGGTAAGTGGGAGGGGGTGATGTATATACTGGGGTCATAAGGGACGGCTAGTGTATGGATGAGGTTTATTTGCTGGGGTGAAAGAGGTTGGTTATGTGGTGAGAGAGGATTTATAGTGACATTGGGTTTTTCAGGAGGTGCTATCACCTTATTGTCAATGAGATCTTGAATCTCATGACGCAGTCTAAAGCACTGATTAGTATCATGACCATGTTGTTGGTGAAAAGCACAATATTTGGCCAAGTTGTGTTTCAGAAGGAGATGATCGAGCAGTGGGCGCTGTTCTAATGGCTTCAGATGCCCTTTTTCTTATCAGGATCCCTAAGGCTTTGGATAGGACATGTACAGCAAAGTGAAGACCCTGTGGCCTTACGCCTGATGGCTTGAGGTTTGGGAGATTATATTGGATGTACCGGCAAAAGGGTTGGCAGTGTTGGGTATAGTGGTGACCATGCTCACATTCGAAGGCCGCGCAGAGGTACCACCAGTCGTGGCTGCATTGGAGCTGCGTGTAAAAGGCCTTTTGGGCTGTTCTTTCTCGTGGTCTATCAAACCCTGCTTTATTGCGTCCTCTATTTGCACCCCTATTTCGTGGAACTTAGCAAAAGTAGACAAAGGCAAGACTATCATCTTCTATAATAATCTTCCTTGCAAGTTACGGACCACGATTCTAATCTGGTCCTTTTTAAACGGTCGGATAGTCATCATAGAGACCTTAGTCCTTCTTTGGCTTCTGACGAGTTGCTTCGATATCACGAATAGTGACCTCAATCTGAGTATTGTACGAGTACTGCGCTATGAAGGCCTCTCCCAGTTTCTCTTCACAGAGTCTTCAAGCTTGGCATACCAGATGGCCGCTATAACCGATAGGGTCTGGCCAAAGAGCGACAGCTTCTGTAGTCTGATGAGATCCATTAGTCATAGGATATCAGAGAATAACAGTAGATGGACCATAGGATCCCCAGAACTGTCAAACCGGTCTATATACAGCATCTTGAATCTATCTGGCAAAGTCACTGCCGAATCAATATAGCTGTCCTCAATATCAGGGATTGAATTTACGCCATGTGCCCGTTTGAAGAGTTTTTCTAGCTTGCTGACCTTCAATGTGGTAGGGTCAACCTCAAATTCAAACGGCACCTCCGTCAGGTAAACTGGTGCCTTAGCGGTCTGAGGTGGGATCAGATCTGCCTGAATGCCACATTTTCCTAGACATTAATTGTGACCCAGGGTGCTGGAATTCCCGATGGGGATGCATGGGATGTTGAGGCTACTACCGGTCATGGCTACTGTTATTGAACCTTTCTATTACCTCTGCTTGACGGTCTATAACCTCGGCTTGGTGGGCTGTGGTCTCAGCTTGCCGGGCAGCATCTAGCTGTATGTTCTCAATAGTCTGCTGGAGTTGGCAAAACATATCTTCCATACTGAATGAAGGACTTTGAACTACCGGAACTGGTGAATACTCTCTGTCTGGAGTAGAAGTAGATGCTTGGGCCTGACTGGGCATAGGCGAGGTAAAAGGTGACTGCTGAATTGGCGAATTCTGCCGAATCCTCCTCCGTCTAGTAACCGGTGGGAGTGAAACAAACACTGGCTGTCCCCTGACTAGATCCTCAGATCTGCAAATCCTTCTAACTCGGGTCCAGAGTGCTTGGGGGGTAACAAAACCGTCTACAGCAATGGTGAAAGACTACCTTGCAAAAAAAAAAATAAAGCAAAAAGAAACAAAAATCAGAAATCGTATAACACCTCTACTCAGACAAAAACAACACGCAGTTGTAATCATAAGCTGGAGAACTGTACTCAACACTAATTTTTGCCCAAAAACTGATACCTAGACTTGCAACTGATACATACATTCCTGTAGAGTTTCGCTCCAAAAGCACAAATCAAAACACCCCTATGATGGGGTAGGGTTACCCTGTCCTAATTTCATTAGGAACTAAGGGTTAGCTACACAAAACAAGCTGTTTCACACAATTCCTGCATTCGGGTGAGCAACCTGTCCTAGTTTGGAACAGTCTCTATGGTTTCCAATATGCAATTAGGTCGATTGGTCCAAAAAAGGCACCTTAGCAAGACTACCTAATATACCTCTCGCACCTAACACCGAGAAGTGACAGGAGGATCAAACGGTATAGCGGTAGTCCAAATCCAAGGGTTGTGTTCTCATCATGGCAAAGCCCACAACCGGTCAGCCTTTCGGCAAGCTTTTCCAAGCAAGCCTTTGGCAAACCGTTCAGGAATAGCAGATGGCAAACATTGTAACTTAGGCGCACCGTTCCAAATGTAAATGCAAATGCAAAGAAACACATAAGTGTATATAAAGCAACATATCATGAGTTCGAGTCAAGTTCTCTAAGTCTCCAGCAGAGTCGCCAGAAACTGTGGACTCGCCTTTTTTTCGCGCCCCGCCATTCGAAAAGGTTTGAAATAAAGGCCTCACAGTTCGGAGTCCTGCGGTTCTGAATCTAGTCTCACAAGTGCAATATGAAACAGATAAACTCCAAAGAGTCCAAATCCGGCAATTTATTTTGGAAAATTAATTTTAAATCAAATAATGTCAAAATTGGACTGCTTCCCCAGCAGAGTCGCCAGAAACTGTGGACTCGCCTTTTTCCATGCCCCGCCTTTCGAAAAGGTTTGAAATAAAGGCCTCACAGTTCAGACTCCTACGGTTCTGAATCTAGTCTCACAAGTGCAATGTGAAACTGATAAGCACCAAAGAGTCCAAATCCGGCAAATCGTTTTGGAAATTCAATTTTAAATCAAATAATGCCAAAATTGGACTGCTTTGCCAGATACAGAGTCGCCACCTAAATATTTTGTTTAGGGGAAATTTAGGAAACCCTGACTCGTGCTGAAGGCTACGTGTCCATCATCACCAAAGTTGCCTCAGCTTGGGAACTTAGGTACGAAGGGGGAAGGTCATAAATTGAGCACCCCCGCTCGCCCAATCAAAGATCGGGCTCTACTAATCATGATATGAGATTTTATAAACATTATGTGTTCTTATTTCGGTTGTTAAACTAGTTTTACTACGTGACGCACACATGCAAGTATAGACTAGTTTGCTCAATTTGGAACAATTCAACTCATGTTTGTTTTTTGTGAAAATGGTTTGAATTTGCCACCAAACAAAGTGGGCTTAAAACTCACATTCGTTGAATTGTTCCAATTCAAACAACGAGCCTTCATCCACAGGCATTCATGCAGTTTAGCATTTAAGCACATAGCTTCATGGCAAGCATGCTAATCATGGCAACTTTCACACTTATGCAAGCATGCTAAAGCGAAAAAACTGACTGAGTACTCCAAACCAAAACAAAAACTAGTTAGAAAGATGCATGATCCTAACTATACAATATGCCTAATACAACACATGCAATAATGCAATTAATAGGCTCGGCTACTAAAATGGCATATGGATTGATTTCATAACATGCGATTAAACACGTATTCAAAGAAGATATTGAAATTGCAATGCAGTTTGAATGATGCGCCAAGCCTCAGTGCATGCAATACGAATGAATGGATGCAAGCACGTGATATGCTAATTTGAAATTTGTCCCTAATCTAACCATTGAAAGCGATTAAATAAAAGGGAGAATGACGTGGGGTTGGAAAACATACACGCACGCACACTTATTACAATATTATGCCCTCACGAAGGAGGGTCTGAATGAATAAGCTAAGCTAATCTAAGTTAAGCTAATTAAACTAATCTAGTTAAGCTAATTAGACTAATTATTACAAATCAAATGAATAACTAGCAAACTAATTACTAATTATTGCAACACTTTAATCAACTAGTAAACTAATTAATCAAAACAAATGCACACTAACTAATCATGCAAGGCATTAAACTATGCTACCACTGCTCCGCTTCGGAAGTGGAAGATGCATGTGCTCGGTTTTTGCCCCAAAAAGCCCTTCGCTTTGCTATCGAAAAGCTCTGTTTGCAGGGTTGAGCACACTCCAGAATCTTTCTGCTCCAACTTACCAAATATTTCCTGAGGGTTACACCAGTAGCCTAACGGCCATCTGCTGGCCAGAGAGGTGCACTACCGGCCAGAAATGAAGCCTTGCCGGTCATTGATGAGGCACTACCAGCCACTGATGCTCTGGGTCACCATACAGCAACAGACCACAAACAGAGCAAAATGCAGGTTTTTCCAAGGGTTTGTTTGTACTGTACCCCTCATTTTTATCTCAAAACCTCAAAGGAGTGGCACACTTGGATCCAAAACCACCAATCAAGCAATTTCAATGCATGATGGCCAAAGATCCAAGTTGTACAATTTCAATAAATGCGCAAATAAGACTCGAAGGACCACCACCCTATCATGCATGATCAAGGGCAATGGAGACCAAGGAAAATGGCACATTTCATCACTTTTGAGTATGAAATGTCCTATTTTCCTTGTGTTCAAACCTTGAACACATGCAATGCAACACAAAGATATGCTTCTCATGTCACTTTTACTTGTCAATTTTTTTTACACATTTTTACCAAATCATTCCTTAATCCATTAAGTCCATTGGTGAGTGACATCTAATGGAAAGAGGGTTCAAACCACAAGTTGCTTTAGGCATGAAAGAGGCATTACATTGTTGGTAATGAACCCCCTAAGGGATTAAATCATTAGGTGTAACACCTCCATTTCACACTTAGGCAAACAAGTGGTTTGAAACTACTTTCAAAACAAAACCAAAAAGTGAAGAAATGGGGCAGATTGCAGAGATTTAGGTGCTGAAATGAAGTGATAAAAGCACTAAAAACATGCAACCAACTCACACCATTGAGAGTTAAAGCCTTAAAACACTGCACTAGTGAAAGAATTAACACTACAACCATGCCATGTAAGGCTCAAATAAAACAAACAACCAAAAATAGAAGCAAAACAACCCTAAATATGGTCTAAAACATGCTAGACTCAAGGCCCAAAAAGCCAAAACATTATGCTAATGCATGGGGTTGCACTACAACTATACAAAACAAGAGTCAAACCAACTAACCAGCCCCAAACAGAGCTAAAACAGGTTATTTCAGAGGCTAAGACATACTGGACTTGAGCTAAAACAGGCTAGATTAATAGGCAAAACATAAAGCTATCTAGGCATGCAAACAAGACACAAGGAGGGGAGGCTAACCCCTCCAGTTTTGGACTTCAAAATAATTTTTTTTACCACTAAAAAACCTCTGAAATTCATTGGTTAAAAGGCCCAAGAATTTGGTTTTAAAGGGATGAATAAAGGCACAAAAGCTTAGCAAACTAATAAGCAAGAAGGATGAACCACCCCTTAACAAAAAAAAGGCTTCAAACCACCATTTTTAGGTCATAAAAATAGAGCCTTTTTTAGTTCAAAACCAGCCTCAAAACAATTTAAAAAGATGAGAAAACAAGCATGCTAAACAAGTGAACAAAATAAGTAAACAACCTCTTGAAGCAAAGAGCAATTCTAGGCACAAATCCAAGCTAAAACCACTTGCCAAAGCTCAAATCAAGTCTCAAGGAACCTCAGCTCAAAGAGAAGTAACTTTGATCAAGGAAGTGTATGTAAAAGTGTAGAGAAAACAAGCTTCAAGGCACAAAATTGTAAGAGAGAGAGAGAGAAATCTAGAGAGAGAGAATTTTTTGTCTTCAAATTTTTCTAACCCCTCCACATACAAGAAAGGGGTCTTATATATAGAAAATATAAAATTCCCCCACAAACATCCAGCCATACACGTGTTGGAAGATGCATGAACCTGTGCAAACAACTGGCACAAAATATCTGCTGGAAACACTGATGGCTGGCAAGGCTTCATGGATGGCCAGCAAGGCACGTCAATGGCCTGCAGACCAAAAGCCATGGCCAGCAACCTTCAAGGATGGCCGACAGGCCATGACCAACTTCATTCTAAAAAGACCTAAGCATGGTGCAAAGATAAGACAAAATGGATGCAGGGTTTGGAAAACTCGAACTTGTGGCATTCTACCACGGACTTCAAGCGTTCGGTGAGCAATCAGGCTCACCATCGGATGTACCTATAAGAACGTCCAAGTCTTAAAGGGCCGTCAAAAATGGGTTGTCTACTGAGGCACCTGCTGATTACTCAAGCTTCATCATGGATGCAATGAATGGCTCACAAATAAATTGACATTTTGAAAAAAGGTTGTATTGAGAGTTCTGAATATGCTATTGACTCTAAGTCTGGTGGGCCTGTTGGGTTGGAGTCAAATTCAAGTTTGTCTAAGATGTTTGAGTCTTCTTTTCTTTCTCTTTTGAGTTTGTTGCAACTTGTGAGCCCGAGGCTTTGAATGAAGATGTGATTTCCACTTACTTTTTTGTGCCCATAGTTCATAACATTGACCAAAATTTAATCGATTGAGAGGAAGAAAGGCATGCTAAGCCATTAGTGGATGAAATTGTTTTCTGTAAATGTGGGTACTTCTAATGCCCTAACATCCGGGCTGTTAATAATTCAACTCAACCTTAAATTTAAAATTCTAACTAATTAATAACCTTAAAAATACAAAATTGTCTCCAAAATATAACTTATACAAATCTCTAAAAACAATATATAGTGGTGAGCCCAAAAATCTCTAACTAATCCTTTAAATTCTTCAACTCTAACCACCACTGAATATGCTCCACACCTGAAAAATAAATTAATTTGGGGAGTATACAATACGACAGGAGTAACAAAGCTCAGTGAATGAATAATTTCACAGGGATCCAATAATTACACAAATGATTCAATTCGAGACATCGAGCAATTTACCAAATTGCACAAACAAGTCAACTCAACATATGATAATTTATCCAGGACCAAATACTCGATCCTACTCAGTACATGACCAGTGATTGCCTCACCCCCCTCATCTAAGTAAAACCGCTTATCCGGGCTATTGGTACAAACCATATTAGCAAAGTCCACTCGATCTATGTACGAAGAATTTCCATGTCATTTAGCCAAACAAATCAACATTTCCAACACAGAATAACTACACGGAGTTCATCAATGACTAGAGTAATCAAAGGAATCAACAACAAATAATTCTACAAAATTTATCAGATTATCAAAATCATCAAGAGGAGTACAAATTGAAGGTAATTAATAACACTTCTTACAAAGTAATTTAAAGGAAGCATATTGTATACCACCTAAATTACCTCAAATCAATTAACTCTGTCACCATAAATCTGAAACTACTCCAAGGGTCTACAAAAATAACTCTGATCATGCTTTGATAAAATCTACAACTCTCATCTGATATATCATCAAGGCAAAATAGAATTTCCAAATTCAGAACCACTTAAAGATTGAAATTAGAAGGACCACTTCAGATTTTTCCTAAATCCAACCTTCTTATGGTTCGTAGAGAATTTTATCTAGTTTTCAAAAAAAAATTTCAAAAATGGAATAGCTTTTCTAGATAATTAGTTATTTCAGAAATACTCCAGCTCGGTCCAGATTCGTCGACCGTTACGAAAATCAAATTTTCTTACAAACCGCTCACTCTTTTTCAATGAAACCAATTTTCCTTGAAGACTAACTCCTTAAGGAAGACTTTACATAACATTTAGGTTCATAATATTTTTATACATTTTTCTAGAATTTTTGTAGGTTGGCTGTAAAACAGATTTCTCGGGCACAATTCTTGAAATAAGAAAGTTGGTGAGAAATGAGGTCAACTAGGGGAAATTTTCCACTTCTCTTATGATGAAAACATGGTAAATAATATGTGTTAAACTCAGAAATTTTAGGTGAAGGCATGCCTTTGGAAATTTTGAGAGATTAATATAGAAAAAAGGTAGTCTTATACCGATTAAGAGAAATACAAGAAAGTTAGAATCAAGGCTCAACTCCTTTCATTTTTAACACAAGAAAGCCATCAAAACATATCTAAAATGGATGTTTAAATCATCTAAGAGTTGAAAAGAAAAATAAGAGAGAGTTGTGTTGTGGCTTACTTGAGGGTAGTTGGAATTGCTAGCAAGCTTTTTCTTCCTCTTCTCTCTTCTACCAAGCTCACCCTCCTTCCTCTCTTCTCTCTCAACTGAATATAGTGTGTATATGTGTGGTCTTGCATGTAAAATGCTATGAGCGGGGTTGTTTTTATAATGAATTTGATGCAAAAGGTCATAAATGCCCATTAGTTGGAATTGGACTGGATATTTTGGATTTAGTTTGAATTCAATGGAATAGTGGAGGATTAAAGGCCTTAATGAGGTTCCTAATCATGATCCAGTTAGGGTTTTCCTCCTAATCCAACCAACCTAGTTGCATATATACATATATATATATATATACACATATATATAAAAGTTTGTACCAAGTCAAAGATATTTTCCTCAAATCATGCAAAATTGTCTCAAAGTACATTAATAGTATCTATATAGGTTATAGCTGGCCATAAATAGTGATTTAAGGGACTTATTTTATTAGTTTTTTTGGTACAAATGTTGGAAATTGTAAAATATAATGTTTAAAAAAGGTTTTAGGGTACAAGTGTATATATAAATATATAATGGTACTTGTTTGGGGTCAAAATGTGATTTAATAAAAATGTGAGGGCTTGGGCTCCATTAAAATATCTATTTCAAGTGTAGAGTTAATAAATTAGTGTTAGGAAAAAATAATTCGGTTTGTATTATTTTGCTTTGAATTTAAAGGTGAATAACCGAACAAAAACTCTGAAAATCGGAAGTTAAGGTTTAGAGAGATTAATCTAAAATTTGAGAGTTAAATAATTAATATTAGAGTGTTAGGAATGATTTATAAGCTTCCAGGGTCCATTAGGGTTTATATGGGTTCGTCTGTGATGTGTTTTCGGTTCTAGGATTTAATTCTGCAAATAAACGGGGAAGTAAGGGTTTTTATTATAATCACTAAAAATTTAGGGACCTAATAGGGTTTACTAAAGTTAAGGGCCTCACAGTATTGAGAAAGATCCTCACTTGATCCAAATTGATTCTACCTTGTCTCCGGAGGAAAGTGAACAATTAGTTGCTTTATTAAAAGAATTCAAAGATGTTTTGGCGTGGTCCTATGAAGACATGCCAGGAATTGACCCTAAGATTGTACAGCATAGGATCCCTCTCGACCCTGAGGCTCGACCTGTCAAACAAAAGCTTTGTAGAATTCGTTTGGATTGGGCCTTGAAAATTAAAGAAGAGGTTACTAAGCAAATCAATGCTGGGTTTTTGCTCGTATCAGAATATCCTACTTGGTTGGCCAATATTGTGCTAGTTTCGAAGAAAGATGGCAGAATCCGAGTTTGTGTTGACTTTCGGGATTTGAACAGGGCTAGTTAGAAGGATGATTTCCCATTGCCACATATTGACGAATTGGTAGACTTCACTGCAGGGCATGCCTTACTGTCATTCATGGATGGTTTTTCAAGGTATAACCCGATTCTTATGGCTCTAGAGGACAGAGAAAAGACTGCATTTACCACACCATAGGAGACATACTGCTACAGGGTTATGCCATTCAGTTTGAAGAATGTCGGGGCCACTTATCAGAGAGCCGCTACCACTCTTTTGCATGATATGATCCATAAGGAAGTTGAGGTGTATGTAGACGACATGATTGTCAAGTCCAAAGATCGGGAAAGCCATTACATCGCATTGAAGAAATTCTTTGGGAGAATTAGGGAATACCAGCTGAGGCTGAATCCATTGAAATGCACCTTTGGGGTAACTACAGGCAAGATGTTAGGATTTCTGATCACACAGCAGGGAATCGAAGTTGATCCATCTAAAATTAAAGCTATCTTAGAAATGCCGCCACCAACGACTGAAAAAGAGGTGCAGGGCTTTCTGAAAAAGGTGCAATTCATAAGGAGGTTCATTTCAAAGCTAACCTTGACTTGTGAATCACTGTTTGGTCTCCTAAAGAAAAGGGAGAAGTTCCAATGGGATAATCGATGTCAGTTTGCATTCGAGCAAGTCAAGCAGTATCAGCGGAATCCACCGGTGTTATCATCACCTAAGCTAGGGCACCCACTGATCCTGTACTTATCAGTGACCGAATCAACTATGGGATGTATGCTTGCACAAGAGTCGGATGAGAAAGTGGAGAAGGCCATCTATTACTTAAGTGAAAATATGCTTGAATATGAGACCCGCTATACTCTTTTGGAAAAAAGCTTGCTTAGCTTTGGTATAGGCCACCAGGAAGTTAAGACATTACCTGTTAGCTCACTCGGTAATTCTGGTTTCAAGATTAGACCCAATCAAATATCTCTTTGAGAAACCAACACTTACCGGTAGGCTAGCTCGTTGGTTACTTTGTTTTCCAAATTTGACCTTAAGTATGTCACTCGCAAATCTGTCAAAAGAAGAGTTGTGGCAGAATTTTTGGCTGATCACCCAATTGAAGGAGGAGAATATATGGAGTGCTCATTCTCAGATAAAGAGGCCATGCAGATGGAAGAAAACACTTGAAAGTTGTACTTCGATGGAATGTCCAATCAAATTGGCTATGGGATAGGCGTATTGCTCATAACGTCGGATGATTCCCATATCCCCTTAGCTTTCAAACTCTAATTCAGGGTATCCAACAACCAAGCAGAGTATGAGGCATGCATTGCTGGATTGGAAGCAGCCTTGGAACTAGGGGTAATAAGGTTAGATGTAATAGGGGACTCGAACTTGGTCGTCTCTCAAGCCAACGGAGATTGGAAAGTTAAAAAGGAAAAAATGAAAGTCTATCATCAGACCTTGGACATGTTGATCCCGAGGTTCGAAAAACTAACTTTTACACACCTGGTAAGAGAAAACAATTGATTTACTGATGCATTGGTAACCCTGGCATCAATTATAGATATACCGGTCGCGGTCGAGATGTGCCCGATCCTTATAGAACAAAGGTACACCCCCTCGTATGAGATAATAGTCGCAACGGAGGAAGTTCAAGATGAAAACCCTTGGTACTTTGATATTTGAAATTTTCTAGAAAGTGGTACATACCCACAAGGGGCAAACGCCAAAGACAAAAGGGGGATACGGTTTATGGCCATTAAGTTCGTCATTTGTGGAGATAAGCTATACAAGAGAGGGCATCTGGGAATGTACAAGTTGTGTGTAGAGGAAGAAGAGGCAAAGCGTGTCATGGAAGCCATCTATGGAGGAGAGTGTGAAACCCATATGAACGGTATAATGCTAGCCAAAAAAATCCTTAGACGAGGATACTACTGGTTAACCATGAAGAGTGATTGTATCAACTTTGTTAGGCGATGCCACAAATGTCAAATCCATGCCAATTGCATGAACATCCCACCATCCAAACTCTATAACATGACTTCACCATGGCCTTTCTCAGTCTGGAGCACAGATGTCATCAAGGCAGTCACACCGAAGGGTTCAAATGGGCATCAGTTCATCTTGGTTGCCATTGACTATTTTACCAAGTGGGTTGAAGCATAGTCATATTCAGTGTTGAAAGCATCACACGTAGCCAAATTCATTAGGAACAACATCATCTGCAGATATGGGGTACCAAACAAAATAATTTCAGACAATGGCTCACATTTCAAGGGAGAAGTGATAGTTCTACTTGAAAAATATAACGTGGCTTTTCACAAGTCATCAATGTACAAGCGACAAACCAATGGAACCATTGAAGCTACAAACAAGAACATCAAAACCATTTTGTGCAAGACGGTATAAACCTATAGAGATTGGCCAAACAAACTACCTTTTGCACTTTGGGGATACAGGACATCAATCTGAACGTCTATAGGGGCAACCCCTTACTCTTTGGTATATGGAATGGAGGCTGTTTTGCCAATTGAATTAGAAGTACCTTCGTTAAGGATTATGGCTGAATGTCAGATAGTAGAAGCTGATTAGAACCAAAACCGATTTGAGGAGCTGATGTTGTTTGATGAGCGAAGATTGAAGGCGTAATACCATGTTCGAGGGCATCAATGCAGGATTGCCAAAGCATTCAACAAAAAGGTTAGATCCAAGAATTTGAGGAAAGGGGACTAAGTGTTGAAAGATAACTGAGCTCCTATTCACGACCCTAGAGGCAAGTTTAGACCCAATTGGACGGGTCCCTACATCATTAAATCAATCTGGTCAGGAGGAGCAGTCATTCTCATGGATTTGGATGGTTTGGAGTTCTCACAACCAATTAACATGGACAAGCTGAAGAAGTACTACCCTTGAGGGGCTCGCTAGGCCAAAAACCTGAAAGGACAACCCAAGCAAAAGTTAGAATAGAAAAAAAAAAAAAAAAAAAGAATGATGAAAACTGATTGTCCTATTTCTCTTTCATGACGGGTTTAGTTGCAAGACAAAGTCAGTTGTACATCTCAAGGGTTATTTCATGTTGATCGGGTAGTGGTCATTTACGAAAATAGATTTAGAGGACTTTTAATGAAGTTGACTGATTTTCTCAAAAATTATGCCATTTTTACAAAACTCAAACCATTCTTTGCACCAAAAAAGAGAAAATTCTCAGTACTCATAATTTGGATCACATGATTTCAAGACAAAAAATGGAACAAGTGTGCTAATTTACCTCTCATGTTGATCAAAGTCACTTTAGCAGAAAGGAAAAACAAAAAAAAAAGGAGGCGCAAAGTGATGAATTAGGGGCACAGTCGAGTCAAGTTTTTTGTTCTTCACCAGCACTTCAAGTTCTAATCACCTTCATCAAGCAATCGCTGGAAAATGCACAGTTCTTGTTGTCGCCAATGATGCTTTTTCGTCGGGCGATCGACCAGTGTTGCTCTATTTTGCGATCATTTTGCTTCGACAAGCGATGGTTTTTGCTTCATTTTCATTTCATTAAGTTGTGTTTTGTGTTTTCATTAGTGATAGGCTTAATATTCAGTTCAGAATTCACTAAAATGCAACCATTTTCAAGTTTAAAATTCAAAACAAACTTATTTTTATGCTCAGTGTTGTGCCATTCATGCCATCTAAATTTACAAAACAAACTCGTTTTATTAATGCAAGGGATCAACCCCGATCAAAGTTGTACAAAAGAGAGTTGAAGCTATAGTTGTCCACTCCAAAACAAAAACAAAAACAAAAACAAAACAAAAACAAAAAATAAAAAATAATACAACAAATTTGAAATAAAAAAAATAAAAAATAAAATAAAAGAGAGAGAGAGAGTAGCATTTTTTCAATTTGTCGGCAGTAGCCCGAAGGCGAAGATTACGACCGGCTTCATTTGCACACAGCTTCATTGCCTGACTTTACCATCAGTTACCTCGCTTCATCTTTACTTCTTTAAACCTCTTGAAGACTCTACCTCAGCCTTGGCATAGCTTCCAAAAGAAATCACTCCTCACCGGCCATCAAATTGGTTGTGCGAAGGAACTCCGAATCGGGCCGCGGAGGAGGCCTGTCATTTTAGCTCCTTGTTCTACTTTTTCAGTGCACTAATTTCTACTCAAGAGTCCTTGTACATACGTTGGAGAAGGGAGAGTTGTGCATTTAACTGATGTACATCAAGCGTCCTGTTCTGCAGTCGACGGGACAAGTTGGAGACCGCAGTCATGGTCTCCACACATGACCTCAGCATATATGAGTTAGCTTTGATGTTAGACTGTGCCGCCATTATTTGCTCAACTGACATCGCTGAAAAGCTGAAAACAAGGGAATGGGGAAAAGCACGCGGTTGAGGTTCAATAGAGTCAAAATTGGTCATCTCTATCATGAACTCGTTCAGATCTGGAAAAAGAGTGAGAGAACTGTGGGAAGAGGTCATGGCAGAGGAGAGTAGTGCAAAAGAAAGGGGTTGCAGAGTGGTGGTAGAGAAAGTTTGCAGGCTTTTGCTCTGCCTCTCTTATAGGCCTCGACTTAAGAAAAGAATGAAGAAGAAAAGGACAAAGCGTGAGAGAAGGCTCGAGGCATCGTTAAAGATCGGAGCAGCCTGTCGGTCAAGCACCGCGATTGTTAAAATCACGCTCCAGACATGACACTCGAAAAAGATGAAAGAAGAGAGAGAGAGAGAGATGGAGAGGGAAACAGGGGAGGAGAGAGAAATATATACATGTATATGTATATGTATGTGTATGTATGTATGTGTGTGTATATATTTGTACGTATATGTTTGTATACATGTAACTATGTATATTTTGTCCTTATATATATATGTGTGTGTGTATCCATATACGTATATAGTTTGCCTGTGTTTATATATATACATATGTAATATGTATTTTGTATATCGTTCATGTGTATATGTAACCTTTCCCCTCTCCGTATGAGATATGGTTAGGTACGCCTGCTAGTTACGCCAAATTTTCTCCTTTCACGTGAAACGTGTTAGGGTTTGAAGTTTTCCTGGTTAAAACCTTCCCCCTCTCTGTATGAGATACGGTTAGGTATGTCTGTTGGTTACACCACCTATGTTTCTTTTACGTGAAATGTGTTAGGATTTGATATTTACCCGGTTAAAACCTTCCCCCTCTCCGTATGAGATACGGTTAGGTATAACTATTGGTTTCACCACATTCGCTCCTTTCACACAAAATGTGTTAGGATTTGATGTTTTTCGAGTTAAAACCATTCCCCTCTCCATACGAGATACGGTTAGGTATGCCTATTGGTTACACCACCTTTTCTCATTTCGCATAAAACGCGTTAGAAATTTCAAATTTACTCGTTTAAAACCTTCTCCCTCTTCGTATGAGATACAGTTAGGTATGCATGTTGGTTACACCACCTTTAATCCTTTCAACGTAAAGCATGTTAGGATTTGATGTTTACCCAGTTAAAACCTCTCCCCTCTCCGTATGAGATACAGTTAGGTACGCCTGTTGGTTACACCACCTTTGCTCATTTCGCATGAAATGAGTTAGAATTTTTGAGTTTACTCGGTTAAAACCTTCCCCCTCTCCGTATGTGTAAACACCCCATTTTTCACCGTCCTCAAGACTTGGACGTCACTATTGGAACACTTGGTGATTACCCTTGTTTGTGTTCGTCTTGAGTTCCCGGAGGTCTCGGTTGCGCGCCTTGCCTCAGGACCTCTCGACTCGACCGTGTTGTGCCTGATTTTGCACCAAACACTTGTGTTTTGCCTTGGAGGGGCAGGGAATGCCTTGTGAGGCATCCCCACACATCACCGGCCATGGCTTGAGGCCACCGGCCAGTAATTTTATGTCATCGGCAATGTATATTGCCGGTCGGCACTATTTGTTGCCGGTCAGCCATTTATTTTGCCAAAATGGCAATTTTGAATGGCTGATCACTGTTCATTTACTTTTGGTCGATATTTTGTGCCAGCTATGATAGCTGGCACCCACCTTTTCTCCCCTCCATACACGTGTACGGAGGGATCTCTCTCTTGACAAGCTTATTTGACAAGCTTTACAAGAGAGAGTCTCCTCTCTTGGATTTAGGGTTACAAAAAATTCCAGAGGGAGCTCTAGATTAGGGTTAGGGTTGATATATATTTCCTATCTCTATATCTCTCTCTTGTGTGTGTTTGTCCATACTATTGCACACAAACACATAGTGTTACACCTTCTCTTGGTTGTTGAGGGACCAGAGGGTTGTTCTTGGTGTTTTTGACTGGATTTGAGCTCAAGGAGGCAACAAGATCATCATTTATGAAGGAGGACTTCAAGGGTAAGAAACTAGTCCTTTTTTTCCCCGTTTTTGCACACTACTTTTACCTATCTTGAAAATGTTTTTTGGATTTGTGTATAAAACATAAAAGTTCGGTTTTTAGGCCCTCTAAATAGTTTGTTTAGAGTGTTTTGTGATTTGAGGTTGTTTGACCCCTCTTAAGCCTTGTAAGGCTTCATTTTATGCCATTTTGAGTAAGCTCCGGGACCATTGAGTTTGGGCCTCCTCACCACTGAAATCTTGAGGGATTTCAGAGGTAGGGATGGTGCCTTGAGGTCCTAGGAAGGAGAGGGCCACCCCCTCTCCTTGTTGTCCTTGAAAAGGACCATTTTTGGCCTCTTGAGGGAGCACCATGTTTAGGTTCATGTTAACCATGCCTTGGCTGATCTTTGTGCTTATTATGTCATAATATGCCTCTGTTTTTAGTTGGTTTTGGTACACCATGCTTGCTTAGCATACAAGCCTTATAATGCCATTTTGCTGCCTTAACATGCCTTAGGTTGTAAACCATTGTTCTAGCATGTTTTAGGCTTGGCTTTGTGAAGCTTTCATGTTTATTTTGCCATGATTAAGGTCTGTCCTTAGTTGTTGGGATCGATTTTAACATGCATTGTATAGCCCTTTTGCATTTTGGCTTATTAGCCTTAAGTTTTGGACCATGTTGCATGCATGGCTTGTCTTTGTTTAATTGGTATGGCACCATTTTTAACATAATTTCAGAGCTTTTGTTGCATGCTATTTGTCCATGTTTGCATCCTCTTGAGTGCGCTTGGGAATTTCCCTTTAATGCTTGAATGTTGGTCCATGTTTTCATGCATGTTCGTATGCCAATTAGTCCTCATTCCTTAGCATCTTGGTCACTGTTTTAGGTTAGTTTGAGGGCTGCCTAACTTAGTCTAAGACCACTCTTGCATGTTGTAGCATGCTTACCTTGTATGTCGTAATACATTTGGCCCCTTTGGTATGTTGTTACATTCTTAGGTGGTAGTACATTTAGCATGCATTCCTTGCCAAGTTGTCTAACTTGCTGTATGCCTTACATGTGTGCACATTGGCACTACACATTGCATGCATCTTGGTAGCATCCATGCATTTCCATGTCGCATCCTTAGCTCACATACTTAGGATTGCATTCCATTTGCATGCATGCTTGGTATCTTAAAATGCTTGTGATAGAGGTTGAGTCCCATTGGTTTGTTTATGTGCATTGCATTCCATATCAAAAATGCACACTTGATTCTTTGGGCCATCACGCATGGAAATGCGCGATTGATGGTCCAAGAACCAAGGATCATGGCCCTTTGAGTCATGAACATGATAAGGGGTGTGATTGGTGCATACATTGCTTGAATTGCATTGCCATGCAAAGGTCTGTCCTCTGCTGCTATCAAACAGATTCTGCAGGAACTTTTTGCCGATCGACTGCACAGAGTGCCGACCGGCAATCCATTGGTGGCCGATAGCTTCATCAACAGTCGATGATCACTCCTTACTGCCGGTGGCCATTCTCCTCAGCTGGTGGTGTCTCCCAATGTCCAGGGAAGCAATTCTGAGACTTTGGAAGTTTTCAGAGGGGCAGAGCAGGGAAAACAGAGGCAATTCGCGCATGGCAGTGGACTTCCGAGCAAGACCCGAGCACGCGTGCATTAAGCTCTCTTCCCGAGGCCTTTTTTTCTTGCTTTCTTAAATTAATTAATTTTTTTAATTGATTTAGTTGGTCTGTAATAATTAATTAGCTAGGTTAGTTAATTCATTATTTGAGTTGTATTATTCTTTTGGTCCCTCCAAGCGAGGGCAAATTTGTAATAAGTGTGGGTGAGTGTGTGCATGTCTTCCAACCCCCACTTCTTTCTCCCTTTTACTTACCTGCTTTAATGGTTAGTAATAGGACATGTTTAATTTAGCATACCTTATGCTATGCATGCGTGCATCATTCATCAGTATTGCATGCACCGGGCTCGGCGCATCATGCTAACTGCATTAGCATTTCAAATCTAACTTGAATACATGCTACTTGTGCATTTTCACATGTCATTCATAGACTAGCCGAGCCTACTCTAGTGACATTCCGTATACGTTGCATTAGACACCTAAACATGGACTTGGATCATGCATTGATTGCTAACGAGTTCTTTGTTTTGGCACGGAGTACAATGTAAGTATTTATGCTTTAGCATCCTTGCATGCGTGTGAGTGTTGCCATGACAGCATGCTTACCATGTGGCGAGATGCTTATGTGTTATAAATTGCCTGAATGCCTGTGGGTGAAGGTTGGATTGTCTGAGTTGGAATAGCTCATTAAAATCCGCGTTTTAGCCTACTTGCGAGTAGCAAATTCCAAAACATTCTTCCAAAAACAAACGGATATGTAATGCTCATTCCCAAATTAGACAATCTAGTCTATACTTTTGTGCCGTGCGCATAACATAGTAATTCTAGGCTAATAATCGGGATAAGAACACATAACGTTTTCAAAAACGGATATCATGGTTAGTAGAGGCCGATCTTTGATCAGGCGAGAGGGGGTGCTCATAGCTGACCTTCCCCAATCGTACCCAAGTTCTCGAGCCGAGGCAACTTTGGTGATGACTGACATGTGGCCTTTGGCACTGAGTCAGGGTTTCCTAAATTCCCCCTTTTAAAAAAAATATTTAGGTGGCGACTCCGTATCTGGCAAAGCAATCCATGTTTGGCACTTCTTTTCAAAAATCTGTTTCTCGAAACGATTTGCCGAATTTGGACTCTTTGGTTCAGATTAGGAACCGTGACACAAATTGAGTCTGAACTGTAGCAAGGGTCCCTCGCGGGTGCGTCTACAATATGAAATACGGTTAGATACGCCTATTGGTTACACTAACTTTCCTCTCGCATGAGACGCATTTGAACTTTGGATTTACAATTCCTCCTCTCGCGTGAGATGCATTTGGATTGTGCATTCATATTTCCTTCTCTTGCGTGAGATGTATTTGGACTCAGAGTTTACAATTTCTCCTCTCGTGTGAAATGCGCTCAGACTACGGATTTATACTTCTTTCACTCGCATGAGACGCATTTTAGTTTTGAGTTCCCTCCATTCGTATGAGATGCGTTTGAGGCATACAAGAACATGACAACGTGTCCTCGAGTGCGTTCATCTTGAGACACATAAGTTTGTGTCCCAGTTTGTTTTAAATATTCGCTATATCATGTAGAACGCATGTTTAAAGTTTGCCTTGTTGCATTGCACCATCTCATAAGCATCATGAAAACGGCTTCGCAAAGTGTGTAAGTCCAATTTATATTTCAAGCATATCATTTGCATTTTGCCTCTGAGCTGCGCTGGTTTGATTCCTTGCAAAGGAATATGTACGCAACCCTTGGGTTTAACCAAATGCATTGCATTTTGTTTGTTTGCCCAAGTCTTATGGCCTTGTCAAAAGGGTCGTCTTTCGGCTTGGACGTTCACTCACATCGAGAAACGACTTCGAGTTCTATCAAAGAGAGGCAACTATAGACACCCCATTTTGACCGACCCTAAGACTTGGCCTGTTTTTTTTTATCACCCGATGATGAAAATAAGGTGTTTCTCACAAAATCCTCAATAAGAAAAATTAGAATTTGAACCTTAAATAGTCACAAATTACCTTTCCAAGGGAATATTCTGACCTCACGGTTGCGTCCATAATGGTTCGTTTAGCTAGGATCAACCTTTGTTACACTTCCGGGGGCCTTACTGAAAAATTCTCCTGAAATTTGGGTTATAGCACAATTATTTGAAGCTTCTGGGCCAAATTGTAATTTTTGAAAACTCAAGAAATATTCTGCTATGCGAGGGAGTATTCTGTTAAGTCAGGGGATATTTCGTCCATATATAGAATATTTCGTCAATGCTGACGTGGCATGACTAGATTGGTCATTGCTGATGATGTGGCACTGACTTGTCTTTACCCCAAAAAAAATGAATTTAAGGAATGCTTGGGAAGGGGTTTGAACACCCAACCTACTCCTCAACACCTAGCACTTAACCATTCTACCAAAACTTTGCCTTGTGTTATATTTCTCCCCAAATAATATTTCACCATTTCAAACCAGCAAGTAGAGAAGGTGTTTTATTTTGCATTTTTTTGTATGTGTATGGGACACTCCCCTACCCCATTAGCCGACCCATATATCGCCAAATACATACCAAATCATCCCTCATTTCCAAAAAAAAGGTTTTGTTTGAATCCATAAAGGAGTATCCCATGCAAACCACCTTGAAAATCCATCCCTCCTATCACATTCTTGTCTCCCACCTTTTTTTTTACCTTAAGTCTCCCTCATTGCCTATATAGAATGAACAGATGGTAAGAGAGAAAGAGGACCACGAAATTTAAGAGAAAAAAAGTGAGAAAAAAGAGGAAAAAAGAGTGGAAATTCAAGTTTTGAGCCAAAAACACTTTCGTCTTCCATATACACCTTCCATGGCTTATACACACTGAAATTTCACCTTTTATACATCCAAAACATCTCCTAAAATTCTAAAATAAGTAAATTTCAATAGTGATTGATCAAAGGAAAAAGTGAGTGTCGTTGAAAGTGAGGAAAAACAAGAGAGCTAGCCACTTTTCTACCACACATACCTAGAGCTCTATTCTAGTTTCGAATTGACGATTGAGAACACACTTCCTAAACTTGAGGGTGATCAAGAGGACATTTGGAAATCAAGAAGTTCAATCTTTCTTTGGAATGTGAATTTCTAGTCTTTCATTTTCTTATAGTTTCTATCTCATATTTATTTTCTTGTTTCTTATTTCATAGTGTTTTGTTATAATCTAAGTGGTTTGTTTATCTCATATTTATTTTCTTACTTTATATTTCATGGTGTGTTGTTGTAATCCAAGTGGTTTGTTTAACTCATAATTATTTATTTTTTTATTCACTTGCTCTAGTTTCATATTAGTTTTGTTGTAATTTTGCATTTTTTATTTTATATATGTTTTCTTGTTTTAATATAACCGGTAGTAGTTAGTTGAGCCACCTATATATTTCTTGCTTGTTCCTTTTCTTGGTTTTGCAACAAGACAGGTTTCGCTCAGCCTAGTTGGCCGGCCGGCCTATTTGGCCGGCCGGTTAGCTTCATTAGTACAAGATGGCGTAATCTCCCAATTTTGAACAATTTTCGCCGACGGTTCCAAGGAACATAAAGCTTTTATTTTGTTTATTTTTATTTTGAGTGTTTTGTGAGATTTTGTTTTATTTTATTGCAATATTTCTTCATCTCTCTCTTCCATTTGGTTTGTAATAATTTATTCAAAGTGTTGTAATAATTTCCCGCCCCACTTCTTTCTATCCCGTTCTTTTACTTGCTTTTCTTATTTGTGGATATGAATCATGTTTATTTTATTTTATTTTATTTTTGTTTTTAGTATATCCTTGCTTTGCATCCATGTTTCATGCATCTTGATTCGGCTACTTTTGCGTTTGTGGATTTAATCAATTCATATGTGATTATGTGCGCTACCTCATATTCTTGAGATGATTCATATGTCATATCTTAGAAGTCGAATCTTTAGTTGCATCTCATGAGTGAATTGCATTAGGATTTTGTATATAAGTTCATGCATGTTTACTAACTTTGTTTTGTAGCTGTTCGCGAAACGTCGGTAAATATGTAAGTTTTTATGCTTTAGCATCCCGTTTGTGTGTGTTTTTCTTATAATGTTTAAGCATTCGACGATGTGGCTACTTGCTTACTTGATATAACTGTATGAATGCCAGTAGATGAAGGTTGTGTTGCTTAATTTGGAATAATGTTGATTTTTCATGTTTGTAAACTCAATTTATTTGGGTTGTACATCTTCAAAACTCTTTCAAAATACATGAAATCAAATTATTCCAAAATAAATGACATAGTCTATACTTGTATGCTTCACATAGTAATTTTTAGGATTTGTTAAATAATCAAAATATGAACATATAAAGTAAATAAAATTTTGTGAGACCCAAAAAATCCTATCACATGGATTGTTGAAAAGATCTAACAAAGAGATGAGCTTGGCTCCAATAGATCTGCAAGGATGAACATAGTCGGCGCCACCCAACCAGGGTTGCCGGCCGAAGACACTCCGATGATAAAGTTTGTCACTCAATTCAGATAAAGAAGATGAAGGAAAGGAAGAATATTTGTGTAGAGAGATCATACCTACACTTCATGAAGTGCCTTCCTTTTATAGATGGGCAGTGGGCCGAATAAGCCCAACAGTTGGCCCCTTGGCAGACCTTATTTGGGTTAGCCTAATAAACTGATATATATTTTTATTTGGCTCCTACAATTGCCCTAAAACTTTCATTGTGTTCGGTAGAAGGAAGGAGAGTTTTTATTGCCAAGTTATACTGTTCAATGTCAAGAATACATTTGATAAATGAGTAACATGAATGAATGAATGACTGGATGGATACAAGTATGTATGTATGAATGTATGTACAAATATATGTATAACTATATGTATATAAGGGAGAGAGGTGACTTAAAACCCAGTGAGTAATACTAGTAACACTAGTACGCAATTATATCACATGAATTCCAAACAAACTATATCGTAAGTGAGTACTTGTCATATCAAAGTTCACAAAGCATATATATATGTGGTACATTCAATAGTGCACAACTCCGGGTGAGGGGTGTAGGCTGCGGTATTATGTCCCCCAGGCAAGGGCCGTAGGCCGTGGTATTATATCCTTCGAGCAAGGGTCGTAGGCAGTGGTATTATATCCCCCTGGGAAGGGTCGTAGGCCACAGTATTATATCCCCCGAGCAAGGGTCGTAGGCCGTAGTATTATATCTCCCGAGCGAGGGCTATACTTAAGGATGGCACAATTACTATATGTATGTTTTGCTCCAAATTTGGAGACTTCCTCTAATTTCAAGTGGCAATCAAGTGCCAACATTATTGTAAGGAATTGCCGAGTAGATTGTGGAAGTGAATTGAAACAAATTGCCGATTTATTAAGTTGCATGTTCGTGGTTTTTGCCCCATCGTTTCCGAATGACTGTATGCGGAAGGAATTCAGATTGGATCAATTTCAAGCAGTGTTGCTGAATAAGAAATGTGGCCGTGCAATCTTGCCGAGTAAGCAATGTTAGACGAATAAGCAATGTTAAGATGTGATGTTTTGCCAAATAAGCCAATTAGTTGCAATAATGTGCCCAATGTGCTAATATTGTGCCGAATAATGGTTACTTCAAAATATGGACTTTCATGCTGAGCTAGAGATATTTCTATGTGTCGAGCACGGGAACGATTGCCAACTGTCGAATGTGTAATGTATTGCCCGAAAATTGGCGCTTGCTTGGAGCTGTGTGAAAATGAGCAGAAGTTTGTAACTCAAGTAAATTTTACTGCAATATTTGTACTAAGTTGGCCGAGTATGCATGCATAGCAAAGGTGCCAAGATGATGATCGACTGATATGCCCCAATTGGAAAGCAAAAATTTGACTAAGATGTCCCAGTGGGCAATAAATGGACAAGGTAACAAAATGAATGATCGGGGAAGACAAAAGATTATTTCCTAGCCCCAAGATCCTGCTGCTAAAATTTTGGGCCGATCAGATATAATTTGACCGTTGATTTTGCATTTAATGTTCTTGATTAGCTGATGTATTGATCTAAATATACAACCCAAAATTTACAAAATTGAACTCCAAAAATGGATTCTACATGTTGAAAAACTAAAGGGTAGTCGCCCCTAAAGTTATCAGACCGCTCGATTAATCCGAACAAGTTAAGATGCAACATAGCACTTTGCGCTGAAAAGCACACAATAAGTTCTTATGTCATCTTCTCCATGCAGCAAGTCATGAAATCCATAATTTTTTTAAGTTCAAACTCCTGACCTTGAGCCTTTAGATCTCCCTCATTTTAAGTCCGATTGGCCTCATTATTGCAGTGTTGGATTCTTCTCGCGGCCTAGTATTCATTCCACTATTTAGATGCCTCATTCCACCACTGCTCAGATCCCAGTGGGACTCCCAAAGTTGACCAATAAGATGGTTTTACTTCTTTTTGTTGTTTGTTGTTTGTTGTTTGTTGTTTTTGTTTTTGGTTTTGTTTGGCTCTTGTCCTTGGCAAAAAATGTAGTCGGTACAAGAATGTGCTTGGAGGGGAATGTACTCAGAAAAAGAGCTTGGTGGTCCGCGTTGTTGGCTATGCACTCGACGGTGCATAATCGAGGCGGTTTTTCATTGCCAAAGAATGGAGCTCGGGATCATAGTTCGGCCGAATAACTCTGTAATTATGCTGAGCAATTTGCTATAAGTTGGCTCGAACATCGGAGATAAAGGTAAAGCTGCCAAATCAGCCATGTTGGGTTGCCATACAGCCTTGGTGAATTGTTAAACAACCTTTGCTGAAAAACCTATGAGTGAACCCAACTGTTTCAATGGAAAATCGAAGGACTTGGGTGGTATGCCGAGTAACTAGTGTTAAAACATCGGTGTTCGTTTCATATATAATGTGACTTTGTCGAGAAGTTGGTCAGCAACACTTGGGTTGGTGATTGCGCCGATCTTTTGGTCGGCGATTTTTCTTAGCTTCACAGTGTATCAACATCTCTCTTGATTTGGTTTTGCTAAGAACTTGGCTGGCAATGGTTCGCAACTTATTTTGGCTCTTTCTTGCTGGAGCATTTGCTTGGCTTGTTCTTGTAGTTTTTTCTTTACCGAGAGTTTGGGTGGCAATGCTCGGTAACTTCTAGCTTTGCCGAGTGCACCTGTTAGACGAGAAATGCATGAGTGCAATCGGCCTCCTAATCGGCAAGTGGCAATTGGCTCCTTGACTTCTTTGGTTGCCAAAGTTTATTGCCGAGTTGTCGAAATGGTTGCTGTAATTTTTCTTGACAAACTGAAATGAGCATCTAAAACAAAAGGTTACCACATAGACCAAGTTGACAAATAAATTCATAAAGAAGTGAAATTTAGGAAAAAAAAATAAATTCATAAATTCATCAATGTGAGACCGATAAATCACCAAAGAGTCCAAATACGGCAAATCGCTTTGGAAAATCGATTTTAATAAAGAAGTGCCAAACATGGACTGCTTTGCAAGATATAGAGTCGCCACCTAAATGTTTTATTTTGGGAAATTTAGGAAACCCTGACTCGTGCCTGAGGCCACGTGTCTGTCATCACCAAAGTTGCCTCGGCTCAGGAACTTGCGTACGAGAGGGGAAGGTCATGCAATGAGCACCCCCGCTCGCCCGATCAAAGATCGGCCTTTACTAACATGATATTTTGTTTTTGAAAACACATGCGTTCTTATTCCGGTTATTAACCTAGAATTTACTATGTGATGCGCACATCATACAAGTGTAGATTAGATCGCCTAAGTTGGAACAAAACATTTCCTGTTCGTTTGTTTGAAAATGGTTTAGAAGTGCTACTCGTAAGTAGGCTAAGTCGTGGATTTTGCCACCCTCACGTGGGCTTAGAAAACATGATTTTGATGAATTTGTTCCAATTCAAGCAATCCAACCTTCACCCACAGGCATTCAAGTAGTTAAATCAAATAAGCAGTTAGCCTCATGGCAAACATGCTTTCATGGCAATGCTAACACACATGCAGTATGCTAAAGCGTAAACACTCACAGTGTACTCCGAGCCAAAACAGAGAACTAGTTAGAAATCATGCATGATCCTAGTTCATGTTAAGATGGCTAATGCAATACATGCAAAATGTAGCTAAGATAGGCTCGGTCATTCTAGAATGGCATATGAAATGCAATTTGATACATGTATTCAAATTGGAATTGAAATACAATGCAGTTAGTATAATGCACCGAGCCCGGTGCATGCAAAACAGATGCATGGATGCACGCATGCAAGCATGAGGATGCTAATCGAAATATGCCCTAAAACTAACCATCGTAAGCGGTTAAGTAAAAGGGAGAGAGAAATAGGGGTTGGAAGACATGCACCACACACGCGCACGCTTATTACCACAGTTGGCCCTCTCGCCGGAGGGTCCGAATAAGAAGCTAACTAGCTAATCTAAGCTAATTAAACTAATTATTACATCACAAAATTAATTAACTAACAAGTTAACTAATTAAGCTATTACAACACAAATTGAATAGTTAAACGCATTAACTAATTAGGTACAAAACCAAAGCATAAACTAGCTAAGCAAATTAGCTAAGTAAAGCAATGAAGCAATGTCCTCAGAGGGAGAAGAATACACGCATGCTCGGTCGCCTCGTTCGAAAATCCAACGCGATGCCCCGATTTGCCTCTGTTTGCAACTGTTCTTAGAACCTTGCACCAAGTTCCAGAAAGCTTTTAACTCACCTTGGGGACCTGTGGGAGGGCTGCTGACCACCTAGGGGTGTTGCCAGCCACTGGCCGACCGCTTTCCATTGCTGCAGACCAGAAAAAGTGGTCGGCCAACTAGTTCTTCTGGTCGGCTGACTAGTTTTTGCTGCACTTCTCCACTTTGCTGCAACAGAGAGCAAGTGTATTTGCAACATATGTGTACACAACCACCCTCCCTATCATTTCATAAGCTCAAGGGAGTACGATTCTCGACTCTCGGGCCACCAATCACGCATCTCGTGCATGATGGCCGAGGAGCCAAATTGCACAATTCAATATGAAATAAATGCACACATAAACACATAAAGCCTTGACCTCTATCATGATTGATCAAGAGGGTCGGCGACCGAGAATTGAGGCACGTTTCATCACTTTAAGTATGAAATGTCCGTCGTTCCTCGTGTTTGGACTAACACCTAATCCAAATAAATGCAATGCAACTCAAGCATGCAAACATGTAATGCAACTTAAGCATGCAAACATGCAATGCAAGGCATGCAAAACACAATGCAACTACGTGGCATACACAATGCAAAAGATAACATGGCATACACAATGCAAAGAACAACATGGCATACTCAATGCAATGTGACATGATCAACTTAACGAAGCTAATGACATGCAAACAATGCTAATGCATGCATACACAATGCAAGACAACATAAGCATGCAACAACATGATGCAATGTAACAACATTCACATATCATGCTCAATGGACTTAAACCAAAATAGACAGACCTCAGTCATGCCCAAATCAGTGGACATAATGCCACGAAATGGAGGCACAAAAGCATATACAAGCATGCACATGAATTGGCCTATCAACTAGGCCTAAGAGCACAACCCTCAAAAGTGCTCAAGGAGCGATAAACATAAGAGTGTAACAACACTATAAGCTCTGAAATAAGGTATGAAAAGATGCCAAACCATGCACACAATGCAAATGAAGCATGCTATGGTTCTCAGAGCTCAAAGCTAGCACAGGCACTTGCACTATAACTATGTAAAACATGAAGCATATCATCAAGGCAACCCAAAACAGTCCTAGAACATGTCAAATGATGCTAAAACATGTATGGAAGGAAGCCAAAATAAGCTAGCATGAAGCATGGAATATGCAAGGCCAAAAGGGAGGGTTACACTACACCTACCAAGACAAAGCATGAGATGTCTTTGCCAACAAAAATCAAAGTTATATCATGGAAAAATAACCCCAAAAACACATTGAAATGATAGCTCACAAGCTTAGGCATGAAGGCATATGCAATGGCTCATGTTTAAGGCATAAAGGACTAATCCTTTGAAGCATGGAATACGTGAAAGATGCAAGTGTATGACCACACTACATGGACTGCAATCACATTTCAAATGATGCCAAATCATGAAAATAGTCCAAGCAAGGCATGCTAGTGGACTTGATACACAAAGCTAACAAGTTAGAATGCATTATAGCTATACAAAGCATGGCATGCATGACCAAAACAACACAAATCAGAGCTAGAGCATGCTAAAACATGGACAAAAGCTTCTTATAGTTAAGCCAAAATCATGCTAGAATGATGGTCTAAAGCATGATACACATTAGGCTAATTCATGGAATTACACTACAAGTGCATGGAGTATGCAAGGGGCTATCAAACCAACCCAAAACAGATCTAAGGCATGTTAAAAAAACACCAAAAACCTACTGAGATGGCCCCAAAACAAGCTAGAAAGACATGCTACTTCATGAGGCATGCAAGACTAGTTTACAAGTGTATAAGGCATGCAAGGGATGACAAAACCAAGTCAAAATAGTGGTATGCTATGTCAAAATAATCCCAAATACATGCTAAGATATGGCCAACATAAGCTTAACAAACATGCTCAAACATGAGGCATTCAAAGCAAGCATACAGGACACAAGGAGAGGGGATGACCCTCTCCTATTTGGGACCCCAAAACACCATTTTCACCACTGAAATTCCTCTGAGTTTCAGTGGTGAGAAGGACAAAACAAAGTGGTCCCAATAGCTTAAAAGGAAAGCACAAAACAAGGCCAATCAAGGCACAAGAGGGGTTAGACCACCCCTAACACAAAAAAGACCTTAAACAAACATGGTAAGGACTAAAAATCAGAACTTTTTTTAGTAGGAAGTTAAGCATAAAACACCATGCAAATAGGGATAAAAGCTTAAGCAAAATCAAGGGATTTAAGGGTTAGAAGCTCACCCTTGTAGAACAACTTTAAAGCTACAACTCCAACAGTTTTTCTGAGCTCAAACCTCTCCAAAAACACCAAAACCAGCTTCTAAGAGCCTCAGCAACAAAAGGATGGTGTTTGGGTGTCTGTTTGTGTACAATAGTGTGATAAAAAGGCACTTTTGAACACAAAAATGAAGAGAAGATACAGGATAGATACAAAGGTGTATGTATAACTCTCAAGCACAATTTTCTGAACCTGGAGGAAGAGGGGGAAGGTTCTCTTATATAGAGAACAAGCAACAAGCTTTTGGCCTAAAGCCATCCCTCCATACACGTGTATAGAGGATGGCTTCTGTGCCTTCCAGCTGGCACAGCTGGCTAAAAAATATCTCCAAAAAGGTGATAAAAAGCTGCCGGCCAGCTACTTCTACTAGTCGGCTGACTAGTGAAAGTGGTCGTCCAAGGCAAAAAGTGGTTGGCCATAGGGGGAGATGGTCTGCACACTAAAAGAAAGGCAATGGTGTGGTGGCCAACCAGAAAAGGTGGCCCAAAGACCAAGAAAACCAGTTTCCCGACCAAAAAAACTGGCTGGCAGGAAGAAAAGTGGTCTCCAAGGGGAAGAACTGATCTCACACCCTTGTACCACTTTCCAAACAAGGAAAACAAGGTTTGTACCAAAAACAAACCAAAAAGAATGCAAGACGAAAGTCCGAGAGGCAAGGCGCGCAGCTAGGAGCCTCGAAAACTAGTCTAAGGGCATCAAAGGTGGTCTACGACCACAAAAAGTGGTCTCCCGGACCATAGTGTCCCTCTAGATAGAGGCAACAAGGTGTGGTTAAAAAACCACGCCAAACGGAGAACGTTAAGCGGTCCCGAGACAAGGCACGCAGCCGAAGGCTCCAAAAATCGAAAACCGGTCTCCAAACAAGGAAAGTGGTCTACAACCACAAAAGGATGGTCTACAAGACCTCTCCCTCCCTCCAAGGAAGAGAAAAAAGGTTCAGTCCACAAATCGAGCCAAAGCACAAAGAGTTCAGAGCCCCGGAGGCAAGGCACTTAGCTAAAAACTCTGAAACCTCGAAACAAGCACAACATGCGCAATCACCGAGTGCTCAATCAATGACGTCTGAGTCTTAAGGTTGGTCAAAAATGGGGTGTCTACAGTTGCCCCTCTTTGACAGAACTCGGAAGTCAAGAAGTGACGGAAGTGAATGTCAAAGCCTCGAGACGACCCATTTTTGACAAGGCCGAAGACTTAGACAAACAGGCAAGACAACAAAGAGATGTGCCCGCAGGCAGGGGCAAAATGCAAATGACATGCACAATGCCGAACATAACTTATGATCATGCAAAGAAAGCTGTAATGAAGCAATTATATGCAATAAATGCAACAGTTTAAGCAAGCGAATAAGAAACCATAGTCTTATACATTCTAACATAAAGGATGTAAGAAAATTATGCAGTTCTCACTGCGTCTCACGCAGAGAAGGAAGAGAAGTTCAAATGAACCATACATACCATACCGTCTGGTTGCACCAGCCTCAAATGAACCGTACATACAATATCGTGCCTGCATAAGAAAGAAACTTAACAGGTACAATATAGTTAGAAACACAAGCTCAACGTTATAACATGGTACGATTCCAATGCGAGATAAACGCGTGCTTACACAATGCCGATGGAAAGGTGCGTAGCAATGCAAGTGAAAATCGTGTGACAACGCAAGCAAAGTGTGGGTGCATAACAATGTGAGCAAGTGGTGTGTGTAGCAATGCAACGAGACGTGTATAACAATGCAACGGGTAGTGTGCATAACAATGCGATGAGTGGTGTGCATAACAATGCGCTTAAAGAGTGCATAATAATGCAGGTGGAGAGTGCATGACAATACAACAAGAAATGTGCATAAGAATGCGAGCAAGTGGTGTGTGTAACAATGCAATGAGACGTGCATAACAAATGCGACGAGTGGTGTGCATAACAATGCGAGAGAAGTGCAACTTCAACAGTATGTTCGAAATAAAATGTCGAATCAGGAAACATAAGCCTTAATGAGACTAATTTAACCGGAACCTCCGATTTACCTCTTGGAGGGGTCACAACGTACTCAAAAAGGATACACCTTGCTCTTGACGAGTAACGATGAGCCACGCATCGAAGACTTGAAATAAAGTTCCTGCGGGGACGATTTCGCGCCAAAAAGTGTACTTTTCTTATACTTTCTCGAGAGCCGAGGACTCCAATCATCACCAAAATACACAGGGAGAACAAAGGGACCTTGGAGACCATCCAAGAGGCTGACCGACCACCTAGATCAGTGGCCGACCAGTTGAAGACCACCTAAGTGGTCGGCCGACCAGAAAAACTGGCTAGCCGACTAGTTTAGCAAAACAGGGACAGATTTGTCTTTTCAAGGCCGAATCTTTAAGTATACACATCTAAATCACTTTTGCTCTCAAACACAAGGCCGAAACACATTCTCCTTTTCTCCTAGACCCTTTTCTCTCTCAAATTTGCACTTTATACGCGTTTTCCAACGCCCCACGCGAAGTTGTTTTGCGAAAACTTTTGATTCTCTTTGTTTTGAACCTATTAGAATTTGTTTTTGGACCTTCTTTCGCCATTTTCACCACTTTAGGTATGTTTGTCTCGAAGTTTAGTACCTTTTCTCGGGCATTGAGTTTTTCTCTTCCCGAGAGTTGACTTTTGTTGACTTTTTGCAATTTTGGCTCATTTCGCTCATTTTTGCATCTTTTTGCATCTTTCTTCAGATGGCCGACGATATTCCATATGGCGGAGGTCCTCCACGAGTAGAGGATGAGCTCGACATTATGCCGTTGCCACCGAGGACACGACCATTCAACCCGGAGGGGTACCACCCACAGGAGCACATCCTTCCTCCTAGCACCTTCCATCATTTCACCGATTTTGCGAGGCGAGCAACCGTAGACTTGCTGCTACGGGAGCCTGAGTCTCACCTATCTCATCAGGCACGCGAGGTGTGCACTTCATTTTTGCATTTCCTACGATGCATTTTGCATTTCTTGCACACTTCATGCTTTCACTATGTATTTTATCTGCTCGTTCTGAACGCATTCTTATACATAGTATTTTTGCTCGTTTTGCATGCAGCTCACACATAACACAATACTGACTTGGCACACAGCTTATTCGTAACACCATGCTGACTTGGCACACAGCTCACAACACAGCACTCTGTTAATTTGGCACACATCTCATTTTGGGCACACAGCTCATTTTAGACACACAGCACATTTGGGCACACTGCTCATCTTGGGCACACAGCACATTTGGGCACACAGCTCATTTTGGGCACACAGCTCATTTCGGGCACACAGCACAGCACATTTGGACACACAGCTCATTTTGGGCACACAACACATTTGGGCACACAGCTTATAACAGTGCTCAATCTGAACACACAGTTCATAACACAGCAATTTGCTCGATCTGAACACACAGTTCATAACGCAGTACTTTGCTCAATCTGAACACACAGTTCATAATGCAGTATTTTGCTCAATCTAAGCACACAGTTCATAACGCAGGATTTTGCTCAATCTGAACACACAGTTCATAACGCAGTATTTGGTTTTCTTGGCACGCAACTCATAACATAGCACACTATTCAATCTGAACACGCAGTTCATAACACAGTATTCTGTTTATTTTGCACACGGCTCATAACACTGCTCAATCTGAGCACACAGTGCATAACACAGCATTCTATTTATTTTGCACACGGCTCATAACACTGCTCAATCTGAACACACAGTTCATAACACAGCATTCTGTTTACTTTGCGCACGGCTCATAACACTGCTCAATCTAAACACACAGTTCATAACACAGAATGCTATTTACTTTGAGACTGATTACATCTGTTCATTCTACCCGCAGGTATCCTCCCATTTCACACAGGGTTATGGGTCGATTATTGCCAAGGAGTGGTATATGGAGCTCTCAGATGCTATTCAGCATATTGTAGATGAGGACGGGTGTAGACGCGCCCTTGGGCTTCATATTACAGTTTGGATTCAAATGTCACAGTTCTTAATCTGATCTCACAATGTGTGATGTGAGATTGATAAATCACCAAAGAGTCCAAATCCGGCAACTCGTTTTGGAAAACTGATTTTTTAAGAAAGAAGTGCCAAACATGGGCTGATTTGCCAGATATAGAGTCGCTACCTAAATATTTTATTTTGGGAGAATTTACGAAATCTTGACTCATGCCTAAGGCCACGTGTCCGTCATCACCAAAGTTGCCTCGGCTCGGGAACTTGGGTACGATTGGGGAAGGTCATCTATGAGCACCCCCGGTCGCCCGATCAAAAATCGGCCTGTACTAAGCATGATATCTTGTTTTTTTGAAAACGCATGTGCTTTTATTCTGATTAATTAGCTGGTCTTACTACGTGATGCGCACAGCAAACAAGTATAGACTAGATCGCCTAATTTGGAACAAAGCATTGCATATCCATTTGTTTGAAAATGGTTTGAAGTTTGCTACTCGCAAGTAGGCTAAAACACATATTTCAATGAATTATTCCAATTCAAGCAATCCAACCTTCACCCACAGGCACTCAGGCAATTATATCACATAAGCAATTAGCCTCATGGCAAGTATGCTGCCATGGAAAAACTCACACTCACGCAAGATGCTAAAGCATAAACACTTATAGTGTAATCCGTGCCAAAACAAAGAACTAGTTAATAATCAATGCATGATCCTAATTCATGTCAAAATGGCTAATGCAACACAGGCAGAATGCAACTAGAATAGGCTTGGCTATCCTAAGAATGGCATGTGAGATGCGGTAAATCGATACATGTATTCAAATAGGAATTGAAATACAATGCAGTTAGTATGATGCGCCGAGCTCGGTGCATGCAATACAGATGAATGGTGCAAACATGCATAGCATAAGGATGCTAATTGAAATATGCCCTAAAACTAACCATCGTAAGTGGTTAAGTAAAAGGGAGAAAGAAATGGAGGTTGGAAGACATGCATCACAAACACGCACGCTTATTACAAAATTGTGCCCTCTCGACGGAGGGACCGAAAGAATAATACAAATTAACTAATTAACTAACTAACAAGCTAATTAATTATTACACAACACTTAACTAATATAAACAAATTAATTAAGCTATGAAAACAATAAAACAGCCTCAAGAAGAGGGACGAATGCATGCTCGGTCGGCTTTGCTCGAAAATTCGTTGCCATGCTTCATGTTGCCTCTGTTTGCACTGCTTTGTTCCTCTGAAAATTGCACAAGTCTCTGTGATGCTCCAGAACCACTTCATGGTCATGCTGAGAGGCCATCGGCCAAAATATAGAGCCATTGGCCAAGGGAAACTGGTCATCGACCAAAACTAAAGCTCTCGGCCAAATGTTTGTAGCCGATCAGCACTGAATATGGTCGTCGACCATTTCTTCCTGTGGAAAGCTCCTATTGCTGCAGCAGAGGACAAACAGAGCATGGCAATACATTTACAAGACAATGTCTGCACAACAACACCCCGTATCATGTTTAAGACTCAAAGGTGTGTAGTTTTTGACCCTCGGACCACCAATCACGCATTCCAATGCATGATGGCCAAAGGAGCCAAGTGTGCAATTCAATATCAAATGAAATGCACAAAACACATAAGGGGCCCCAATCTCTATCATGCTTGATCAAGAGGCAAGGGAATGTACACATAATGCAATGCAACCTAAGCATGCAAGCAACTCAAGCATGCAACAAGTCTAATGCAACATGAGCATGCAAACATACAATATACAATAGGCATACAACCTAAATATGCAAACATGCATAGCATGCAACAACATGCAAAATCAAACAAGCATGCAACAACATGGTAAGATGGACGTAAACCAAAATGGGCTACTCTTAAACATGCCCAAATCAATGGCCAAAGTGCTATGGAAATGAAGGCAAAGGTACATACAAACATGCATGCCAATTGGCCTATCACCTAGGCATAGGAAGGGAAACTTTCAAGTACACTTAAAAGGGGACAAATATGGACATGTGGCATACATAGTAAGCTCTGAAATCATGTTAGGAAAGGTGCCAAACCAACCAAAAAAAGAAGCAAATCATGCAAGAAGGCTCAAGGCTTAAGGCTAGCAAAGGGGTTCAAACCAGGGCCATGAAAGACAAGCCCCAAAGGACCAAGGGGACCTAAAACAGTCATAAGGCAGGTCCAAACAAGACCGAAAACATGCTCGAAACTAGCCAACACAAGCTAGAACACGATGCCAAAAGCATGAGGCATGTAAGGCTACAAAAGGGATGTTACACTACACCTGTCAAAACCAAACATGGCATGACATAAACCAATAGAAACAAAATTATGGCATGTTAAAATGAGCCCCAAAACCCACTTAGATGGCATCCAAAAGACCTAAGCATGGAAGCATACACAATGATCCATTCAAGAGACATAAAATATCAACTCTTTAAAACATTAAAGGAGTGATAAGTGCAAGTATATGAGCATACAATATGGACTGAAATAACATAACAAGTGATGCCAAATCACTGAAATGGTCCAAGTAAAGCATGCTAGTGACTTGGACACTCAAAGCTAACAAGCAAGAATGCCTTATGGGTATACAAAGCATGGCATATATGACCAAAACAACACAAATCAGACCTTAAACATGGTAAAACATGGACAAAGTCTTCTCAGAGCTAAGCCAAAAGCATGCTAAAATGATATGTTAAAGCATGAGACACATTAGGCTATTTCATGAAAATGCACTACAAGTGCATGGAGCATGCAAGGAGCTATTAAATCAAACCCTAACAGAGGTATGACATGGTAAAACAAGCCCAAGAACATACTGAAATGGACACAACATAGGCTAGAAAGACATGCTCAAACATGAAGCATATAAAGCTAGTGCGTGTGATTTACACTACAAGTGTATGGTACATGCAAAATGCCACTAAACCAACCTTAGACAAAGGTAAAGCATGGAAAAGTAACACCAAATACTTGCTGAAATGAAGCCAAGACAAGCTTAACAAACATGCTACCAACATAAGCCATTTATGCAAGCATACAAAACAATAAGGAGAGGGGATGACCCTCTCCTATTTAGGACTCCAAAACCACCTTCCCACCACTGAAAATCCTCTGGATTTTAGTGGTAGAAAGGTCATGCAAAGCTAAGAACAAGGGCCAAAAGAGATGGCCTAAAATAAGGCCTAACAAGGCCTAAGAGGGGGGAAACAACCCCAAACCAAAAAATGACCTTAAACAAAGATCTAAAGCATCAAAAATCAGAACTTATTGTAGTTTAGAGTTAAGCTTAAAACAATAAGCAAGAAGGTCTAAAAGCTTAAGCAAGAAAGGGGTATCTAAAGGTTAGTTGCTCACCCTTGAAGAACACTTTCAAGAACAAGGCTCCAGCAACTTTTCCAAGCTTAAACCACTCCAAGAACTCTGAAATCAACCTCAAGGGACCTCAGCTCCAAGAGGATGGTGTTCTAGTGTGTGTTTGTGTACAATAGTAAGGCAATACTACAATTTTGAGTACAAAACAAGATCAAACAAAGGAATATAGATACAAAAGTATATGTATCACTTAACCCTTAATTTTCTTAACCCTTGAGGAGGGAGGAGATGGTTCTCTCTTATAGAGAACCAAAAGAAAAGCTTCTTGAGGAAGCTAAGCCAAGGGGCAAATCCCTCCATGCACGTGTATGGAGGGGGTGAATTGTGCATGCCAACTATGACAGCTGGCATAAAATATCTACATAAAGCAGATGAACAGGGTTCATCCAGAAAACATGGCCGATCAACCAACATAAGGGCCGACCGACCAAAAGGAGTGCCAATCGCCTAACACTTTTGGCCGATGGCAAGAAAACAAGGCCGATGGCTTCATGCCTTGGCCGATGGGTTGAGGGAATGGCCAAAAAGCCACCCTCTTCCCTAAGGAGCAAAAACACAAGTCCTTGGTCCACAACCAAGCACAAAACAGACAAGTTGAGAAATCTTAAGGCAAGGTGTGCGGCCGAGACCTCCGGAAACTCAAAACGAACACGAACATGGATGATCATTGAGTGTTCAAACGATGACGTCCAAGTCTTAAGGACGGTCAAAAATGGGGTGTCTACACCGGGTTTGGCCCGTTTTGTATGGGCGTGTCGTGACTTCCAGCGAGCAGGACCCTTCTGGGTGCGCTAGTAGAGAGGTGGTGGGACACCACCAACTCCTTTCATTTCTCAACCACCGAGCATATGACGATGACCCCGTATGACTTTTCCATGTTAACGGGCCTCGACGTGGGAGGTCGGCCGATCCCATACGATGCGGATATGGGTGAGTGGGAGGCCGCCTAGACCTATCTTCTCGGAGCGCATCCGCCGATCGACAGATCATCAGGCAGGGTCAAGTACACCTGGTTCGCCGAATAGTACAGGAGGACTATGCCTGAGACTGTTGAAGAGATAGAGATGTATGCCCGGGGGTTCTTGATGTTCCTACTCGGGACGACACTGTTCTCCAATAGGGGGAACATAGTCAGACTATATCTGCTGAGCGCTCTGGTAGACCTATCACAGGTCAGTCAATATGATTGGGGCGACGCTGGCTTCGCTACTGTAGACACCCCATTTTTGACCACCCTTAAGACTTGGGCGTTACTAATAGTTTACTTTATGGTAAAAGGTGTGTAGGGCAAAGGTTCAATTTCTTCGACAAAGAAAGAGACAAATCTCAACTTCACACCCCATTTTGGACCAAAGCTATTTTGGATGGTTTTCAGACCTTAAAACCCTCTCTTTCAACACATTTTTGAAATAAAGTTTCTACAATGTTCCGAGGCTCACAGTTTTGTCAAATAATGCGCTTTTCGATGAACCGAGCAAGGACAAAGTAGAAATGAATGAAAGAGAGATGAAATCTTTGAAAAATCTTTCAAAACACCTTACTTAGGGGTTTGAAGTTGAGGAAAAGAGGAGAAGAGGGGGGAAACCAAGTTAGAGAAGAAGTTCGGCATGAATCTGGGTAGAAGAGGGTCGAGCAGCCCTCGCTAAATCGGGCTTATTCATCTGCATACTTGGATTTTAGCTATGAGGCTACCACCATTGGAAAGCTTACTTCCGGGGCTTCATTTTGCACTCAATAATCTCCTAAAGCCAAGTCCGGGTGGGGGAGATATGATTAGTTAAAGTTGGGCATCATCCCGGTTGAATCGAATCTGCGCGGCTTCACCAAAAAGGGCATAACTTTTTGCACAGGAGGAATTTTATTGCAAGGTTTGCGCCATTGGAAAGATAAATTCCGGAGCTTCAATTTGGACACACATTGGCCACTTTTTGACCTTGGAATCCATCTATCGGCCATCTATTTATCCGGTCATCTAGAAAAAATAGCAGGCCGACCATTTATTGTGCTGACCGACCATTTATTTGGCCGATGGCCTCCTTTCGTGGCCGGTTTTACCCTTTTGCACCCTTCAAGCATGGTGCATGCCAGCTGTCCCAGCTGGGATGCACAAACCCTCTCCCCCGTGCATATGTGTGGCTATTTTGAACCTTTGACCCCTTTTGGTCCAAACCTTTTGCACCCTTTGATCAAGCTTCTTGAGGAAGCTTGACCCTTTGTCAAAGCTTCCTCAGGAAGCTTGCATCCTTACCTTAGCTTCTCTTGGAAGCCTTGACCCCCTTCACCCTTCTCATTTAACTTCTCTAAGAAGCTTCAAAGCTTTCCCTTGTCTATATAAGAGACCTCCCTTCTCCTTTGATTGGTTTCAGCAAAAAACCAGAGCTATATACATAAATATCTGATATATATCATCCTCTCTCTCTATATCTCCCTCTCTCTCTTCATTTTGTGTGTGTTTGAGGGCCTAAAGTGTGTGTTTGTTCTTAGTTTTGCACTAAAACACATAGCATTACACCTTACTTCGACTTTGAGAGACATTGAGGGTTTGTTCTTGAGGTTTTGGACTGATTCTGGTCAGAAGAGAGTGGTTGGGCCTGCTGTTCTTGAAGTGTTCTTCAAGGGTAACACTTTTGCTTTATTTTCCCCAATCTTGCATTACCTTTTGACCTATCTTGCATGCAGATTTAAGCTTTGTGTATAACATAAAAAAGTTCTGCTTTTTTGTGTTTAAGATAGTTCATTAAGGTCACTTTTGTGTTTGAGGTCGTTTACCCCCTCTTAGGCCTTGTTTGGCCCCATTTTGTGCTATTTTTGGTGAGCTCCAGGACCACCTTGTATGGGCCTCCTCACCACTGAAATCTTGAGGGATTTCAGTGGTGAGGATGGTGATTTAAGGTCCTAAGAAGGAGAAGGTCATCCCCTCTCCTTGTTGTCTTGTTTGCTTGCATTTTTGGCCTTACAAAGGGGCCTATATTTGCAAACTTCTTGAGCTCGGTTTAGGAATTTTTCAGTGGGTTTTAGGACCCCCATAAGCCATTTCCAGAGTTGTTTTGGTCATGATGAGTATCCTTCTTGCATGTGTAGAGTAACCCTCTTATTGGCCTTTCAAAGGAGCACCTTACTCTTGCATGTATTGGACACATTTCAGTGGGTATTTGGTCATATTTTGGCATGCCTTAGATCTTTTTTTTGCTTGGTTTAATGGTCTCTCACATGCATCCTATGCTTGCTTTGCAATCCTATGTTTTGGCCTAACATGCATCATGTTGTGAGATGACATTTTAGCATGATTTTGGTTAGGTTCCAAGAGGGTTTTAGCACTGTTTTGCCATGCTTAAGGTCTGGTTATGGTTGTTTTGATCATGTTTGCCATGATTTGTATAGTCGTCTTGCATTCTAGCTTACTAGCCTTGGGTGTGTGGGTCACTAGTATGCTTCACTTGGCTTATTCTCATGATTTGGCATCATTGGAAACCACATTTCAGTCCATGTTCCATGTTTGCATACTTGCATTTTCCATCCCTTTCATGCCTTGAAGAGTTGATGGCTTACGCTCCATGTTTAGGCCCTTGTGCATGCATGCTTGTGTGTGCGTTTTCATGCCTTTGTTGCATCATTTTGGCCACTGATTTGGGCCTATTTGAGAGCTGCCCATTTTGGTTTAAGACCATTCCCACATGTCATTGCATGCTCATCCATCTTGCATGCTTGCTAGTTTGCATAACTTGCATGCTTGCATATTTACATTGCTTGTTCGCATGCTCATATTGCATGCTTAGCTTCCATGCCTAGGTTGCATAACATTAAGCATGCATGCTTTGCCTCTTGAATTGAGTATGATAGAGGTTGAGTTCATTGTGTGTTTGTGTGCATTATATTTGACATTAAAATGCACAACTTGATTTCTTGGGCCATGTTGCATTGAAATGCGCGATTAGTGGTCCGAGAATCGAACACCATACCCCTTTGAGTCTTAAATATGATAAGGGATGTGGTGGTGCATACATTTGCTTGAAATGCATTGCCATGCCATGTTTTGCCCTCTGCTGCTATCAAAACAAGTTCTGTAGGAATATTTGGTCGGTCGACTACATGGAGTGCCGACTGACCAATTATTGATGGCCGAGAGCTCAACAAATGGCCGATGACCATCCGGACATGGCCGGTGGTGTTCCCACTTGATCGGTGGTGCTCCACAGTGTCCATGGAGCATACCTTGGGAGTTGTGCAATTTTCAGAAGAGCAGAGCAGGGAAAACAAAGGCAAACTTGTGCATAGCGTTGGATTTTCGAGCAAACCCGAGCACGCACGCATGGGACCCTCTTCCCGAGGCCTTTTACCGCATACTTAGCTTAGTTAATTTGCTTAATTAATTAGGTAAACTGTAATATTTAATTAGCTTGTAGGTTAATTAATTTGTATTATTCTTTTGGTCTCTCCGGGTGGGGGCTAACTTGTAATAAGTGTGCGTGAGTGTGTGTATGTCTTACAACCCCACGTCTTTCTTCCCTTTTATTTACTAGCTTTCGATGGTTAGTCTAGGGCATGTTTCAACTAGCATACAGTATGATAGCATGTTTTCATCCATTCATTCGTTTCGCATGCACCAGGCTCGGCGCATCATTCTAACTGCATTTGTGTTTCAATTCCAAATTGAATACATGTTATCTGTCGCATTTCACATGTCATTGTAGATTAGCCGAGCCTATCATAGGTGCATTTTGCATGTGTTGCATTAGCCATCTTAACATGAACTAGGACCATGCCTATGATTACTAACTAGTTTCTGTTTTGGCTTGGAGTACTAGGTAAGTTCTTATGCTTTAACATCCTTGCATGCGTGTGAGCGTTGCCATGACAGCATGATTACCATGTGGCTAGTTGCTTATGTGATATAACTGCTTGAATGCCTGTGGATGGAGGTTGAATTACCTAAATTGGAATAATGCATTAAAACTGTGAGTTTTAAGCTCACTAGATAGTGGCAAAACCATCTTTTCTAAAGTCCACTTGAGGGTGGCAAAATCTGCATTTTAGCCTACTTGCGAGTAGCAAACCATTTTGAAAAGAAACATGAAATGTTTTGTTCCAATTTAGGCGATTTGGTCTATACTTGTTTGCTGTGCGCATAACATAGTAAATCTAGGCTAATAACCGGAATAAGAGCATATAATGTTTTCAAAACAAGATATCACGGTTAGTAGAGGCCGATCTTTGATAGGGCGAGAGGGGGTGCTCATAGCTGACCTTCCCCAATCATACCCAAGTTCCCGAGCCGAGGCAACTTTGGTGATGACGGACACGTGGCCTTTGGCACCGAGTCAGGGTTTCCTAAATCCCCCAAAATAAAATATTTAGGTGGCGACTCTGTATCTGGCAAAACAGTCCATGTTTGGCACTTCTTTCAAAAATCTATTTTTTCTCAAAACGATTTGCCGGATTTGGACTCTTTGGTTCAGATTAAGAATCGTGACAACTTGAGAGTCCTGAACTGTAGCGAGCCCAAAACGAACAGAACAGGACTCGTCCTCCCGGGACGTTCAGGCGCGTCTATAGTTTCTGGCGACTCTACTAGGGATTTTAGAGAGCTTGACTCGAACTCATGATTTCCTATTTTGATTTCATTTATGTGTCTCTTTGCATTGCATGTGCATTAGTGCGCCTAGGACACCGTGTTTGCCATCTGCCATTCCTGAACGGTTTGCCGGAGGCTTGACTTTGTCAAAGCATGCCATAAGGCTAACCGGTTGCGGGCTCTGACAGTATGGGAACACAAACCCCGGTTTTTACCGGGGCGCCCTTTTCGACCATTCAACCTAGTACATATTCGGAATCCATAGTGACCATTCCAAACTAGGACAGGCTGCTTACCCGATAATAGGTTGTTTGAAACCGCTGTGTGCGTAGTGAAACCCTAGCTCCTGACAAAATAGGACAGGAAAACCCTACCCCAACATAGGGGTGTTTTGGCTCTCACTTATCTGCTATGTGCTTTAGAGTTGGCCTCTACAAGATTGCATGTATCAGTTTGCAAGTTTGACTATCAGGCCTGTGGGCATCAGGATCAGTATTTGAGGAATCAGTTTTACCTGAGGGTATCAGTTTACAGGCAAAATTTTGGAGCAAAATTCAGTAGAGGGCACAGTCATCCTAGTATGCTCATATTTGTTTTGGTGAAATCAGGCTGAGGTGCTGTCTGTTTTCTCTTTTGCTAGGTAGTCCTGGAACCATAGCTTCAGAAAGCTCTGATATCCCCTGAGGTTCGTCGGACTTGTGCTGATAAACTTTGTTGGGTCAGAGATTCAATTCAAGGGCAATCAGTGTTCCTTTGCCAGAGACAGCGTAAAAGGGTCAGTCAAGCATAGATCACCAGTTCAGCAGTTCCCAGATCAGTGGCCCTTATCCACCCCACCAGTGAACATTCAGGCTGAGGCCTCAATTTTTATCACAGAGATAGATATACCAGTCAATCAGTCGGAATAACAGAACATGGCAGGAATGGAGGAAATGATGCGTCAACTCCAAGAGAGCATGAAAACCGTGCAGCAGGATACTGCTCGTCAAGCAGAATTTACCAAACAGCAGGCTGATATCATAGCTCAACAAGCAAACTTAATTGCCCAACTGCAGTAGCAAACAGGAGCATTTGCTTCACATCAAGCTCCTCCCCCACCCAGAGTTCCAACACTCGGGGAGACAGCTAATGTCCAGGAAGATACGGACATTCCGACAGGGCCATCTCCGCCCCCGATCCTACCCCAGCTATCTAAAGCACCGATCAACCTGCCGGATTCACCCTTTGAGTTCAAGTTAGACCCTACAGCGCTGAAGGTGAGCAAGCTAGAAAAGATGTTCAAGAAATCTCAGAGAGTAAGGTCCATTCCGGACATTGAGGACGGGTATACCGACGCAGCTGTGACGTTGCCAGACAGATTTAAGATGCCACACATCGACCGATTTGATGGATCTGGGGATCCCATGGTGCATCTCCGGTTATTTTCGGACATACTAAGGCCGATGGGCCTCACCAGACTACAGAAACATTCATTATTTGGCCGGACCCTGTCGGGTGTGGCAGCCATCTGGTACGTAAAATTGGAAGATGATGTCAAGAGGAATTGGGATGATATGGCCGAGGCCTTCGTTGCACAATACTCGTATAACACGCAAATCGAGATTACGACCCGTGATCTTGAGACGACGAGGCAGGAGCCTAAGGAGAGCTTCTCAGAATTCATGGCCCGCTGGAGGGCCAAAACCTCAATGATGACCATTAGGCCAATAGACAAGGATCAAATACGGATGGTTGTGCGTAACCTCTAGCCCAAACTAATGCAGAAAATGATCGTGCTCCCCTTCCCTACCTTTTCAGATTTGCATGAGATGGGAGTACAGATCGAAGATGCCATGAAGCAGGGCCTTATTGACTAGGAGAAGGAGGAGCCTAGGCGGGCATTTTCCCGTAGTTCGAATGCGACCACCAGTGGTGATACGGCCGCAAGAGCTTCTGAAGTGGGCATGGTCACCACCACCACATCAAAAATAGCTACCCCATTCACTGGTGCGTCCGGAAGTAGCTCACAGACAGCCAAATATCCACCCCGAGTCAAGAGGGTTTTCACCCCACTCTATATGCCTTTGTCAAAGGCTCTAGAGGTCTTAATCCGGAAAAGACATCTGAAACTGTTGGAATAACGGCCTCTACCCGATCCTCTCCCTCCAAAGCATGACCGGACTAAGTATTGTGCCTACCATCAACAAACCGGTCATGAGACCGATAGCTGCTTTCGTCTGCGCCATGATGTACAAGATTTGTTTGACAACAAGGTCATTGCCGCACCAGCTCAGCAAAGTCTATCACCACTGGATCAGTGAACTTGGGGGATAGTACGAATATGTGATCAGGGGATGAACCACCTGCGGGCGGCACTCAGTTTACTCCAGATATGGCGTTTGGCATGTACTGTTTTGAGCATTTGCGAATGCTAGTTTTGTACTTTCTGACTTGGGTATTGGGTCAGTCTTGTCATTTTGTATTGAGTCAGTCTTTTCATACTGAGTCAGTCGGGTCTGTCTTGTTGTATCGAGTCAGTCTTGTTTTATTAGAGTCGGGTGATTTCGGGGGTGTTACCTCGGACATCATTTGCTTGTTTTGTGTTTGTCTTTTTATTTTTTTTGAGTCTATTTCTGCCTTGGAGCCAGTTATGCCAACAGATCTGAATGAAACTGTAGTGATTTTCATACTCTTGTGTTTGCTTCTGCCTTGCGCCAGTTGTGCCAGAAATTTTGAATCAAACGGCAGTGCTTTTCACCTGCTCTTTTGTGCCTTGAACTCATTGCATTGACCTAAGTTTTTTAAAACCTTTTGAACACTGCGGTGAAAACAAAAAGGAAGGAATTCCTCGGGATTTGCAAAACTTTGATCAAATTGAAAGAAAAAGAGGCGTGCTAAGCCCTTAATGATTGAAATCATGCTTGTCAGTGTGAGTACTGAGAAGGACCCTGGCTTGATCCAGACTGGTTCCACACTATCTTCAGCATGAGCGATTTGTCACTTCTTTAAAAACTTTCAAAAACAAAATGTTTTGCGCGATCTTGCAAAGACCTGTGTGGAATCGCTCTTGAGATTGTGCAGCATAGGATCGCTCCCAGCCTCAAGACTTAAGCCCTTGCTTTAAAACCTTGAACCACAATTCGAAGTGTTCAACGATCGACCATTAAGGGAGGCCTGTGTGGCCAGATTGGAAGCAGCCCTCGAGCAAGAGGCACCAAAGTCAGATCAAGAAGATCAGATCTCATCAGAAAAAGCTTGTAAAGCTAAAACAAAAGCACCCCTCTGACTAGGGGCAAAAATATCCGATGTGCTCGAAGAGCCGAAGATGGGTCCTTCAGCAAATCAACACAGCAATCATTTTCCTAGACTCAGATGACTTCAGGATCTCAAAACCATTTGGCATAGACTTGCTACATTTTTAACCTTTGAGAGGCTCGCTGGGCCGAAAACCCGGAAGGGCGATCCAGGCAAAAGTTAGAGCAAGAGAAAATACAAAAAAAAAATGCAAAAGAAATGAAAAGAGAAAAATAAAAAAAAAAAGAAAAAAGAAAAGAAAAGAATTGAAAAAGGAAAGAAGAACAAAGCTCGCAAGGTCGAAAACCCGCAACGGGCGCCTTGGCAAAAGTTAGAGCGTAAAAGGAGAGGTTAATACCCAAGTGTACCTTTACCCGAACTACGTAAGGCTTGATTCCCATGTTTGGGATACGTAGGCAACTTCATCTTGAAGTCTAGCCACAAACACTTCGAATTCGACCATGTCCATGTAATGGTTTTGACCATCATTATCTTCTCTGTATCTGAGAATTTGGTTGTGTTCGTCACTCTGAGGACTGACTACAATGCGCTGTGGTGCCATTCAAACAAGGGGCAACTTTCCGTTGCCATTCAATGCGCTGCGGTGCCGTCCAAACAAGGGGCAACTTTCCGTTGCCATGCAGTGTCCTCCAAGCAAGGGGCAATTTTCCTTCAGATCTAAGGTTGTGCATCTCAAGAGTAGGTTCCGTGCTTGTTGAGCAGTGGTCGTTTGCGAAAATAGTTTTTGAGAATTTTTATTGAGGTTGACTAATTCTCTCGAAAATTATTCTATTTTTCCAAAACTGAACCATTTCTTGGACCTAAAACAGGAAAATTTTTAGTTCTCACAGTCTGACTTGCATGATTTTAAATTAGAAAATCGAACAAACATGTTAATCTAACTCTCATGTTGGTCAAAATTGTTTTAGTAGAAAGCCAAAACAAAAAATGGTCAAAATAATGAACTAGGGGCACAATTGAGTCAAGCTTCCTGTCTTTTCCCTGTTGTCAATGCATTTGCCAGAAAGGGCACCATACTTGCCAAGAAGGACACTCTACCTGCCGGAAAAAGGCACCACTGAAGCTGACCGCAACAGGGGAGAAAGCTCTCACATCCTCCAAGCAACGAGGTATCAAGTCAAGTGCGAAGCACGAACTGGAATGGACCAAGATATTCTACTCCCTCATCTGGACAGATCTGATCACGTCCAAACTCCCCAACAAAGCATCGTCAACCGATGCTAGCTGCAGAGTTGCTACACACCCAGTTGTAGCGCAGCCCCTCTGTGCGAGAAACTCATTGTTGTGAACAAGATTGAGAATCTGGTAGAATACCAAGGGCAAGAGCCCACAATTTCCAGCTTATCCATCAACCACCCAGGGGAGGGACGAAAAAAATGAGAGATTGAAGAATAGAGAGATGTGAGCTGAGAGAAAAAGTGAGAAAATGACTTTTTCAGAAAAACAGAGCCTGAGGGCCGAGTGATGTGAGAATCACAAATTAGAAAGTGTAGGAAATAATACCCAGAGAAACTGGCTCCTCGTGCACTGAGAGGTCTCTCGTCGTTGTAATACGTCTGTGTGTCATGTCTTTTGTTTTGTTTGTCTCGATTCTTGCTTTGAGTCGTTCCGAGCGTGTCTCGATGTGTTTAGGGTGTTTACTTTTGTTTTCCTTTGTTGAGTCGTGATGTGCTGTGTCCATTCGTAGACTCAATATCCAGTTAAGAATTCATTTTCAATTTCGATTTCAAAATAAAATCGTTTTGTGCTCAGAATGTTGTGCCATTCTCCACATTTGTGCAAAATAGTATTTGTTCTTTCATAAAACTGCAGGGTTCAACCCAGGTCATGTCAGAACAGTAAAACCAGGACCTATTTGAAGCTATATGGGTTCCAGACTACAAAGCAAAAGAAAAGAGGGAAAATGTCGGGTATCTGAGTTTGTTTCAACTTCAGTAAGTTCCAAGACTACATTCCGTGTGTACCTCTTCAAGTCTTGCCAATGCTCCGAAGTATGAGTGTGCCTCTACCTCAAGCTCAAGATCAAGTCTGCTTCAAGCCAGAATGGCAATCAGAAGTGCTCTCCTCGAGTACCGTTTCGTGCCAGGGACATCTTGGCCGCGTCCACAATGAGTTCCTAGGAGACCAACTGTAACGGTGGAAACTAGAGTTCGAATGGCTGATGCCTAGAACGTAAAGGTTCGGGATTTCTGGGACTAAAGTCTGGTTTAAAATACCCAGGGGTGTATTCCCGGCTTGAAATCTGTATGGAAGCCCCATAGGTTGAGATAGCGTGTATGCACCTCAATTCTGGATACTGAACCAACCTAGTCTATCACCCTGTTGGAGAATAGGGAAAGTTGTGAATATGATCAGGAAGAAAGGCAGTATCCAAAGTGTTCTACGTGAAGAACCCTTGTCAGCATTTTAGAACCTTTGTACTGTGATTTGAAGGTAAAGTGTTCAAAGAGCACAAGGAGAGATCCCCATCGGAGAAAAGCGGTTCACCACCACTCACCTCATGAGGTGCTTTCTAAAGCGCTGCTTTGTCCATTTGTTGCTTTCCTTAAGCATCATACATTGTAATGCATTGTACCTATCAAGTTTCTTTCTCATTCATGCACGATATTGTATGTACGGTTCATTCAAAGAAGTTCCGTTTGAGATCATTTATTTAGTGTATCAATCACACTCCATTCAGTTAGTGTATCAATCACACTTCATTTATTTAGTGTATCAATCACACCTCACTCACCCTTAGGGTATCTATCACACTTTCTTACTTCACTTTTGTGTATCTATTACACTCTCACTCAGTGTATCAATCACACTTCACTCATTTTGTGTATCTATCACACACATTCTCGTTTTCTGTATCACACTTTCAGTGTATCAATCACACTTCATTGATTTAGTATATCAATCATACTTTGTTCACTAAGTGCATCTATCACACTTCGTGTTCACCTTTAGTATATCAATCATACTTTGTTCACTAGTGCATCTATCACACTTCGTGTTCACCTTTAGTATATCTATCATACTTTGTTCACTAAGTGCATCTATCACACATCGTGTTCACATTTAGTATATCTATCATACCTGTTCACTAAGTGCATCTATCGCACTTCGTGTTCACCTTTAGTATATCTATCATACTCTGTTCACTAAGTGCATCTATCACACTTCGTGTTCACATTTAGTATATCTATCATACTCTGTTCACTAAGTTCATTTATCACACTTCGTGTTCACCTTTAGTATATCTATCATACTCTGTTCACTAAGTGCATCTATCACACTTTGTGTTCACCTTTAGTAGATCTATCATACCTGTTCGCTAAGTGCATCTATCACACTTCGTGTTCACATTTACTATATCTATCATACTCTGTTCACTAAGTGCATCTATCACACTTCGTGTTCACATTTGGTATATCTATCATACTCTGTTCACTAAGTGCATCTATCACACTTCGTGTTCACCTTTAGTATATCTATCATACCTGTTCACTAAGTGCATCTATCACACTTCGTGTTCACATTTAGTATATCTATCATACTCTGTTCACTAAGTGCATCTATCACACATCGTGTTCACCTTTAGTGTATCCATCATACTTGTTCACTAAGTGCATCTATCACACTTCGTGTTCACCTTTAGTGTATCCATCATACTTGTTTACTAAGTGCATCTATTACACTTCGTGTTCACCTTTAGTATATCTATCATACTCTGTTCACTAAGTGCATCTATCACACTTTGTGTTCACCTTTAGTATATCTACCATACCTGTTCACTAAGTGCATCTATCACACTTCGTGTTCACATTTAGTAGATCTATCATACTCTGTTCACTAAGTGCATCTATCGCATTTCGTGTTCACCTTTAGTGTATCTATCATACTTGTTCACTAAGTGCATCTATCACACTTCATGTTCACCTTTAGTCTATCTTTTATACTTTGTTCACTAAGTGCATCTATCACACTTCGTGTTCACCTTTAGTGTATCCATCATACTTGTTCACTAAGTGCATCTATCACACTTCGTGTTCACCTTTAGTGTATCTATCATACTTTGTTCACTAAGTGCATCTATCACACTTCGTGTTCACCTTTAGTATATCTATCATACTTTGTTCACTAAGTGCATCTATCACACTTCGTGTTCATCTTTAGTATATCCATCATACTTGTTCACTAAGTACATTTATCACACATCATGTTCACCTTTAGTATATCTATCGTACTTTGTTCACTAAGTGCAGCTATCACACTTCGTGTTCACATTTAGTATATCAATCATACTTTGTTCACTTGGTGCATCTATCACACTTTGTGTCCCTGTTTAGTGTATCAATCACACTTCATCACCTTTTGTGTATCCATCACACTTTGTTCGCTTAGTGCGTCTAGTACACTTTGCGTTCACCCTTGTGTATCTATCACGCGCTCACCTAGTGTATCCATCACACTTTGCTTCATATAGTGTATCCATCACACTCGCTTCACTTTGTGTATCTATCACACGCTTACCTAATGCATCTATTACACTTTGTTCACTTTGTGTATCTATCACACGTGCTCACTTTTGTGTATCTATCATACACGTTCACTTTGTGTATCGATCACACTATACTTACTTTGAGTATCTATCACACGCTCGCTTTGTATATCTATCACACTTTACTTGCTTTGTGTATCTATCACACTATGCTCACTTAGTGTATCTATCGCACATGCTTACTCACTTTGTGTATCTATCGCACATGTTCGTGAAGATTTCACAATTTTCAAACTGGCTTCGCGTAGCGTATAAGTCCAATTATCAAAGTCTTCCTGCATATCATTTGCATCCTGCCTCTGAACTACGCTGATTTGATTCCTTGCAAAGGGATACGTAGGCAGCCTGCGAGCACAACCATTTATTTATCGGTATTTTATTTGTTTGTCCAAGTCTTCGGCCTTGTCAAAAATGGGTCGTCTCTGGGCTTTGACATTCGCTCCCGTCACTTCTTGACTTTCGAGTTCTGTCAAAGAGGGGCAACTGTAGACACCCCATTTTTTACCACCCTTAAGACTTGGGCGTTACTGATGGTTTACTTTGTGGTAAAAGGTGTGTAGGGCAAAGGTTCAATTTCTTCGACAAGGAGAGAGACAAATCTCAACTTCACACCCCATTTTGGACCAAAGCTATTTTGGATGGTTTTCAGACCTTAAAACCCTCTCTTTCAAAATATTTTTGAAATAAAGTTTCTACAATGTTCCGAGGCTCACATTTTTGTCAAATAATGCGCTTTTCGATGAACCGAGCATGGACAAAGTACAAACGAATGAAAGAGAGATGAAATCTTTGAAAAATCTTTCAAAACACCTTACTTAGGGGTTTGAAGTTGAGGAAAACAGGAGAAGAGGGGGGAAACCAAGTTGGAAAAGAAGTTCAGCATGAATCCGGGTAGAAGAGGGTCGAGCAGCCCTCACTAAATTGAGCTTATTGATCTGCATACTTGGATTTTAGCTATGAGGCCACCACCATTGGAAAGCTTACTTCCGGGTCTTCATTTTGCACTCAATAATCTCCTAAAGCCAAGTCCGGATGGGGGAGATATGATTGGTTGAAGTTGGGCATCATCCCGGTTGGATCGAATCTGCACGACTTCACCAAAAATGGCATAACTTTTTGCACAGGAGGAATTTTAATGCAAGGTTTGCGTCATTGGAAAGCTAACTTCTGGGGCTTCAAGCTAGACAGCCATCGGCCATTTTGTGACCTTGGAATCCATCTATCGGCCATCTATTTAGCCGGTCAGCTAGAAAAAATAGCAGACCGACCATTTATTATGCCGACCGGCCATTTATTTGGCCGATGGCCTCCTTTCATGGCCGGTTTTACCCTTTTGCACCCTTCAGGCATGGTGCATGCCAGCTGTGCTAGCTGGGATGCACAAACCCTCTCCCCGTGCATATGTGTGGCTATTTTGAACCTTTGACCCCTTTTGATCCAAACCTTTTGCACCCTTTGATCAAGATTCTTGAGGAAGCTTGACCCTTTGTCAAAGCTTCCTCAAGAAGCTTGCACCCTTACCTTAGCTTCTCTTGGAAGCCTTGACCCCCTTGACCCTTCTCATTTAGCTTCTCTAAGAAGCTTCAAAGCTTTCCCTTATCTATATAAGAGACCTCCCTTCACCTTTGATTGCGTTCAGCAAAAAACCAGAGCTATACACATATATATCTGATATATATCATCCTCTCTCTCTATATCTCCCTCTCTCTCTTCATTTTGTGTGTGTTTGAGTGCCTAAAGTGTGTGTTTGTTCTTAGTTTTGCAGTAAAACACATAGCATTACACCTTACTTCGACTTTGAGAGACATTGAGGGTTTGTTCTTGAGGTTTTGGACTAATTTTGGTCAGAAGAGAGTGGTTGGGCCAACTGTTCTTGAAGTGTTCTTCAAGGGTAACACTTTTGCTTTATTTTTTCCAATATTGCATTGGCTTTTGACCTGTCTTGCATGCTGATTTAAGCTTTGTGTATAACATAAAAAAGTTCTGTTTTTTTGTGTTTAAGATAGTTCATTAAGGTCACTTTTGTATTTGGAGTCGTTTACCAAACTTCTTGAGCTCGGTTCAGGAATTTTTCAATGAGTTTTAGGACCCCCATAAGCCATTTCTAGATTTTTTTTGGTCATGTTGAGTGTCCTTCTTGCATGTGTAGAGTAACCCTCTTATTGGCCTTTCAAAGGAGCACCTTATTCTTGCATGTATTGGACACATTTCAGTGGATATTTGGTCATATTTTGGCATGCCTTAGATCTTTTTTTGCTTGGTTTAATGGTCGCTCACATGCATCCTATGCTTGCTTTGCAATCCTATGTTTTGGCCTAACATGCATCATGTTGTGAGATGACATTTTAGCATGATTTTGGTTAGGTTCCAAGAGGGTTTTAGCACTGTTTTGCCATGCTTAAGGTCTGGTTATGGTTGTTTTGATCATTTTTGCCATGATTTGTATAGTCGTCTTGCATTCTAGCTTACTAGCCTTGGGTGTGTGGGTCACTAGTATGCTTTACTTGGCTTATTCTCATGATTTGGCATCATTGGAAACCACATTTCAGTCCATGTTCCATGTTTGCATACTTGCATTTTCCATCCCTTTCATGCCTTGAAGAGTTGATGGCTTACGCTCCATGTTTAGGCCCTTGTGCATGCATGCTTGTGTGTGCGTTTTCATGCCTTTGTTGCATCATTTTGGCCACTGATTTGGGCCTATTTGAGAGCTGCCCATTTTGGTTTAAGACCATTCCCACATGTCGTTGCATGCTCATCCATCTTGCATGCTTGTTAGTTTGCATAACTTGCATGCTTGCATATTTACATTGCTTGTTCACATGCTCATATTGCATGCTTAGCTTCCATGCCTAGGTTGCATAACATTAAGCATGCATGCTTTGCCTCTTGAATTGAGTATGATAGAGGTTGAGTTCATTGTGTGTTTGGGTGCATTATATTTGACATTAAAATGCACAACTTGGATTCTTGGGCCAACGCAATGAAATGCGCGATTGGTGGTCCAAGAATCGAGCACTATACCCCTTTGAGTCTTAAATATGATAAGGGATGTGGTGGTGCATACATTTGCTTGAAATGCATTGCCATGCCATGTTTTGCCCTCTACTGCTGTCAAAACAGGTTCTGCAGGAATATTTGGCAGGTCGACTCCATGGAGTGCCGGCCGACCAATTATTGATGGCTGAGAGCTCAACAAATGGCCGATGACCATCCGAACATGGCCGGTGGTGTTCCCACTTGGTCGGTGGTGCTCCACAGTGTCCATGGAGCATACCTTGGGAGTTGTGCAATTTTCAGAAGTGCAGAGCAGGGAAAACAAAGGCAAACTTGTGCATGGCATTGGATTTTCAAGCAAACCCGAGCACGCACGCATAGGACCCTCATCCCAAGGCCTTTTACCGCATACTTAGCTTAGTTAATTTGGTTAATTAATTAGGTGGACTGTAATATTTAATTAGCTTGTAGGTTAATTAATTTGTATTATTTTAGCTCTCAAAGAGTTGGTTTTGGGCTGGAGAAGTTGTTGGTTTTGCTGAGCTATAAGGGTAACACTTTTTCCCTCTTTTAAGCTTTATTTGGATCCATCTCTTAGCCTTATTTTCATGCATATTTGAGCTTTGTTGTCAACTGAAAAAAGTCTTGTTTTGAGGTCCTTTTGATGTTTGTTTAAGGTCATTTTGTTGTTGGGGGTCATTTACCCCCTTGCATGCTTCATTTTTCCTTGTTCTGAGCCATGACCTAAGGCCTTTGTGTTGACCTTTGCTTGGCCTTTTAACCATTGAAATCCAGAGGATTTTCAGTGGTTGACATGTGTTTTTGAGAGCTAAAATCAAAGAGGGGTGACCCTTTCCCTCCTTGTCTTGTTCACTAGCATTTTTGGCCTTACAAAGGAGCCTTCATTTGCATACATCCAAGCCTTGTTTCAGGCCCTTTTTAGTAACTTTTAGGGCCTGCCTAGGCTCTGTCCAGAGTTGGTTTTGTCACCTTGGGTGTGTCTCTTGCATTTGTGGAATTACCGCTCTTATAGCCTATCAAAGGAGCATGACATTCTTGCATGAATTGATTATGTTTCAGTGGGTTTTGGGGCTTTATTTGGCATGTCATGTCTCTAAATTTTGCTGGATTAATGGCCTTTTGAATGCTTCATATGCTTGTAGTGTAAACCACGCTCACTAGCTTCCATTGCATGTTGTTTTGGCCATTGATTCTAGCATATTTTGGCCATGTTCTAAACTGATTTTATTCATGATTTGGGCTGTCTCAGCTCTGTTTTGAAGTCCCATGGTCGAATGATGCTTTCCATGCATGCTTGTAGTGTAATACCCTTGCCTAGCTTCGAGTCTTGAAGCCTCTTGCATGCTTAACATGAGTTGTTTTCATGTCTTGGCATCATTGAGCATGATATTTTAGAGCATATAAGGTTACCATATTCCCATGTTTATCACTCCTTCAATGTGTTTGAGAGTTGTGCTTGTATGCCTCATTTTTTGGGCTATTGCATGAGCTTCATTTTTGTGCATTACAAGCCATCATTTTAGTCCATTTTGCCACTGTTTTGGGTCTGCATAGGGACTGTTTGGGGTTGGTTTGGTCATTTGGGCATCGCTTTGCATACCTCTAGTGTAATGCACTTCACTAGTTTCGGTAATTGTGCCATCCAACATGCAGCGGGTGAGTTGTTTGCATGATTCGGGACCATTTTGTATGCCATTCCAGAGCTGAAATATATGCCATTGTGTTCCATGTTTCATCCTTGCCATGTTCTTGGAGAGTTGTATCTTGTGTCCTTGGCTTGGAGCCTTTACATTGTGCATGTTTGTGTGTATCTTGTCGCTTTGATTTCATCATCCATTGGCCACTGATTTGGGTGTGGCCGAGGTCCATCCATCTTGGTTTAACTCCATCTTGCATTGTGTATGCCATATAATCCATATTATCACATGTTTGATCATTGCATTGCGTATGCCTCGTTCATAACATTGCGTATGTTAGTGCATTGTGTATGCATGCCATATAATCCATGTGCATTGAGTATGCCATTGATTAGTTCATAGCATTGTGTATGTCATTTGCATGCTTTCATGACATTTCGTGCATCTTCACATCATTTAGTTGCATTACATTTAGATCGCATGCTAGAGTTGCATTTGTCCATACATTGTTTGTTGCATTGTGTTTGGAGTAGGGTTTAGTCCAAACACGGGAAACGAAGGACGTTTCGTACTCAAAGTGACGAAACGTGCCTCGATTCTTGGTCACTGATACTCTTGACTATCCATGATAGAGTTGTTGGCTTTAGGTGTTTACATGTGTGTTCATTTCACATTGAGTCGTGCAATTCGACTCATCGGCCATCATGGATCGGGATGCATGATTGATGGCACGAGGATCGAGGACTACACTCCCTAGAGCTTATGTAATGATGGGGGAGTGGTCATGCACACATATGTTGAAAATACCTTCCCTTCTCTCTCTCTTGCCTTTGTTACAGAAAAAGCAGAAACCAGGAGAATGAACTGGTCGGCCGACCAGGCTTTCTGGCAGGCCGACCACCTTTTCTGGTCTTCACCACCAAGGGTGGTCAGCAGGTGGTCTCCCTTTGCCCATATCTGGTCGGCAGCCTTCCCACAGCTTCCCTGGGTGGAGTTTTATCTCTCTGGGGCCTCGTGCAACTTTCTGAAATCAATTGCAAACAAAGGCGAGTCGAGGCATCGCGATGGGTTTCTTGACAAGGCGACTCGGGCATACATGCATCCTTCATCATTCAAGGCAGAGCTGAGGCAACCCATTCTGCATAGTTTGCATGCTAGTTTAGTTAATTTGTTAATTAGCTAGTGTTGTGTAATAATTAGTTAATTCGATTCTGTATTATTTATTCGAACCCTCCGCGAGAGGGCGAACTTTGTAATAAGTGTGCCTGTGTGTGATGCATGTCATCCAACCCCACGTCTTTCTCCCTTTTATTTACCAGCTTATAATGGTTAGTTTTAGGGCATGTTTCAATTAGCATCTATATGTTCGCATGCTTGCATTCATTCATTCATCTTTCATGTTTCAATGAGGATGGGTATACTGATGCGGCCGTAACTTTGTCGGACCGGTTTAAGATGCCGCATATCGACCACTTTGCCGAATTTGGGGATCCCATGGTACATTTGCGACTGCTTTCGGACATATTAAGACCGATGGGCCTCACCAGATTACAGAAGCTTTCTTTGTTCGGCCGGACCCTATCAGGTGTAGCGGCCATTTGGTATGCAAATTTGGAAGATTTCGTCAAGAGGAATTGCGAGGAGATGGCTGAGGCCTTCATAGCTCAATACTCCTATAACACGCAGATTGAGATTACAACCTGTGATCTTGAGACCACTAGGCAAGAGCCGAATGAGAGTTTCTCCGATTTTGTAACCCGGTGGAGGCCTAAGGCCTCGATGATGACCATCTGGCCTGTTGACAAAGATCAGATTCGAATGGTTATGCACAACCTCCAGCCCAAGCTCATGCAGAAGATGATCGTTCTCCCCCTCCCCACCTTTGCAGATCTACATGAGATTGGGGTATAGATCGAGGACGCTATGAAGCAGGGCCTCATCGACCAAGAGAAGGAGTAGCCCAGGAGGGCGTTTTCCCGCAGTTCGAATGCGACCACCAGTGGTGATGCAGCTGCAAGATCTTCTGAAGTGGGCATGGTCACCACTACCGCATCAAAAATAGGTACCCCATTCACCGGTTCCTCCGGAAGTAGCTCACAAAAAACCAAATATCCACCTCGAGTCAAGAGGGTTTTTACCCCACTTTATATGCCTTTGTCAAAGGCTTTAGAGGTCTTACTCCGGAAAGGACATCTGAAACCGTTGGAACAACGGCCTCTACCCGATCCTATCCCTCCAAAGCATGACCAGACTAAGTACTGTGCCTACAATTAATAAACCGGTCATGACACTGACAGTTGCTTTTGTCTTCGCCATGATGTACAGGATCTGTTTGACAACAGGGTCATCACCTCACCAGTCTTGCAAAGTCTATCAGCACTTGATCAGTGAACTTATGGAGGATAATGTAACTATGTGATCGAGGGATGAACCACCTGTGGATGGCGCTCGATTTACTCCAGATGTGGCGTATGGCACGCACTGTTTTGAGCAATGTACAAATGCTGTTAATTTTGCTTTCTGACTTGGGTGTTGGGTCAGTCTTGTTATGTTGTATAGAGTCAGTCTTTTTGTGCTGAGTCAGTCGGGTTTGTCTTGTTGTATCGAGTCAGTCCTGTTTTGTTAGAGTCGGGTGATTTCGTGGGTGTTACCTCGGACATCACTTGCTTGTTTTGTGTTTGTCTTTTCGTTTTCTTTTGAGTCTGTTTCTGCCTTGGAGCCAATTATGCCAACAGATTTTGAATGAAACAGCAGTGATTTTTTACACTCTTATGTTTGCTTCTGCCTTGTGCCATTTGTGCCAGAAGTTCTGAATGAGATGGCAGTATTTGACTAGAAACTGTGTCTTTTTTGTGCCTTGAATTCATTGTATCGGCCTAAGTTTTCCAAAACATTTTCGAACATTGTGATGAAAACAAAGAGGAAGGAATTCCTCTAGATTTGCAAAAATTTGATCAATTGAGAGAAACAGAGGCATGCTAAGCCCTTAGTGAATGAAATCATGTTTGTTAATGTGAGTACTGAGAAGGATCCTGGCTTGATCCAGATTGGTTCTACACTGTCTTCAGCGCGAGCGATCTGTCGCTTTCTTAAAAGATTTCAAAAAATATTTTGCGTGCTTCTACGAAAACCTGTGTGGAATCGCTCTTGAGATTGTGTATCTTAGGATCGCTCTCAGCCTCGAGACTCAACCCCTTTGCTTCTAAACCTTGAACCTTAATTCAAAATGTTCAACGGTCAACCACAATGTAAGGCCCGTGTGGCCAGATCAGAAGCAGCCCATGAACTAGGGGCGAGAATATCAGATGTGATCAAAGGAAACTTGCGAAGCTAGATCAAAAGTAGCCCTTGAACTAGGGGCAAAAATGCCAGATGCGCTCGAAGAGTAAAAGATGATTTTTTTCTGCAAACCAGGGAAGACTGGAAAGAATGCCAAATCCCAGAAGGGAGAAAGAAGAAAGTATTGCTGAAGGACAACCAAGTTCCTATCCACAACACTAGGGGCAAATTCACCCTCCATTGGATGGACTTCTACATCATCAGCGAACAACAGCCATTCTCTTGGATTCAGATGGCTCCGAGATCCCAAACGATTCAACATGGACAAAGCTAAACTTTTACCCTTGAGAGGCTCGCTGGGCCGAAAACCCGGAAGGGCGACCCAGGCAAAAGTTAGAGCAAGAAAAAGAAGAAAAAGAACCAAAAAAAAAAGAAAAATGCAAAGAATAAAAAAAAGGAAGAAAAAAGAAAAGAAAAAAAGAATTGAAAAGAAAAGAAGAACAAAACTCGCAAGGTTGAAAACCCAGAAAGGGCGGCTTTAGCAAAAGTTAGAGCGCAAAAGGAGAGATTAATACTTGAGTGTACCTTCACCCCGAACTACGTAAGGCTTAATTTCCATCTTTGGGATACGTAGGCAACTTCATTCTGAAGTCCAACCGTAAAACACTTCAAATTCGACTATGTCCATATGACGGTTCTGGTCTTTGTCTTCTCTGCATCCGAGAATTTGGTTGTAATTGTCACTGTGAGGACTGGTTGCCATGTGCTGCGGCGCTATTCAAACTAGTGGCAACTTTTCGTTGCCATACAGTGTGCTGTGGTGCTATTCAAACAAGGGGCAACTTTCTGTTGCCGTGCAGTGTCCTTCAGACGAGGGGAAATTTTCCATTGTTTTTGGATCTAAGGTTGTGCATCTTAAGAGTCAATTCCACGTTGGTCAAGCAATGGCCATTTGCAAAAATAGTTTTTGAGAATTTTTAATGAAGTTGACTAATTCTCTCGAAAATTATTCCATTTTTCTAAAATTGGACCATTTCTTGGACCCAAAAAAGGAAAACTTTCAGTGCCCATAACCTAACTTGCATGACTTTAAATTAGAAAATCGAACAAGCATGTTAATCTAACTCTCATGTTGGTCAAAATTGTTTTAGCAGAACGTCAAAAACAAAAAATGGTCAAAATAATGAACTAGGGGCACAGTTAAGTTAGGTGTTCTGTCTTTTTCCCATTATCGACATACTTGCCAGAAAGGACACTGTATCTGCCAGAAAAGGGCACAACAGAAACTAACAGCAAATGCCGAAATTTCTCTCGTCCTCCAAGTAGCGAGGTATCAAGCTAAGTGCGAAGCACGAACTGGAATGGAGCAGGGTATTCCATTCCCTCATCTGGACAGATCTAATCACGTCCAAACTCCCCAGTAGAGCATCGTCAACCAACGTCAATTGTAAATCTGCTACACATCCAGCCGTATCACAACCCCTCTGTGGGGGGGAAGTTCACTGTTATGAGCAGAAGAAAGAGAATCTAGCAGAATGCTAGGGGCAAGAGCCCGCAACTTCCTGTTTATCCATCCATCAACCACCCAAGGGAGGGATAAAAAAATGAGAGATTGAAGAATAGAGAGATATGCGCTGAGAGAAAAAGTGAGGAAAAGGGCTTTTTCAGAAGAAGAAAAAAAAAAAAAAAGAGCCTGAGGGCCGAATTATGTGAGAATCACAAATAAGAAAGGGTGAGAAACAATACCTAGAGAAACAGGCTCCCTGTCCACGTCTAAGTGTCGTGTTTTTTTGTTTTATCTCGATTCTTGTTTTGGGTCATTTCGAGTGTTACTTGATGTGTTTAGGCTGTTTACCTTTTGTTTTCCGTTGTTGAGTCGTAGTGCGCTGTGTTCAATTGTAGCCTCAATACCCCGGTCAAGAACTCATCTCTCAATTTCAAAAATAAAATCGTTTTGTGCTCCGAGTGCCGTGTCGTTCTCCACATCTGTGCAAAACAAGATTCGTTCTTTTGTAAAACCGCAGGGTTCAACCCAGGTCATGTGGGAACAGTAAAACCAGGACCTATCTGAAGCTATATAGGTTCCAGACTGCAAAGTAAAAGAAAAGAGGAAATGTCGAGCATCTGAGTTTGTTTCAACTTCAGTAAGTTCCAAGATTGCATTCCGTGTGCACCTCTTCAGGTCTTGTCAATGCTCCGAAGTAAGAGTGTGCCTCTACCTCAAGCTCAAGATCAAGTCTACTTCAAGCCAGAATGGCAATCAGAAGTGCTCTCCTGAGTACCAGTCCTTGCCAGGGGCATCTTGGCCGTGTTTGCAATGAGTTCCTAGGAGACCGACTGCGACGGTGGAAACTAGAGTTCGAATGGCTATTGCCTAGAACGCAAAGGTTCAAGATTTCTGAGACTAAAGTCTGGTTTAAATACCCAAGGGTGTATCCCCGGCTTGAAATCTGTATGGAAGCCCCATAGGTTGAGATAGCGTGTGCGCGCCTCAATTCTGGATACTGAACCAACCTAGTCAGTCACCCCGTAGGAGAATAGGGAAAGTTGTGAATATGTTCAGAAAGAAAAGTGACATCCGTGGCTTCTATATACAGAGGTTACCCCTTCTCAGCATATCAGAACCTTTATACTGTGAGTTGAAGGTAAGTGTTTGAAGAACAAAAGATGGGGGTCCCCGTCAGAGTAGAGCGGTTCATCGCCACTCACCCCATGAGGTGCTTTCTAAAGCGCCGCTAGGTTTGTTTATGGCATGCCTTAAACATCATGCATTGTATTGCATTGTACCTATCAAGTTTCTTTCTCATTCATGCATGATATTGTACGTACGGTTCATTTGAAACTAGCGCAACCAGGCAATATTGTATTTACGGTTCATTCAAAAAAGTTCCATTTAAGGTCATTCACCTTACTGTATCCATCACACTTCGTTTGCTTCGTGTATCCATCACACCTGGTTCACTTAGTGCATCTATCACACTTCGTGTTCACCTTTTGTGTATCCATCACACTTGTTCACTTAGTGCATCTATCACACTTCGTTTTCACCTTTAGTGTATCGATAATACTTGTTCACTTAGTGCATCTATCACACTTCGTGTTCACCTTTTGTGTATCCATCACACATGTTCACTTAGTGCATCTAACACACTTTGTGTTCAAATTTTGTGTATCCATCACATTTGTTCACTTAGTGCATCTATCACACTTTGTGTTCACCTTTTGTGTATCCATCACACTTGTTCACTTAGTGCATCTATCACACTTTGGGTTCACCTTTTGTGTATCCATCACACTTGTTCACTTAGTGCATCTATCACACTTTTGGTTCACCATTTGTGTATCCATCACACTTGTTCACTTAGTGCATCTATCACACTTTGTGTTCACCTTCTGTGTATTCATAACACTTGTTCACTTAGTGCATCTATCACACTTCGTGTTCACCTTTTGTGTATCCATCACACTTGTTCACTTAGTGCATCTATCACACTTTGTGTTCACCTTTTGTGTATCCATCACACTTGTTCACTTAGTGCATCTACCACACTTTGTGTTCACCTTTAGTGTATCTATCATATTTGTTCACTTAGTGAATCTATCACTTCGTGTTCACCTTTTGTGTATCTATCACACTTGTTCACTTAGTGCATCTATCACACTTTGTGTTCACCATTTGTGTATCCATCACATTTGCTCACTTAGTGCATCTATCACACTTTATGTTCACCTTTTGTGTATCCATCGCACTTGTTCACTTAGTGCATCTATCACACTTCGTGTTCACCTTTAGTGTATCTATCATACTTGTTCACTTAGTGCATCTATCACACTTTGTGTTCACCTTTTGTGTATCCATCACACTTGTTCACTTAGTGCATCTACCACACTTTGTGTTCACCTTTAGTGTATCTATCATATTTGTTCACTTAGTGCATCTATCACTTCTTGTTCACCCTTTGTGTATCCATCACACTTGTTCACTTAGTACATCTATCACACTTTGTGTTCACCTTTTGTGTATCTATCATACTTGTTCACTTAGTGCATCTATCACACTTTGTGTTCACCTTTTTTGTATCCATCACACTTATTCACTTAGTGCATTTATCACACTTTGTGTTCACCTTTTGTATATCCATCATACTTGTTCACTTAGTACATCTACCACACTTTGTGTTCACCTTTTGTGTATCCATCACACTTGTTGACTTAGAGCATCTATCACACTTCGTGTTCACCTTTTGTGTATCCATCACACTGGTTCACTTAGTGCATCTATCACACTTTGTGTTCACCTTTTGTGTATCCATCACACTTGTTCACTTAGTGCATCTATCACACTTCGTGTTCACCTTTTGTGTATGCATCACACTTTGTTCACTAAATGCATCTATCACACTTTGTGTTCACCCTTTGTGTATTTATCACACGTTCGCTTTGTGTATTCATCACACGTTTACTTTGTGTATCCATCACACGCACGCTTTGTGTATCCATCACACGTTCACTTTAGTGTATCTATCACTACACTCGCTTTGTGTATCTATCGCACATGCTTACTCACTCTGCGTATCTATCACACCTCGTTCACTTTTGTGTATCTATCACACATGCTCGCTAAGATTGCATAATCTTCTTACGTCCTTTCTACATGTAATGTAGTTTGATTTGCATGGCATTCTTGCTTCAAACTGTTGCATTTATTGTGAATATTTACTTCATTACAGCTCGCTTTGTATAAATCATGAGTTATGTTCGGCTTTGTGCATATCGTTTTGCATTTTGCCCATGCCTGCGGGCACATCACTTGCTTATCCCGCCTGTTTGTCTAAGTCTTCGGCCTTGTCAAAAATGGGTCGTCTCTGGACTTTGACATTCACTCTCATCACGTATGACTTTCGAGTTCTGTCAAAGAGGGGCAACTGTAGACACCCCATTTTTGACCGACCTTAAGACTCAGACGTCATCGATTGAGCGCTTGGTAATGGTGCATGTTGTTCTCGTTTTGAGGTTTCAGAGTTTCAGCTGAGAGCCTTACCCCCGGACCTCGGGACCCTTTTGTGCTTTGCGTCGGTTTGCGAACCAGGTCTTATTTTCTCTTCCCGAAGGGAGAGAGAGGTCTTGTAGACCTTCTCTCAGTGGCCATAGGCTACTTTTCGTGGTCGTAGGCCACTTTCCCGTTTTTAGACCAGTTTTCGATTTTCGAGGCCGTCGGTCGCGTGCTTTGGTTCAGGACCGCTTAACATTCTCCATTTGGCACGGTTTCTGGCACACACCTTGTTTCCTCTATCTTGAGGGACACTGTGGCCTGGGAGACCACCGTTGTGGTCGCACGCCACTTTCGATGCTTAACAGCTTGTTTTCGAGGCACCCGGCTGTGCGTTTTGACCCCCGAACCCTCGTTTTGCATCCGTCTTGGTTCATTTTTAGCATGGACCTTGTTTTCATTGTTTGGGAGGTGGTACAAGGGTGGGAGACCACCTTTTCTCCTTGGAGACCACTTTTCTCCCGCCAACCGATTTTCTTGTCAGGAAGCTGGTCTCCTTGATTTTTGAGCCACATTTGCTGGTCTCCCACCATACCACTAGCTTGCATTCAGTTGGGAGACCATCAAATGGGCTGGCCGACCAACTTTTTTTGGGTTGAACCTTTTGAACTGGTCGGCCGACCAGGGGAAGTGGTCGGCCGACCACCTGAACTGGTTGGCCTACCTCCCTAGTCTTGTCTTTATGAGTGTGTGCCAGCTGGAAGGCACAGACTGTATCCTCCATACACGTGTATGGAGGATCTTGAGCCTTGGTTTTTAGCTTCTTGAAGAAGCTTTAGTCTTGTATCTCTATAAGAGAGACCCTCCTCTTCCTTGGCACAGGTTCTGAAATTGCTCTAAGGCTCCAAGATATATCCCTCTCTATATCTCTACACTTTGAGTCCAAAAGGGTCTTGTTCTTGCACCTTTGCACCACACTTCATAGCCACACACCTCCACCATTGTTCTAAGGTTCTTGGAGGGTCTTGAGAGGTCTCAAAGAGTTGGTTTTAGGCTGGAGAAGTTGCTGGTTTTGCTGAGCTACAAGGGTAACACTTTTTCCCTCTTTTAAGCTTTATTTGGATCCATCACTTAGCCTTATTTGCATGCATATTTGAGCTTTGTTGTCAACTGAAAAAAGTCTTGTTTCGAGGTCCTTTTGATGTTTGTTTAAGGTCATTTTGTTGTTGGGGGTCATCTATCCCCTTGCATGCTTCATTTTGACTTGTTTTGAGCCATGCCCTAAGGCCTTTGTATTGACCTTTGCTTGGCCTTTTAACCACTAAAATCCAATAGATTTTCAGTGGTTAACATGTGTTTTTTAGAGCCAAAATCAGAGAGGGGTGACCCTCTCCCTCCTTGTCTTGTTCACTAGCATTTTTGGCCTTATAAAGGAGCCTTCATTTACATACATCCAAGCCTTGTTTCAGGCCCTTTTCAGTGACTTTTAGGGCCTGCCTAGGCTCTGTCCAGAGTTGGTTTTGTCACCTTGGGTGTGTCTCTTGCATGTGTGGAATAACCCATCTTATAGCCTATAAAAGGAGCATGACATTCTTGCATGCATTGATCATGTTTCAATGGGTTTTGGGGCTTTATTTGGCATGTCATGTCTTTGAATTTTGATGGTTTAGTGGCCTTTTGAATGCTTCATATGCTTGTAGTGTAAACCAGGCTCACTAGCTTCCATTGCATGTTGTTTTGGCCATTGATTCCAGCATATTTTGGCCATGTTCTAAACTGATTTTATTTATGATTTGGGCTGCCTTAGCTCTGTTTTGAGGTCCCATGGTCGAATGATGCTTTCCATGCATGCTTGTAGTGTAATACCCTTGCTTAACTTCGAGTCTTGAAGCCTCTTGCATGCTTAACTTAAGTTGTTTTCATGTCTTGGCATCACTGAGCATGATATTTCAGAGCATATAAGGTTGCCATATTCCCATGTTTATCACTCCTTCAATGTGTTTGAGAGTTGTGCTTGTATGCCTCATTTTTGGGCTATTGCATGAGCTCCATTTTTGTGCATTACAAGCCATCATTTTAGTCCATTTTGCCATTGTTTTGGGTCTGCATAGGGACTGGTTGGCGTTGGTTTGGTCATTTGGGCATCACTTTGCATACCTCTAGTGTAATGCACTTCACTAATTTCGGTAATTGTGCCATCCAACATCGGGTGAGTTGTTTGCATGATTCAGGACCAATTTGTATGCCATTCCAGAACTGAAATATATGTCATTGTGTTCCATGTTTCATCCTTGCCATGTTCTTGGAGAGTTGTATCTTGTGCCCTTGGCTTGGAGCCTTTGCATTGTGCATGTTTGTGTGTGTCTTGTCGCTTTGATTTCATCATCCATTGGCCACTGATTTGGGTGTGGCCGAGGTCCATCCATCTTGGTTTAAGTCCATCTTGCATTGTTTATGCCATATAATCCATATTATCGCATGTTTGATCATTGCATTGCGTATGCCTCGTTCATAACATTGTGTATATTTGTGCATTATGTATGCATACCATATAATCCATGTGCATTGAGTATGCCATTTGCATGCTTGCATGACATTCCGTGCATCTCCGCATCATTTAGTTGCATTGCATTTAGATTGCATGCTAGAGTTGCATTTATCCATTCATTGTTTGTTGCATTGTGTTTGGAGTAGGGTTTAGTCCAAACACGGGAAACGAGGGACGTTTCGTACTCAAAGTGACGAAGCGTGCCTCGATTCTTGGTCACCGACACTCTTGACTATCCATGATAGAGTTGTTGGCTTTAGGTGTTTACATGTGCATTCTTTCACATTGAGTCATGCAATTCGACTCCTCGGCCATCTTGCATCGGGATGCGTGATTAATGGCACGAAGATCGAGGACTACACTCCCTAGAGCTTATGCAATGATGGGGGGAGTGGTCATGCACACATATGTTGAAAATACCTTGCCTTCTCTCTCTCTTGCCTTTGTTGCAGAAAAAGCAGAAACCAGGAGAATGAACTGGTCGGCCGACTAGGTTTTCTGGCAGGCCGACCACCTTTTCTGGTCTTCGCCACCAAGGGTGGTCGGCTGGTGGTCTCCCTTTGCCCATAGCTGGTCGACAGCCTTCCCACAGCTTCCCTAGGTGGAGTTTCGTCTCTCTGGGGCCTCGTGCAACTTTCTGAAATCAATTGCAAACAAAGGCGAGTCTAGGCATCGCGATGGATTTCTCGACAAGGCGACTCAGGCATGCATGCATCCTTCATCATTCAAGGCGGAGCTGACGCAACCCATTCCGCATAGTTTGCATGCTAGTTTAGTTAATTTGTTAATTAGCTAGTGTTGTGTAATAATTAGTTAATTCGATTCTGTATTATTTATTTAGACATTCCGCGAGAGGGCGAACTTTGTAATAAGTGTGCGTGTGTGTGATGCATGTCTTCCAACCCCACGTCTTTCTCCCTTTTATTTACCAGCTTATGATGGTTAGTTTTAGGGCATGTTTCAATTAGCATCTATATGTTCGCATGCTTGCATTCATTCATCTGTATTGCATGCACCGGGCTCGGTGCATCATGCTAACTGCATTGTATTTCAATTCCAAGTTGAATACATGTATCGATTGTTGCATCTCATATGCTATCTTAGAATAGCCGAGCCTATTGTAGTTGCATTTTTTGCATGTGTTGCATTAGGCATCCTTAGCATAAGTTAGGATTCATGCATGATTTCTAATTAGCTTCTTTCTTTGGCTCGGAGTACTCAGTAAATGTTTTTGCTTTAGCATCCTTGCATGTGTGTGAGTGACTGCCATGATAGCATGCTTACCATGAGGCTATGTGTTTATGTGATATAACTGCCTGAATGCCTGTGGGTGAAGGTTGGGTTGCTTGAGTTGGAATAATTCATCGAAACCCGTGTTTTAGCCTATTTGCGAGTAGCAAACTCCAATCCATTTTCAAAACAAACGGATATGCGATGTTTTGTTCCAACTTAGGCAATCCAGTCTATACTTGTATGTTGTGCGCATCACATAGTAATTCTAGGCTAATAAACCGGAATAAGAGCACATGTGTTTTCAAAAACTCGATATCATGCTTAGTAGGGGCCGATCTTTGATCGGGCGAGCGGGGGTGCTCATGAAATAACCTTCCCTAATCGTACCCAAGTTCCCGAGCCGAGGCAACTTTGGTGATGACGGACACGTGGCTTTAGGCATGAGTCAAGGTTTCCTAAATTCCCCCAAAACAAAATATTTAGGTGGCGGCTCTGTATCTGGCAAAGCAGTCCATGTTTGGTACTTCTTTCTAAAAATCTATTTTTCAAAACGATTTGCCGGATTTGGACTCTTTGGTGATTTATCAATCTCGCATTGCACTTTGCGGGATTAGATTCAAAACCATGACATTCGAGTCCGAACTATAGTGAGCCCAATGAACAAAATGAAATTTCTCCCGGGACGTTCGGGGACGTCTACACTATCTCGTTTCGTTGCATCTATTCCTGTGCGCACAGCACATTCCGTTCCTGTGCTTGCAGCAGATTTTGTCCCCACAAGAGCTTTGGCCTTTCTAGCTCTCTCCAAATCTTCGATCTTTTCCTGCTCAAACTGTTTCAATACAGCCTGCTGCTCAATATCTTCTATACTCAAAATGCTCTGATCCCGAGCAAAATTCTTAACACCAATTCTCTCCGGCGGTCCATTCTGATTCCCGGCCATTCCGGCCACTGCTGATGTCCCCGTCTCTGACGGACCCTATTCTGGCTGAGGCTGCTCAACGGCATCTGGCTCGTCGCTGAGCCACCCCGTAGCTTCTGCTGACCCTTCCAAGTTGAACCAGTTGACAGTCACATCCCCTGAGTCCTGTTCGTTGAAGAACTGAAGGTTGGCGATGTCCTCCTCCAGCTCCGCTAGGTCATCTAGTCCCTAATTAGGTCAATCCTCTCGAACTACACAGATCTCTACCCCAACTGACAACTCTACTCTCGGCTTAAACTGATCCATTGCTATGATATAACCACTCGGGTTGTACTCAAAGTTTGCAAACCCCTCAGGCCCTGAATCATCATTACCATCTGCCCCCGCAATCGTCCTAATTCTATCTTCGATAGTCACCACCACCGGTTCAGGTTGGGTTTGGGAGATATCCAACATGCACAAGTCAGTGCTGTCAGGAATGAACACCTTCGGCTTGGGTAGGTGGGAAGGTGTGATATATATGCTTGGGTCATATGGAATGGCCGAGGTTTGTATGAGGTTAATGCATTTGGGAGGTGGAGCTTGGTTATGTGGTGGGAGTGGGTTGGTGGTGACATTCGGCTTCTCCGGAGGCACGATCACCCTGTTGTCAATGAGATCCTGAATCTCATGACGCAATCGAAATCACTGGTCAGTTTCATGACCATGTTGTTGGTGATAGGCGCAGTACTTCACCGAGTTATGGGAGGGAGGAAGTTTTTCTTGTAGGGGTCGCGGCTCTAGGGGCTTCAGGTGCCCTTTTTTGATCAAAACCCCCAAAGCTTTGGACAAAGGCATATATAATGGAGTGAAGGTTCTCTGGCCTCTAGGTGCATATCTGGTTGTTTGTGAGCTACTTCCAGATGCACCAATAAAGGGCGTAGCTGCAAGGATTTTTGGGGTGGTGGTGGTGACCATGCCCACATCTGAAGTTTTGGCAGCTGCAGCACTGCTCGTGTCTACATTCGTACTGCGGTTGAATGCCCTCTTGGGCTGCTCTCTTTCGTGGTCAATCAGACCTTATTTCATGGCATCCTTAATCTGCACCCCGATCTCATGTAGATCCGCAAAGATGGGAAGGAGGGGAGGACGATCATCTTTTGCATAAGCTTGGGCTGGAGGTTGTGCACAACTATCCGAATCTGATCTTTGTCAATGGGCCAGATGGTCATTATCGAGGCTTTAGCCCTCCAGCGGGTCACAAAATCGGAGAAGCTCTCCTTTGGCTCTTGCCTAGTTGTCTTAAGATCACGAGTTGTGATCTCGATCTGAGTGTTGTAGGAGTATTGAGCTATGAAGGCCTAAGCCATCTCCTCCCAGCTTCTCTTAACAGAGTCCTCTAGCTTCGCGTACCAAATAACCACTATACCCGACAGGGTCCGGCCAAACAGGGAAAGCTTCTGCAATCTGGAGAGGCCCATTGGCCTTAAGATATCAGAAAACAGCCGCAGGTGCACCATAGGATCTCCAGAACCGTCAAAACGGTTTATGTGTGGCATCTTAAACCGGTCCAGCAGGGTCACGGCCGAATCAGTATATCCATCCTCTATGTCCGGAATGGATTTCATGCCTTGAGCCTTCTTGAAAAGCTTTTCTAGCTTGCTCACTTTTAGCGTCGTTGGATCCACCTCAAATTCAAATGGTGAATCCGCTAGATTGGTGGGCGCTTTGGACAGCTGGGGTAGGATTGGTGGTGGAGCTAGCCCCGTTGGCACGTCCGTATCTTCTTGGACGTTTGCGGTCTCCCCGAGTATTGGAACTCTAGGTAGGGGAGGAGGTGGGTGCGAAGCAGATGCTCCGGTTTGCTGCTGCAGCCTGGCAATTAACTCTGCCTGTTGGGCCATTACTTCTGCTTGATGTGCAGCCACTTCTGCTTAGCGGGCAGCATCCCACTGCATGGCTTGCATACTTTTCTAGAGCTGACGCATCATCTCTTTCATTCCTACCATAGGGTCCTAATCTAACTAAACAACTGGTATATCTGTCTTTGCCGTAGACTCAGAAATCTCAACCCGACTACCCAAAGACCACTGATCTGGCAACCGTTGTACTGATACACTACGCCTTACTGACCTCTATCTAGTAACCGGGGGTACAGAAAGGAACACTGCTTGTTCGTCTATCAGATCCTCGAATCAATTAAGTCTTCGACCTCTAACCCAAAGTGCTCGGGGAATATCTGCCTGGTCGGATGCAATTGTGCTAAACTACCTTGCAAAAAAATAAATAAAGCACAATAAGGAAACATACAACCAGAAAAACAGACAGCATAACGGCTTAAATAAAAACAACATACAGTTAACATGACAGCACACAGTTGGCATTTGTAAGCTGAATACACTGTTCTCAAACACTGTTTACTGTGCCCAAATCGCTACCCCAGATCTGATAGCCTCAAGTAAAACTGACTTCCCAAACACTAATGCCCTCAGGCCTGATGCCCAGACTTGCAAACTGATACATGCATTCCTATAGAGGCACACTCTAAAAGCACATAGCAAGCAAATGAGAGCCAAAACACCCCTAAGGAGGGGTAGGGTTTCCTTGTCCTATTTTGTCAGGAGGTAGGGTTTCATTACGTACACAGCGGTTTCAAACAACCTACAACTGGGTAAGCAACCTGTCCTAGTTTGGAATAGTCACTACGGATTCCAATATGCACTAGGTTGAATGGTCAAAAAGGGTGCCTCAGTAACAACTGAGGTTTGTGTTCCATCATGGCAAAGCCCGTAACCGGTTAACCTTATGGCACGCAGCCTCCAGCAAACCGTTCAGGAATAGCAGACGGCGAACGCGGTGACTTAGGCACACCAATACAAATGCAATGCAAAGAAACACATAAGTGTAATCAAAACAAGATATCATGAGTTCGAGTCAAGTTCTCTAAGTCCCCAGCAGAGTCGCCAGAAACTGTAGACCGCCCCGAGAACTCCGCTCTCCGTGCCGTGAGGGCACGAATCGCTTTGTTCTTAGCTACTACAGTTCGGACTCGTGTCACAGTTCTGAATCTAATCTCACAAAGTGCAATATGAGACCAATAAATCACCAAAGAGTCCAAATCTGGCAAATCGTTTTTGAAAATCGATTTTAATAAAAAAGTGCCAAACATGGACTGCTTTGCTAGATACAGAATCGCCACCTAAATGTTTTATTTTGGGAAATTTAGGAAACCCTGACTCGTGCCTAAGGCCACGTGTTCGTCATCACCAAAGTTGCCTCGGCTCGGGAACTTGGGTACGAGAGGGGAAGGTCATGCAATGAGCACCCCCGCTCGCCCAATCAAAGATCGGCCTTTACTAACATGATATTTTGTTTTTGAAAACACATGCATTCTTATTCCAGTTATTAACCTAGCATTTACTATGTGATGCGCACAGCATACAAATATAGACTAGATCGCCTAAGTTGGAACAAACATTTCATGTTCGTTTGTTTGAAAATGGTTTAGAAGTGCTACTCGCAAGTAGGCTAAGTCGTGGATTTTGCCACCCTCAAGTGGGTTTAGAAAACATGATTTTGATGAATTTGTTCCAATTCAAGCAATCCAACCTTCACCCACAGGCATTCAAGCAATTAAATCAAATAAGCAGTTAGCCTCATGGCAAGCATGCTTTCATGGCAACGCTAACACACATGCAGTATGCTAAAGCGTAAACATTCACAGTGCACTCCAAGCCAAAACAGAGAACTAGTAAGAAATCATGCATGATCCTAGTTCCTGTTAAGATGGCTAATGCAACACATGCAAAATGTAGCTAAGATAGGCTCGGCTATTCTAGAATGGCATATGAAATGCAATTTGATATATGTATTCAAATTGGAATTGAAATACAATGCAGTTAGTATAATGCGCCGAGCCCGGTGCATGCAAAACAGATGAATGGATGCACGCATGCAAGCATGAGGATGCTAATCGAAATATGCCCTAAAACTAACCATTGTAAGCGGTTAAGTAAAAAGGAGAAAGAAATGGGGGTTTAAAGACATGCATCACACACACGCACGCTTATTACAACAGTTGGCCCTCTCGCATGAGGATCCGAATAAGAAGCTACTAGCTAATCTAAGCTAATTAAACTAATTATTACATCACAAAATTAATTAACTAACAAGTTAACTAATTAAGCTATTACAACACAAATTGAATAGCTAAACGCATTAACTAATTAGGTACAAAACCAAAGCATAAACTAGCTAAGCAAATTAGCTAAGTAAAGCAATGAAGCAATGTCCTCAGAGGGAGAAGGATACACGCATGCTTGGTCGCCTCGTTCGGAAATCCAACGCGATGCCCTGATTTGCCTTTGTTTGCAACTCTTCTCAGAACATTGCACCAAGCTCCAGAAAGCTTCTGACTCACCTTGGGGACCTGTAGGAGGGCTGCCGACCACCTAGGGGTGTTGCCAGCCATTGGCCGACCACTTTCCATTGCTGCTAACCAGAAAAAGTGGTCGGCCAGCTAGTTCTTCTTGTCGGCCGACCAGTTTTTGCAGCACTTCTCCACTTTGCTGCAACAGAGAGCAAGAGAGGGCATGGTAATGTATTTGCAACATATGTGTGCACAACCACCCTTCCTATCATTTCATAAGCTCAGGGGAGTACGATTCTCGACTCTCAGGCCACCAATCACGCATCTCGTGCATGATGGCCGAGGAGCCAAATTGTACAATTCAATATGAAATGAATGCACACATAAACATATAAAGCCTTGACCTCTATCATGATTGATAAAGAGGGTCGGCGACCGAGAATTGAGGCACGTTTTATCACTTTATGTATGAAACGTCCCTTGTTCCTCGTGTTTGGACTAACACCTAATCCAAACAAATGCAATGTAACTCAAGCATGCAAACATGTAATGCAACTTAAGCATGCAAACATGCAATGCAAGGCATGCAAAACACAATGCAACTACGTGACATACACAATGAAAAAGATAACATAGCATACACAATGCAAAGAACAACATGGCATACTCAATGCAATGTGACATGATCAACTTAACGAAGCTAATGACATGCAAACAATGCTAATGCATGCATACACAATGCAAGGCAACATAAGCATGCAACAACAGCATGCAATGTAACAACATTCACATATCATGCTCGATGGACTTAAACCAAAATAGACAGACCTCAGTCATGCCCAAATCAGTGGCCATAATCCCAAGAAATGGAGGCACAAAAGCATATACAAGCATGCACATGCATTGGCCTATCAACTAGGCCTAAGAGCACAACCCTCAAAAGTTCTCAAGAAGCGATAAACATTGGGAGTGTAACAATACTATAAGCTCTGAAATAAGGTATGAAAAGATGCCGAATCATGCACACAATGCAAATGAAGCATGCTATGGTTCTCAAAGCTCAAAGCTAGCATAGGCACTTGCACTATAACTATGCGAAACATGAAGCATATGGTCAAGGCAACCCAAAACAGCCCTAGAACATGTCAAAATGATGCTAAAATATGTATGGAAGGAAGCCAAAACAAGTTAGCATGAAGGGCATAAAGCATGGAATATGCAAGGCCAAAAGGGAGGGTTACACTACACCTACCAAGACCAAGCATGAGATGTCTTTTCCAACAAAAATCAGAGTTACATCATGGCAAAATAATCTCAAAAACACATTGAAATGATAGCTCGCAAGCTTAGGCATGAAGGCATACGCAATGGCTCATGTTTAAGGCATAAAGGACCAACCCTTCAAAGCATGGAATAAGTGACAGATGCAAGTGTATGACCATACTACATGGACTGAAATCACATTTCAAATGATGCCAAATCATGAAAATAGTCCAAGCAAGGAATGCTAGTGGACTTGATACACAAAGCTAACAAGCTAGAATGCATTATAGTTATACAAAGCATGGCATTCGTAAAACAACACAAATCAGAGGTAGAGCATGCTAAAACATTGATAAAAGCTTCTTATAGTTAAGCCAAAATCATGCTAGAATGATAGTCTAAAGCATGATACACATTAGGCGAATTCATGGAATTACACTACAAGTGCATGGAGTATGCAAGGGGCTATAACCAACCCAAAACAGATCTAAGGCATGTTAAAACAACACCAAAAACCTACTGAGATAGCCCCAAAACAAGCTAGAAAGACATGCTACTTCATGAGGCATGCAAGATTAGTTTGTAAAATTTACACTACAAGTGTATAAGGCATGCAAGGGATGACAAAACCAAGTCAAAAAAGTGGTATGCCATGTCAAAATAATCCCAAATACATGCTAAGATATGGCCAACATAAGCTTAACAAACATGCTCAAACATGAGGCATTCAAAGCAAGCATACAAGACACAAGGAGAGGGGATGACCCTCTTCTATTTAGGACCTCAAAACACCATTTCCACCAACGCAATTCCTCTAAGTTTCAGTGGTGAGAAGGCCAAAACAAGGTGGTCCCAATAGCTTAAAAAGAAAGCACAAAACAAGGCCAATCAAGGCACAAGAAGGGGTAGACCACCATTAGAACTTTTTTTTAGTAGGAAGTTAAGCCTAAAACACCATGAAAATAGGGATAAAAGCTTAAGCAAAATCAAGGGATTTAAGGGTTAGAAGCTCACCCTTGTAGAACAACTTTGAAGCTACAACTCCAGCAGTTTTTTTGAGCTCAAACCTCTCCAAAAACACCAAAACCAGCTTCTAAGAGCCTCAGCAACAAAAGCATGGTGTTTGAGTGTGTGTTTGTGTGCAATAGTGTGATAAAAAGGCACTTTCGAACACAAAAATGAAGAGAAGATGCAAGATAGATACAAAGGTGTATATATAACTCTTAAGCACAATTTTCTGAACCTAGAGGAGGAGTGGGGAGTGGGGAGGTTCTCTTATATAGAGAACAAGCAACAAGCTTGTTGGACAAGAATTTGGCCTAAAGCCATCCCTCCATACATGTGTATGGAGGATGGCTTCTGTGCCTTCCAGCTGGCACAGCTAGCTAAAAAATATCTCCAGAAAGGTGATGGAAAGCTGCCGACCACTTGAAGTGGTCGGCCAGCTACTTCTACTAGTCGGCCGACTAGTGAAAGTGGTCGGCCATGGGGGGCAGATGGTTTGCACACTGAAACAAAGGCAATGGTGTGGTGGTCGACCAAAAAAGGTGGCCCAAAGACCAAGAAAACCAGTTTCCCGACCAAAACACTGGCTGGCAGGAAGAAAAGTGGTCTGCAAGGGAAAGAATTGGTCTCCCACCCTTGTACCACCTTCCAAACAAGGAAAACAAGGTTTATACCAAAAACAAACCAAAAATGATGCAAGACGAAAGTCCGAGAGGCAAGGCGCGCAGTCGGGAGCCTCGAAAACTAGTCTACGGGCATCAAAGGTGGTCTACGACCACAAAAAGTGGTCTCCCAAACCACAGTGTCCCTCTAGGTAGAGGCAACAAGGTGTGGTTCAAAAACTACACCAAACGAAGAACGTTAAGCGGTCCCGAGACAAGGCGCGCGGCTGAAGGCTCCAAAAATCGGAAACCGGTCTCCAAACAAGAAAAGTGGTCTACGACTGTAAAAAGTGGTCTACAACCACAAAAGGATGGTCTACAAGACCTCTCCCGCCCTCCAAGGAAAATAAAACAAGGTTCGGTCCACAAACCGAGCCAAAGCACAAAGAGTTTAGAGGCCCGGAGGCAAGGCACTTAGCAAAAAACTCCAAAACCTCGAAACAAGCACAACATGCGCAATCACCGCGTGCTCAATCGATGACGTCTGAGTCTTACGGTTGGTCAAAAATGGGGTGACTACAGCAACCTATGAGCACATCAATTGGAGGACTTTGATTTGCATTATGATCATATCCCTATTAAATGTGATAATACTATTGGCATCAACCTAAGCAAAAATCTGATTCAACACTCACGAACAAAACATGTTAAAATTTCACACCAGTTTTTAAGAGATCATGTTCGAAAAGGATTTTATTCTTGAATTAATAAACACCGACAATCAATTGGTGGATTTTTTCACAAAACCCCTAAGCGATGATCACTTTATTTTTATTCATGGCGAACTTGAAATGTCGAATTCTACTTACAAGGTTTTGTTGTGAATGTGAAACTCGAATTTTTCTTAAACTGATGTTTGTGTATTGATATATTGATATGGAAACATTCATATCAGTTAAATGATATCAAGTCTCTCATACATTTCTTTTGTGTAACAATTTGGTGTTATCAACTTTGTAGCATTTTTCTCTCTATCTATTAATCTCTTCTACATACTTTTTTACTTGTTTAATGTCTTAAAACCTTATCATCCTCTAATGTCTTAAATCGCATCAATACGTGATTCCAATAACTGAAATAATTTGAAAAGATAGTCAATTCCATTATAAAAAGCCAAAAATTCCATTTTATGTGAACTACGAAAAATAAATGTCACACAATCTCAAAAGTCCAAATCATGGAGTTTTTTTTTTTTTTTTATGTGAATATTCCAAAAAATCAAACTATTCATGTAAGTAACCAACTTTTCAAACTATTTCTCAAACTAACTCACTTATTAAAATCGCAAGTTCAAAAATATGATTTCGTGGTGAAATCGTATCTTCAACATGCAATTTCATATTGACATGGCCAACATCTATATATTAGTAAGTCAAGTGAATATGAAATGACATCTTAAAAATGTGATTTCACCATGAAATTACATTTTGAACATGCGATTTCATGCTGGAAAAAAAAAATATTATCATTACTAATATTATTAGCTGGTTTGACCCAGATTGTTGCATAATAAACCTATTCACAAAATGTCAAACTCAAATCCTCCACTTCCATTTCACCCTAGGCCCATTTGGATCCTATAATCATTGCTCACCTAGAGTTTTATTGATATATCATCTTTACATATTTGGTCCATACCTAAGAGGGCTAAACTATTTGTCTATGTTTATCTTTTTTGTACTTAAATTCCATTTCTCTGCTGCAACTTATTCCAAAAAGTAAGCTATTCTATAAGCAGAATCTAAGATAAACACACAAAATATATATATATATATATATATAACAACACTGATCAACCAAAATCATGAAAGAAAAAAATATAACACTAAATTCAACCAAAATCATAAAAACAATGCTTTCAAAACACTTTGATAGATTTAATGTTCATGTTCAACGGTGTAACCTTTGCAAGACCATCTTATTTGATTCCAAATCATACTTCTTTTCTAAAAATATCTTCCATATATATTTCTTCTAATTAAGCTTTTTATGATTAAACCTTTTTTAAACACTTAAAGACTTCAGTCAAACCTATCAAAATGAAAATACAAAACCAACACAATTGTATCACAACCAGACCGACCTCAAGAAACAAACAAATCAAATGGTCTGTAAATTGTATACCAACAAAAATTAGCCACATATTACTATCGGTCCATTTCTTTTTGCCCCACCTAAAAAAGCTATGAATATATGTTGATATTGACGAATATAGAGATAGGAATCAGAACTATGTCAGACTCCAAAAACCAGTAGATAAAAACAATTTCACAATGACTAAAAAAGTGCACCCTAATATGTATGACAAACCCACATAAGATACATAGTAATACTTTATTTTTAGTGATTTTTAAAAAATCTTTTAGTCAAATTTTTATTTTTATTTTTTAGATACACATAATCTAAATATGCACCTAGGTTCAATATTATCAATTTCCAATTAAAATTTTTAAAAAATTAAAAAAATGTACCAAATAGGTCATAGCACGAAAGGCGAAAGGAAGAGGATATATTGGAAGAAGACAACTTGAGAGACCAATTCTCTCTCTATTACACACACACACGCACATATTTTCTCTAAATTAACTCTTATTTTAATTGCGATGATCATGTATTCTTCAAAGCACATGTCACCATTAGATTTTTATCATTCAAAGTCTCAATTTTTTCAATTTGTTACTGCACCCTGCTAATTTACCAATGTTAAAATGAGAAGAAAAAAAAAACAAGTCAACCCTTAATCTTACCCTTGGTAAAATTGTCAATTCAACTGAAAATTTAAACTTCATTCCATGCAAACAGAGATTGTTGACTTCTATAGCTCAGTTCCTCATTTATTTATAGTATTTGTTTTTGCATATTTCCAATTGAATACACCAAAAATCAATCAAGATTATTATTTTTATTATTATTATTATTATTATTATTATTATTATTATTATTATATATTGTTTTAATTTAACTATATATATGTTCATTGGTTTAGGTTGTTGAAAGTATGTATTTGTGGAGATTCAACACTGGGCATCTGGTCCACTACAACAAAAAGTACATTTAATAGCATTAATTTATAGCATTTTGTAAAATGTGTTATAAATAACAGACATTAATAGCATTTTCCAATAAAATGCTACAAAAAGTTTCAGACCATAACATTTTATTTTTCATAGCTATTTTGTCAATGTTTAATACAGTAGCAATCTAAAAACATTATAATAAGTCATTATTCTAAAGAATAATCATAGTTATTATTGCATTAGAGGAACGATGCTATATAAGGCTAAAAAAATCTCCCTTACAAAATTTGGCTCTATTTTTTTGGGGTCAGTTTCTTGCTTTCCCACGATTTGATAACCTCTCATCTCTATCCATTCTCTTTCTATCTCCTATTTCTTGTGTAGTTTTCAAGATTACTGAGGGCTTGAGACCATATTTGTGTGGGATAGTTCATCTATCAAGGTATTTATGTTCTCTCAATTTCTTTTGTGCTGAACAAATTTGTACCAGCTAAGTTCTAACCTTATTATTGTGGATTTCAATCTTACTGGAAAATTCTTGTTGGAAACTTGTATATGGAAATCATGATTTGTGTTATTTTACAAAAATTCACTCTTTTTTCATAAAAAAAAAAAAAAAAAAAAGTGCACTGAGTTTTGTTAACCTGAAGATTTTTCCCTCTTTAACTATGCTCAATCTCACCAAGTTGTCTCTGTCAGAATCTATGTTGGTCCTTGTGTTTTTATTCTCATCAGAAAGTGTCACTTTTTATTCAATAAATTGTGTATAAGCACTCTCTATTTTGGATGTTGAGATTTATATGCTACATTGTTCCTATGATGTAATTATTTAATCGTAAATGAAGCTTCTGTGAAATGAATTGAATTTTCATATTTGTTATTTACTTCTTTATATATTTGGATGAAAATAGCATTTAGACTAACATGATAGCTTTTAGAAAATGTTATCAAAGAAATTTTATAGCACTCACAAACTATTGTGCTAAAGTTTTTTTTTGGTAAAGTCCAACAATATAATAGCATTCCTAGAGCACTAAAACATATTATTTTATAGCGTTCTTCCATTGCATTTAATAAATGCTATAAACAAATATAAATTTTTAATAACATGGGCTAACACAGCATACTAACAAAAGCTATTATATATTTATGATAGCATTCATTACAGGCTATAAAAAATGATATTTGTTGTAGTGCTTTGTGTTCTTCTAGGTATTGCTTTGTTCTTATTGTATAGAAACCCATCTTCATCTCCTGTTTCTCAAAACATGGCTGGTGAGGAAATCTCCAAATCTAATTGTTTTTGTTTCCTACTGCACTATTATTCATATGTGTTGCATATTTTTAATTTTTTTGAAAAACTTTTATGTTTATTTGATGTTAGATGATGTTGCCTATGACTCATGAGTTTAGTAATAAATTTCAGTTTCTCTCTCATATATTATTTGACAAATTATTGGTAGTATTTTGGTGCTCTTCTCTTCAGTTTTTTGCCTCTTTTTATTTACAGTATTTTGTTTGGATTATGATAATAAAGAGAAAACGAGAAATAGAAAAGTTTAGATCACAACTAATTTCACTGCAAGAAAATGCGCTTTTGGCGACTGAGGTTTTAGTCGCCAAAGCCTTTTCCTGACTAAATATTTTGGTCGCTAGATTTGTTGCGGGAAAACTGCGAAAGCAAGGAAAAAAAGTCAAAAAAACCTTCACAATGGTAGTCAAATTTGGATTGAATTAGTTTATAGAAGTAGTCAAAAAAAACTATGAAAGCAAGGAAAAAAGTGGTAAATAAAGCAAGACCCATGTGAAAAGTAGACTACAAAAGAGAGCAGTTACCTGAGAGATTGAGCTTCATCGTCGGACTGAGAGTGAGAATTGAGAAGTTGCAGTCGTTCGCTGCCAGACTGAGCATAAGATGGACAAGAAAAAACTTCAATCGTCAGAGAGAGAAATATTGCACAACGTCAAAGTCGCCGGCAGACCAAATGGCAAGGAATCAAGTCGAGATCGAGAGAGGAACGGGAGAGTTTCTCTGAATAGCGTTTTTCCTATTTAGATTTTCAAAGTTCACTTTTGACTCATGTACTTCATTGAAATTACATTTACAACACACAATTGCAATTTGCCACGGTGGCAGTCCATGTCATCATAAAATTGTATTTTCAATATGTAATTTCAGAACGCAAGTTACTTGCCCAAATAATTTCAAAAGTGGGTTAATTCTCTAAATAGTTTTTTTTAGAATATTTATAAAATAATAAATAAATAAATAAACTCATGGTTTATTGCCATGTGTATTTTTATAACTTTGTAATTCAAAATTTTATGAAAATAGAGTTAAAACTTTAAGATTCAATGAATCAATGACGTTTTTATTTATATTATATAGTAAGATTTGATTTTTTTATCTGTTGGTAACTAATTTGATTGGTTACAATGGTAATTTTTTCAAAAAAACATACAAATGGTCTCTAGTTGAAGGGAGTATTTGATAAATAACTTATAATTTCATAGGCTTTCTGTGTGTTTGGTAACGTTTACGTTTTCAGTTTATATTTACAAAAATTTTATAAACTAATTTTTGTTTATTTTTAGAAAAACATAAACTACATGAGCTTCACCGTCGAACTGAGAGTGAGAATTGAGAAGTTGCAGTCGTTCGCTGCCAGACTGAGCATAAGATAGAGAAGAAAAAACTTCAATCGTCGGAAAGAGAGCTATTGCACAACGTCAAAGTCAACAGCAGACCAAATGGCAAGGAATCAAGTCGAGATCGAGAGTGGAACGGCAGAGTTTCTCTGAATAGCGTTTTTCCTATTTGGATTTTCAAAGTTCACTTTTGACTCATGTACTTCATTGAAATTGCATTTACAACACACAATTGCAATTTGCCACGATGGCAGTCCATGTCATCATAAAATTGTATTTTCAATATGCAATTTCAGAAAGCAGGTTACTTGCCCAAATAGTTTCAAAAGTGGGTCAATTCTCTAAATAGTTTTTTTTAGAATATTTATAAAATAATAAATAAATAAATAAACTCATGGTTTATTGCCATGTGTATTTTTATAACTTTGTAATTCAAAATTTTATGAAAATAGAGTTAAAACTTTAAGATTCAATGAATCAATGACATTTTTATTTATATTATATAGTAAGATTTGATTTTTTTTATCTGTTGGTAACTAATTTGACTGGTAACAATGGTAATTTTTTCAAAAAAACTTACAAATGGTCTCTAGTTGAAGGGAGTATTTGATAAATAACTTATAATTTCATAGGCTTTATATTCGAAATGTAGTACTCAAAAAATTTAGTCAAGGTATCATTTTTGTTTTAGCTTTCTATTTCAGTAAGATTTGGTATTTGCTTTTAAGGATTTGTAAAGGATAAGGAATAGATTTGGTGGCATCTTGTACTTAGATTCTTGTAATGTCCATATATGTGATGTGATAGGGATTCATAATGATATAGATTCCACGCTTTCCTTATCTTTTTTGGAAAAAAGAAATTTCTAATGAGGGCTAACTTTTATTGAATCGTTCAAAAAAAAATCTTATTATACCTTAATTTATACATTTCAAAAAGAAAAGTAAATTAATTAATTTATAAATTTAAATTTAAAAATTTGAAAAGGAAAGTTAATTAATCCATTTAAAAATTTAAATTTAGAAATTTAAAAAAAAAATTAACTATACATGTGACATAAAATACATCTAGCCATAAAAATAATTAAAAAAAGAAAAAAGAAAAGGCTTCAAAACAAAAATTTTAATCATTCTTAAGTTATATCCAATTTTGAAAAGAAAATCTAATTGAAATTTTAAGCATATATAATTTGAAAATTTTTATATGAAAATATAAATGAAATTAGGTATATATCATATTTTATAAAAACAGTTATAAAATTTAACTACACATATATATTAATCTTATTGAGAAAATATATGTAATGAAAACTTGAAAATTGTACATTAACTTATAAATCAATCCGAACTCGCCTTTTAAGTTGTGTTTAGTGTCTAACTCAGTTATAGCAACACTAACCTAATCCATGACTATTACATCATGAAAAACTATAATAAAATTTAAATATAAAATTCAAATTAATTATTTGCCAAATATTTCTACTAATTAATCGATTAATTACTGATCAATTTTCTTGGTCAGGTTCAAGCCTAAGGCTATAACATAACCCATAGTCTAATCCAATCTGGTCTTAAATATTTTTTTCATACATAAATATATTTTAATATTAATGTAACAATTTTGAGTATAAATATATAAAATTTCAGCCAAGTTCAAATTTTTTAATAAATACAATTTTGAGTATAAATATATAAAATTTCAGCCAAGTTCAAATTTTTTAATAAATATGTACATTTTATTATGGAAAAGAAAATTTCTAATGACATATAATATATATATATATATATATATATATATATCTAGAAGATAAGATTATTATGTCACCAGACAAACTCTAACAAGATATATTATTATTATTATCAATGTTGTAGACAATATGTAATTATACTTGACCGAAAGTATAATTCTTGTAATTTTAACAAATTTATTTATTTTTTAATTTTACTAATTGAATTATGTATTTGTTATATAATATTTCGGACAAAACATTAATAGATCAAAAAAATATATATAATTACTGTAACTCATGCCATGTTTGGGATACTAATTTTTTTATTCTAAAAAGTTTGAGTCAAAAAGTTAAAATGTGTTTGCTATGTAAAAAAGGGAAGAAAAACAAATCTTTGAGTGAGTGCATATGAGTTCATAGCTTTGGAAGTGTAAATGGGAATATTTAAGCAACAAATAAAAATACAACATAGTCATTCATGTTTTTTCATACAATTAAAAATTTTATGTCCAAACACATTAACTTTTATTATCTCATAAAAAGTCATAAAGTCACTTAAAAAACTAATTTCAAATAACCACTTAGTTAAAAACAAAAGGGAGTTACATACAGGTCCCAATAGGTGGACTTCTGATCCAATATATAACAGTTTCGGTTTGGACTCGACCCATTTTATGCTCTTAGATCTGAGATTCTGTACTTTTAATTGTTGTTCATATCCTTTATTATCTTGTTAGTAGTTGAGTTAGGTTGTTGGTTGTGTTTGAAACAGATTGGTAGTTAGTTTTTTTCAAAAGAGTTGATGTCCAGTTATCTTCTTGTTTGCTCGAGTGGTGTTTTGATCGCTTGAGCAGTCTTTGAGATCTCCTAGTATTTTGCTGGTCTACAAAACTTTTGAGAGTAGAGTATCTTCACTCGAGCGGTCTTTCTTGCATTTGAGCGATCTTCTATGGTCTACAAAACTTCTAGGAAGGGGTCATTGTGTGCTCGAGCAGTGTTTTGGTCACTCGAGCGATTTCACTTATTGTGTCTGACGCTCAAGCGGTGTTTTGGTCGCTCGAGCGGTCTGCGTGTCTATCAATTTGGGAAAAGGGGATTTTCAACCATTTTTTCATTTATCTCTCTCTCTAAAACAATTAAAACCCTAATTTCTTCACTCTCTCTCTCTCTAGCTCTTACCTTAAAACCTCAAATACACCCTCACCTATTGATTTATCCACCATAGCTCCTTAGAGAAAAAGGTAAAGCTTACCGAAAGCTTCATTCTAATCGGAGAGGATCTTGTTTGGCTCCTGTAGACCGCCCGAAACTTCCTCCATGCGCGCCCCCTTTCGGAGAGAGCGCGGACTTGGTTCTAGCTACTACAGTTCAGATTCTTGTCACGGTTCTGAATCTAATCTCACAAAGTGCAATGTAAGACTGATAAATCACCAAAAAGTCCAAATCTAGCAAATCGTTTTGGAAAACTGATTTTAATCAAAAAGCGCCAAACATGGACTGTTTTGCCAGATTACAAAGTCGCCACCTAAATATTTTATTTTGAAAAAATTTAAGAAACCCTGACTCGTGCCAAAGGCCACGTGTCCGTCATCACCAAAGTTGCCTCGGCTCGGGAATTTGGGTACGAGAGGGGAAGGTCCTGAAATGAGCACCCCCGCTTGCCCGATCAACGATCAGCCTCTACTAACATGATATATTGTTTTTGAAAACACAGGTGTTCTTATTCTGATTTATTAGCTAACTTACTATGTGATGCGCACAGCATACAAGTATAGACTAAATCACTCAATTTTGAATAAAACATCTCATGTTTGTTTGTGAAAATGGTTCGAAAGTGCTACTCGCAAGTAGGCTAAAGCGCGGATTTGCCACCCTCAAGTGGGCTTTAAAACAACGTGATTTTTCCACTCCGCAAAGTGGACTTAAAACGCACATTTTGATGAATTGTTCCAATTCAAGCAATAAAGCCTTCATCCACAGGCATTCATGCAGTTTAGCATATAAGCAAATAGCCTCATGGCAAACATGCTATCAGGGCAACACTCACACTCATCCAAGGATGCTAAAGCGTAAACACTAACAGTGTACTCCGAGCCAAAAGAGAAAACTAGTTAGAAATCAATGCATGATCGTAGCTATGTTAAGATGCCTAATGCAACACATGCAAAATGCAACTAAGTAGGCTCGGCTACCTAATCATGACATATGAATGCGACATTTGATACATGTATTCAAATAGGTTTTGAAATACGACGCAGTTTAAATGATGCGCCGAGCCCGGTGCATGCAAGACAAATGAATGATGCGTTCATGCAAGCATAAGGTATGCTAATTGAAATATGCCCTAAACTAACCATCAAAAGCTGATAAGTAAAAGGGAGAAAGAAATGGGGTTGGAAGACATGCACACACACACGCACCCTTATTATAACAATATGCCCTCACGAATGAGGGTCCTAATGAATAAGAGCTAAGCTAAGCTACTTATTACAAACCAACTAATTAACTAACTCTAGCTAATTAATTACAAACCGAATTGAAACTAGCTATTCTAAGCTAATTAGAATATTACAAAGATGAATTAAATTAGCTGAGCACATTAACTAATTAATTACAAAACCGGCAAATTAACTAGCTAAATAAAGCAGTAAAAATGGCCTCGAGGGGAGGAAGACATGCATGCCCAGTTTGCTTCGCCCAAAAAATGTACTGCTTTGCCATGAGTTGCCTCTGTTTGCACTCGCAGTGACCTCAAAGCATCAAACATACTTTTAGGTTGCATCTGCCCCAAAACAGGAGCATTTTGGAAAATTTTGCCACAGGTGGCCGGTCGACCACCTCAACTGGTTGGCAGGCTACCTCAACTGGCCGGCCGGCTAGTACAAGTGGTTGGCAGGCTAGTGTAAGTGGCCGGCCGGCCACTTTTCTTTCAAGAATCCCAACTTTGCTGCAACAGAGATCAACAAAGGCATAGCAATGCATTTGCAAGGAAATGTGTGTGCAACTACTCTCCGTATCATTTCTCAAGCTCAAAGGAGTGTAGTACTTGGCTCTCAAGCCACCAATCACGCATCTCAATGCATGATGGCCAAAGAGCCAAGCTTGCACAATGTTATTGAATGCACAAACAAGACTCAAAGTGTCGTCACCCTATCATGCATGATCAAGGGTGACAACGACCAAGAAACGCAACACATTTCATCACTTTGAGTATGAAACGTGCCACATTCCTTGTGTTCGGATTAACGTCCGATCCAAACACAATGTAATGCAAACAACATGCTTGTCTTTCAATGCTAAAATGGCATGTACAAGACTCTATCATGTAAGCAATGCATGTAAGACATGTTAAGAGGCTAAAATGATGAAACTAGCGAAGGACACAACACTAGAGACATGCAATACAATGCTCTATGGACCAAACCAGCCCCAAATAGAACTCATGCATGCCAAAAGGGTGGCCAAAATGTGCTAAAACTTAAGCACAAGAAGCAAGAAAAAACATGCTTAACATGTGGCTCACAAACAAAGCACAAAGCTCAACTCTCAAACACATTGAAAGAGTGATGGATATAAGAGTATGGTAGAGATATAAACACTAAAATCATATGCCAAATGATGGCATATCATGCAAACAACACAAGTATAGCATGTTAGGGTCCTTAAACATTGAAACTAGTAAAGGACATAACACGAGGACCATGCAATACAATGTTCAATGGACTAAACCAGCCCTAAACAGACCTCATGCATGCCAAGACAGTGGCCAAAATGATCTGAAATGATAGCATGAAAGGCAAGATAATGAGGTTCATGCATTGGCTCACCAACAAGGCATGAGGCATAACTCTTAAACACAATTAAAGGGTGATATTCATGAGAGTATGACGAGGCTATATGCTCTGAAATTATGTGTTAAATGATGCCATATCACATAAACATCACAAATAAGGCATGCTAGAAGGCCTAAAGCAGAAAGCTAGTAAAGGGCACCACACAAGAGGCATGCAATACATAGCCTAAACAACCAAAATAGCTCTAGACAGAGCTCAATTAGGCCAAAACAAAGGCCAAACCATGCTGAAATGGAAGCCTCAAAGCTTAGACAAGCATGCATACGTATTGGCTCACAAACAAGGCATAAGGCACAGCTCACAAAAACTATGAAAGAGTGGAATATGTGAGAGTGTGGCTACGCCATATACACTGAAATCATGTGAGAAATGAGGCTAAGGCATGCAATCATTACAAGTAAAGCATGCAAGAGGCTTTGAAACTCAAAGCTAGTCAAGGCCTTTACACTACAACCATGCACAACAAGTCTCACATGGCCAAGACCACTCAAAAAAGAGCTAAGGCATGCTAAAACAATAGCAAATACATGCTGAGATAGAGCTAACACCAGCTAGGATTAGAGGCATAAAGCATGATGCACGTTAGGCCTACAAGTAGGATTGCACTACAAATACAAAAACCAAGCAAGAGGTGACCCCACCAACAAAAATCAAAGCTAAGGCATGTTAAAATAACACCCAAAACATGCTTGAACTAAGCCATAAAAGAGTAGAAAAGCATGCTCATTTGATGGCCCACAAACAAGGCATGAAGACTCAACTCTTAAACACAATGAAAGAGTGATATATGTGAGAGTGAGACAATGATATATGCTCTAAATTTACATGCCAAATGATGCCATATCATGCAAACATCACAAATAAGGCATGTTAGGGGCTTCAAAACGCAAGGCTGGCAAAGCCAACTATACTATAGCTATACAAAGCATGAACCATATGGCCAAAACCATTCAAAACAGTCCTAAGGCATGCTAAATCAAAGCCAAAAACATGCTGGAGTGGAGCATACACATGCTAGAATGAGAGGCATGAAGCATGAAGTATGTTAGGCCAACAAGTAGGATTGCACTACAAGTGTAAGATGCAAGAAACCAATGACCAAACCAACCAAAAACAGAGTTATGGCAGGTCCAAAAAGCCACAAAAACATGCTTGGACTAAGCTTCAAAAAGGGAGAAACACGTGCTCACGTATTAGGCCACCAATACTAGCAAACAAGAATATAAGGAGAGGGGATCACCCTCTCCTATTTTGGACCACAAGAATAACTTTTTACCACTGAAATTCCTTTGAGTTTTAGTGGTTAAAAGGCCAAGCAAAGGTCAACAGAAAAACTATGGAAGACAGCTCAAAAAACTTAACAAGCCAAAGAGCAAAAGAGGGGAACCACCCCCCCAACTACACAAGGCTCAAACCAAAACTTTAAATCCTTAAAAAACAGAGTTTTTGAAAGGCTAAAATCAGCCTCAAAGTAGCATGAAAAGATGGTATAACACTTAATCAAAACAAAGCTTAAAAGGGGTTAGTCTCTTACCCTTGAAGAACAATGGCAAGACAGCAACTTCAGTAACAATTTTGGACCAAAACCAATGCTAAGACCTCAAAACAAGCTCCAAGGGACCTCAGCTCCAAAGAGAAGGTGTTTGAGTGCAAAAGTGTGAAGAAACAACACTTCTAGGCACAATAGCACAATATAGAGATAGAGAGTGAGAATTCTAGAGAAAGACGAAGATTTTTTGCTCTGAAAAATCTGAACCCTCAATTAGGGGGAGGAAGCTCCCCTTATATAGAGCAAACAAGCCAAAAGACGTGCTCTATCCCTCCATACACGTGTATGGAGGATGAGTTCAGTGAGCCACAGCTGGCTCAAAAGATCTGAAAATATCTAAAAATAAGAAAAAGTGACTGCCGGCCAGTTAAGTTGGCCGGCCGGCCACCTCCCTTAGCTGACCGACCAGTTCAAGTGGCCTACAAGGGAGAAAAGTGGCTGGTAGATGCCAAAAGTGACCGGCAGCCCTTCCTCTCCCTCAAGCAAAAGGGCAACAAGGTTTGGCCCAAAAACCAAGGCCAAAACACAAAGTGTTAAGAGATTCAAAGACAAGGCACTCAGCCAAGACCATCGGGCGCTCGAAACAAGTACAAACAATGCGTAATCATCGCGTACACAAATGATGACGTCTGAGTCTTAAGGTCGGTCAAAAATAGGGTGTCTACAGCTCCATCAAGCTTCAACTCTTGTTTTCTTCATCTCCTAAACTTGAGATAAGGATTTCTTCAACCTTTAGTATGATTCTTAGCTTAGTTGTTTGCTCTTTGAAAATGTTTGGTGACTTGGGGGTTTTAGGTTAAATCTAGAGTTTGATTTCAGAAGTAAAAGATGAGTTTTTCAAATAAATTCTTAAGAAGGATTGTGAAAGTGTATATATTGTTGGTTGTGTTCAAAATTCTTCCCTTAAATGTGATTTTGAAAATAAAGGATGTTTTGTTTGAAAGATCATTGATTTATTATTTTTCTAAAAGAAAAGGGAATGATGTTGGGTTTTGAAAAGATATGGAAATGTAACTGTTGATGATGAGAGTGGAGTTGGATATTAATTATCACTCTCATCTTAGAATTTTATGAGATTTTATCTGTTATTGAAAAATTATCTGTTGAATAGAAATATCTGTTTTGGACTATTGGTGGAGGATAGCTTTGATTGTTGTAGAAATTGCATGAGGATTAGATTAATTAAAACCAACTACCTATTCATTTTGTATTGAACATTGTTTCATTTTGAACACTGAAAATGTATTATATTTGAGAAAAATAGGTGTATATCTTAGTGAATCTAGTTAGGGGTTGTGGTTATGATTTATATTGTTGGTTTGTGTGTCCTTGGTGAAATTCTAGAAACCCACGCAATTAAGTGCCGATCCTTCCGGTTAGTACTGATAAAATGGCTTTGGTAGTACTTGTATAGCCTACTGGCAGACACGTACCTAGAGATTTCTAGTGTTTTGTATCCAATGCCCTATTTTCTGATATTAAAGGATATTTTTCATGAATTGATATATAATACTGGCATTTCATTGTTTTTGAGATGGAAATGAAAACGATTGAGAAATTGCATGCATATGCATTCACCTTATGACTTCATTAAGTTTTATATATTATGTTAAAGTATCTCTACTGGGTTTTAACTCACCCTACGTAGAAAACAATTTTCAGATGCTGATGATATGCCTTCACCAAGAATATAGCTTGAGAGGAGTGGGAGCCAAGAGCCTCTTTTGTCTTCTTTGATGTAATTATATTTGTACAAGTCATGGACTTTAACTGTATTAACTTGATCTCACTTTTATTGTACCCAAGCATTGACTTGGAAAGATATAGCCATTAGGGCATAACCATATATGTATCTCCTTTTTATTTCTATTCATTTACATATGCCATATGCTATAGATTTAGGATCTAGGATTTATGAATGTATACATGCATATGTCATCTTTTGTAAGATCAAGGAGTATCAATGAAATGTTAAATATAACGCTACATTATACGGTATATTATGATGTGGGCTATTATTATTTCGGGATGTTACAACTTGGTATCAGAACTATCGGGTTTGAATACTTTGGGAACGTGAGATATGGTTTTTACCACAATGGGTTTATCTCGCTAAATAATATTAGAAGTAGACCTGGTATGCTATGTAATAACATGTTTATGTGAATAGATGGGTATGGGATTTGGTTTCTAAGATATTGATTGGATCTACAAGTTTGTAAAAGTCCTATTAGAAGAGCACTTGATCACTACATATTCTAACTGGAACTCTCGCAATATCGTAGAACAATCCTTATCTAGAAAAGAAATTCGTTTTGTGATTATGTGATTAGGTGCTTATATGGAGTGAATTACTTGGTGTCCATTGTATTAGGACGCGAGTAAATTAGCTTCGACACATTTGTAAATGTTCTAATCTATCATGTTACCTTTATTAGAATGTCAACACGAGGACGTAGTGGTAGCAAGCATGGCAAGCTTAGGCAGCAGAAGGTACCAATACCAGATGAGATTCTGGCGCAAGAGGAAGGAGTTGGTCAAGCCAACATGGCCAAGCCAGCCGATTAGCAAGCCATGGGCGCTTTAGCTTGTGAAATGATAGGAGCATTGTGGGAATCCATGGACATTCTTAGGGCTGAGAATCAAGTCTAGGCCCATGTTGCAGAAACAGGGCTATCTTTTCTAAAAATGAAGTTCTTTCGGTCGAATCTAAACAAGTTTGTTGGGGATCCGAAAGAGCCACTATGTAACACCCCGAAAATAAATACAATAGCCCATTCACGACATTAATAAATAACAACAATGACGAAGTAATCATTTCCCATTAAGTCCAATTGAGTTTTTCAATACCTGTTTATTTAAAACCCACTTGACAATATTGTGTTGTCAAATTTCACATGCTAGTGTTATGGTACTTGTTTCAAATCATATAATGATTTTCCAAGCTTACAAACTTCCCTCGTCCTGGAACCGACAAGCCCTTCAAGTTGTTCCATAAAGATTTATTCAACTTAATCTTTATATAAGAAAGTTATCTGAACATCCATTTTGATTTATTTCTAGACTTCGCACAATTTTTTATCACACTCACCATAACCGGTGATCACATATCAAAGTAATCCAAACCTTATCTTTGTCGGTATCCTTTGATAACAAGCATGTCTCATTGGCTTCCATTTACTTGTATCCCAAGGCTTACTACCTATGCAAGATAAAGTTAAATTAATAATTTCTTTCTAGAAAAATCACAGCTTCAAAGAAGCTTTTAACCTCACTAGCCACTATATAGATTTAAGAAAATTAAACAGGAGAAATTTAAAGTCCCAACCTTTTAACATCTTCAAGCCCCATCTCTTTCCTCATAAAAACTGCTTCCTCAATTCTATAATTGTATTCTTGTGTAAATCTAGATATCATATTCATCTACAAGGAAATTGATATGCACTACTATATTGTGCATAACCATTGAACACAAAGTCAACGGTTTTTAGGCCTATCTTACCCACTTGGGTTTAGGTATTGCCACCTTTTACATGACACCCCCACATTTATAGAATTTGTACGAAGGCTCCCAGCCTCTTCAAAAATGTGTAGAAGGTCTTTAAATAATTCCTTGTGTCACAATGATTATAAAACTCTCAAAATCATAACAGAGAAAACACATTCCCAAACTGTTATCAATCGAATTAGATATTTTCCAAATTCAAGGCACTAGAACATATTTGGTCAAACCTGTCACCCTAAAGCTAATAGCATTACTATAAGGAAACACAGATCCAGTGTTCAATAGTCTACTATTCGGAACTTCATAACATAGCTAGTAGTCTTATCACTAGGAATCACTAATTTCTCAACATGTGGTCAGTAGACCTTTCACTACTAGGAATCACAATGTCTTGATATTTGATCAATAGTCACTCTACTACTAGGAATCACAATATCATGACCTAGGATTGGTAGACTCTTTCTTTACTAGAAATCATCATGTCTTGACATATGATCAGTAATTTGTTCACTACTAGGAATCACAATCTCATAACTATGTAGCCAATAGTCTAACATCTCCTAGAAACCACCAGTTTTCTATCCCTATGATCAGTGATATTACACTTTCTAGGAGCCACAAATTTAAGAATATATTTGAATTTTTTTTTTTTAAATTCAAAAAATATATTCACCCACCCTAATAGGTTGTCTCATCTTTGCTTTTAAGCAAAATCACATAGCAATCACACGTGCTATTATTGACACAAGGATAAAATACTAATTGTCTCTAATTAATTCAGAGCTATTATTATGCAATCTTTTGATTTCCTCTAACCACACTTGATCTCTCTTGATCTTCCTTTAAGAACCTTACATGACTTAAGGTTGTCAAGTGGAATAACATTTCCTATTGTCACCTTTGAAGCCATTTCTGAAAACTACAACAAAATTTCAACTATTCTGTTTCTCTAGAAACCAAATTAACACTACGAAATCCCAAAAACTAAAATTTAATTCAAAACTAATCTCACCACAAACTTCATAATCAAACAAGGTTAGGAAAGTTTCCAAGAAGACTGGAGGGGTCACAACAATCCGACTTAAAACTCAATTAACCTTAAATAGAACTTTCAAGAGCTTGTTAACTCATTGTCAAAGGGAAACAAATTCAGAATTAAGCTTCTAGGGGATAAAACAATTAAAATACCAATTCCAAATAAATAAAAATTGTTACCAGAATTACACAGCTCATAAAAGTTAACTGGTACTCCTAGAACTGAGCCCATTATTTTTGAATAAAAATCAGAAATATTTTAGTTAATGCTAAAATTTTGTTTCTTTTTCTAAAACAAATTTTTTTTGAAAATAATCAGATTATAATTAAAAACTTTCTCAAAACTTAATTTTCTAACACTTTGGGGATAAGTAGATTAAACCCAAAGACTTCCATAAAACCCAAATCTTGCAACCCACTAAAACCCAAATCCGTTTTGGTTACCATTTCTGAATACAAATCAGAAATACTCTAGCCAAAGCTAAAATTTGGTTTCTATTACATAAAAACAAAACATTTTGAGAATAATAAAATTAATCCCAAAGATTTTTCCAACAAACCCGAAGGTTCATAATTTCTTTTCCCTTTTCCATTTACTAAGGTGGAAGTATTATAATTTAAAAATTAAAACTATTACAATTGAAATATGATTATTGCAATTATAAATTGTCCAAATATGCAAGACCAGAGTTCACGGTTGCGTTCGAAATGATTTGTTTAGCCAAGAATATACTTCTTGACTTCCCTAGGGGTCAAATCATAATTTCATAAACTTCTAGGGGCTAAACTACAAATACCAAAAAGTTCAGGGGCCAAACTTGCTGACATCTCGTTGACTGGTCAGCTACATACCAATGACATGGTTGCTGACTAGGCTACTGCATGACACTAAAATCATCTCTCAGTCATGATGATGTCATCATATAGATAAGAAAAACCGCTAAACTTTTCGGCAACCGTTTAGGTTCATTCGGATTCCGTTTGAAACGTTCTTTATATCGTCGAAAAGCTCTAGACAAGACAAATCTGTTAAAATTCTCAATATACAAAATCCAACTCTTTGACATTTTCAAAATTTAATTAATCAAAATAACACATTTTACAAACTTCCAATACACATTATGGAATAAATCCGAAATAAAAGTGAATTATAAATTAAATAATTAAATTCACTAATATGTCTAAAAATTCAAAGGTCCAATATTATTCCTTATTCCACACAAAGGTAATCATGTTCAAACTAAAAATTAGTAATTCAATTTACTAGTTCCAATTTGTTTTGTTAATTTGTATTATATATCCTCCTTTCATGCTTAGGTAAATCTGTAAAGAAAATTAGTTACAAAAGAAAACAAATAACAAACAAATCAAATAAATTAGTAAGAATGTTAAGAAAGAAAATTCTTATTTATTTTATCAACTCTTAGTAACTCATTCACTAATAACCATGTAACTCATACAATAACAACTAAATAACATAAAATAAATTGTATGAACACTACAAAAAAATTAACTTTTTGCGACGGTAAAATACCGTCGCTAATACTCCTACTGCCGTCGCTAATACTTTTTGCGACGGCAAGAGGGGGGTCGCAACTGCAGGGGTTGCAAAAGAGTTTTTGCGACGGTAAGTGCCATCGCTAATGTTTTGCGACGGCATTTTTGCCTTTTTGCGATGGTACCGTGCAGTCGCTAATAACGTTTGATATTTCTTGACTTTTTTGCGACAGCCCTATTTTACCGTCGCTAAAAACGTTATTTGAGACGGCAAAAAACACCGTCGCCAATAGTCTTTTTTTTAAAAAAAACACTGTTTTTTGCGATGGGTGGTGCCGTCGCAGAAAGTATAAAAAAATGAAATTTTCTATTTTTTGCGACAGTGTAATGCCGTCGCAAAAAATATTAAAAAATAATAAAATTTCTATTTTTTGCGACAGTATAATATCGTCGCAAAAAGTAAACCCTGTAACAAAATTAATAAAAATATTAAAATTTTCTATTTTTTCCTACGGTGGTGCCGTCTCTCTCTCTAAGAGCTAATTATTTACATTCCATTCACAAAAACATCATAACAGAAAATAAAAATAAAAATTAATCAAACCATCAAATTCAATATTTTACAAAGAACAATTAAATTGTACATGTTCATAAAAACATATTTAAATTATAAAATTCACCCAAATCCTAAAAAAAATAAAATAATAAAATAAAATCTAAAAGAAACATATTTAATTGAATGTCAGACTCTCTAAGTGACTGAGAATCTACAGGAGGATTTGATTTTGCTGTTGCTGTGAGATTAATCCTGGGGGATCCAACATCTGAATCATCACCTCCAAAAGCCTAAATGAACAAAAAAACAAACATAATAATGAGGAAATAACAATGTCAGACCTGGTTAAATGTCTAAATAATAAAGAACAAATCACATTTTTTAAAGAAATAAACGAATGTTAAAAACAAATTATTTTCTTAATTTAAAGAGAGAGTTTTTAACTTACAGATGAAAAGAGAATCTATTAACAACACAATCTGCTTAAAGGATTAAGACTTGCCTTAGAACAGAAAACCTCAATCCATATCCATTCAAAGCTTCATGGGTTTCAGATCACAAGTCTCAGAGCACATAAGGAAGTACAGAAATGAATCTAAAAAAGCAATCTGAGAACATTTCCTTGGGTGACTTTGTGTTTCATAGTTTTCAGTATATTATAAACTAAAGTAACATTTATTCTCTATCTCACTGTGTATGTGTGACAAGCACATGTGGCTGGGCTATGTCCAAGTGAATCCAAAATGTTGCCCCTTTTATCCTTGATTAATGATTGGGTAATGAAATAAACATAGAATTTAATTTTTCATCATTTAATTTTTCTTCAGCTCTACCCAATTATTTATTACTTGTTCTGTTTGGACTCTTGAGGTTCCTCACTGATACGACAGGTAGACTACTACAAAACACTTTCTTTTTTATTTTTGCAGTTAATGATATTTTAAAAAGGAAAAAATTATAGTAAACTCCCTTCATCCACCATATAATATATACATACATGTATTTATGATCTTCTAAGAATCAAATATTTCAATTTGGCGTACCAAAGCCACTCATAGTAGTTCTTAACATAAAGGGAAGAAAGACAAGCGTGACACTGCACTTCCATCTGCTAATCAGAGAGAGGAAGAAAAAGAACATAATGAAACTGAAAAAAATCCCCAACAAAACTGGGCTACAAGATCCATAATATCTTAAACAACAAGCCATTTTCTAATGGAAAGTGTTGGCTGGCTTAATATACATTGTTGAGTCCATTATCTAACAGTCCAAGCTTTTGTGAGAATTAGGTAACTTAACATGCAAAACTCTGGCTCCAGGAGGTTTTGGGTTCTTAATCTATGCTTGTTCCCCTTATTATGTTTGTTGTTATGCACTCCGTTCTATTTGTGTTTTAGTGCACCCATTCAGTTCAATTTGTTTACATATGCACGTGTTTGTGCACACATTCAATTCAATTGATTCACCTCTCCATCTACGAGATGAGGCTGCACGAAAGCAGTGTTGTAGAGCTTAATATATATTGTTATACCCATTACTTAACAAATTAAGAATTTAGAAAATTTGGTGGCTTAACAGAAGACATATGCAGCAAACTCACAATTCACATTCAAGAGTAGGCTTGCGCAATACCAGATTCTTGTTGCCCTCTTTTGATCCCCATTGATTATACATTTCAATACCATTTTACGGTTATCAAATCACAAAAAGATACTTTGCTTAGATGGAGGGGAAAATAGGTAAAATGTAATCACGAGAAATAGGAATTACCAAAATTATAAATGTAAGTACCAAGCATAGAGATTTTAGTGCCACAATGAATTTGAAACCCAAAATGATCAGAGAATTGCAGAGAGATACTTATATGTACTCATTGATTTAACAAACGCATCACACTACATGCAGGTTCAGGCAATAGTTTAAACAATAATCTAGGAAATACAAGTTGCAACACAGGCATAAAGCAATAATCATACCCTCCTGATTCTGATTACTGTCCAAGTTTCCTGTACTGGGGCCTTCAATATTAATATCAGGTTCTGCATTCGGTGGCATATCTTCAACCTGCAACTTGTCACAGAACAACACATAATCACATTTTAGCATCCAGTATGAGACTTACGCTATCCTCTAAACTTATTATACACCCACATGCGTGAAAGACCTTACATTCTTCTCCATTTCAGTTGGTCCTTCTGTCTGAAACAACAATAGCTGCAATGACACAGTATAGTAATACATGGGAAAGAAATATTGCTTAGTTTATACCACACAAAGAAAGCTCTTTGTGGTCCATAACTTTGTAGATGGTAAATACAACTTGCAAGCATATATTTCAACAAAAACAAACAACAAAGAACATCGAAGCAAAGAACATCAAAATCACAAGCTAATCAACTGAGGAAATTCAAAACAAAGGCCTAATTTTTTTTAAGAACATCGAAGCAAACATTTTAAATTATTTTTTGAAAAAAAAAAACTAAAATCAAACTTCATTGAATAGATCCTCTCTAAAACATGAAATCAATCAACCAAACTATTATCTAGAGCATACTGTAATCAGGTCGAACAGATAAATCAAAGGAAGAAACTACTCCTCCGCCGACGACACTGCTCCTCCTCCGCTGCTCCGACGCTACTCCTCCGCCTCCGATGCTGCTCCTCCGACGACACTGCTCCTCCTCCGCTGCTCCGACGCCGCTGCTGCTGCTCCGATGCTGCTCCTCCGACGACACTGCTCCTCCTCCGCTGCTCCGACGCCGCTGCTGCTGCTCCGATGCTGCTCCTCCGACGACACTGCTCCTCCTCCGCTGCTCCGACGCCGCTGCTGCTGCTCCGATGCTGCTCCTCCGACGACACTGCTCCTCCTCCGCTGCTCCGACGCCGCTGCTGCTGCTCCGATGCTGCTCCTCCGACGACACTGCTCCTCCTCCGCTGCTCCGACGCCGCTGCTGCTGCTCCGATGCTGCTCCTCCGACGACACTGCTCCTCCTCCGCTGCTCCGACGCCGCTGCTGCTGCTCCGATGCTGCTCCTCCGACGACACTGCTCCTCCTCCGCTGCTCCGACGCCGCTGCTGCTGCTCCGATGCTGCTCCTCCGACGACACTGCTCCTCCTCCGCTGCTCCGACGCCGCTGCTGCTGCTCCGATGCTGCTCCTCCGACGACACTGCTCCTCCTCCGCTGCTCCGACGCCGCTGCTGCTGCTCCGATGCTGCTCCTCCGACGACACTGCTCCTCCTCCGCTGCTCCGACGCCGCTGCTGCTGCTCCGATGCTGCTCCTCCGACGACACTGCTCCTCCTCCGCTGCTCCGACGCCGCTGCTGCTGCTCCGATGCTGCTCCTCCGACGACACTGCTCCTCCTCCGCTGCTCCGACGCCGCTGCTGCTGCTCCGATGCTGCTCCTCCGACGACAAGGTTCAACGGGTATATACTGAATTTAGTGGTGAAGTTGTGGTAGTGGTAGTGTAAATGGAATGGCAGGGGTGAAAAAGAGGGAATGGTAGTAGTAGTGGCAGTAGTGGTAGTAGTGGAGTGGTGGCGATGGTAGTAGTAATGGTGAAGTGGCGACAGTGGAAGTAGTGGTGGTGGTGGAATGGTGTTTGCAATAGTGGTAAAGGTGGTAGAAGAGATGAGTGGTGAGAGAGAAAAATGAGTGAGAGACAAATAGAAGAGAGAGAGGAGAGAGACAGAGTGATGAGCGAGAGAGAGACAAAGTGGTCGCTAAAAGTGCATTTTCTTGTAGTGGATCGATAAATCGAGAGGGAGTTCAGTAAATAGAGAAGACGAGAGTGAGAAAGTGAGCAACGCAAACACAGTAGGAGAGAGAGAGAGAGAGAGAGAGAGAGAGATAGAGAGTGAGAGATAGAAAATAGACATAGAGAGAAGAGAGATAGACGAGAGAAACAGGGAGAGATAGAGAGAAGAGAGATGAGCGAGAGAGATAGAAAAAGATGAGAGATGAGGGAGATAGAGAGAAGAGAGATGAGCGAGAGAGATAAAGAGAAGAGAGATGAGCAAAAAAGATAGAGAGAGAAAATAAATGAGAAAAGAGATGAGAGAAGAGATAGATGAATGAGAGATACACAGAGAGAAAGACAGACAGACAGACAGACAGACAGACAGAGGAGTAATGAGTAAGAGAGAGAAAGAGTGATGAGTGAGAGAGAGACAGGGAGAGAGAGAGAGATAGACAGAAAAAGAGATAGAGTGAGAAAGAGAGAGAGAGATAGAGATAGAGGGAAAGATAAAAAAGAGAGAGAAACAAGAGATGAGCGAGAGGTAGACAAAAAGAGAAAGATATAGAGCGAAAAGAGATGAGCAAGAGAGAGGCACAGAAAAAGAGAGAGACAGAGAGATAAGAGAAATGAGCGAGAGAGATAGAAAGATAAGAGAGAGAGAGAGAGAAAAGAAATGAGAGAGATAGAGAGAAGAGAGATGAGCGAGAGAGACAGAGAGAGAAAACATATGAGAGAGATAGGCGAGAGACACAGAGAGAAAATGAGAGAGAGAAACAGACAGACAGAGAGAGAAGAGTGATGAGTGAAAGAGATAAAGAGAAGAGAGAGAGATAGAGGCAGAGAGACGTGAAGATGAAAAAATGAATGAAAAGAGAAATGTTACATCAAAAGAGTAAGAAGACATTGTTTTTTTAAATTTTTTTTGTGAAAGAAAAAAGTACTAGAATTTATTCAAACCATTTTGTGACTGTATATATATGAAGTTGTCTCAAAACCACAATCACTATGCTAGGTTAGAGTTTTCCAAAAACTCTTTTGAGAAAATTATACTTTCTTGTTTTCCGTGTTATATTGTTTTTACTGAATTTTTTTAATATTTTAAGTATTTTTTTTAATTTTTAGACACACCTAATATAAATACACCTAAAAATTTAAAAAAAAAATTGTAAATTTTTTTTTAAAAAATTCACTAAATACCAAAAATACAATACATTTTTTTTTGTATTTTTATGTATTTATTAATTTTTAAAAATATTTTTTCATAATTTTTTTTTTAGATACATCTAAGTAAGGTGCATCTAAAAAAAATATTTAAAATTTTAAAAATATTCACTAAAAATTTAAAAAAAAAACGCGAAAGTCACTTTTTGCGACAGCAGAAAATGCCGTCTCAAAAAAGCAGAGTATTTGCGACGGCACCATTTTCCGTCTCAAAAAAGCAGAGCATTTGCGACGGCACAATTTGCCGTCTCAAAAAAACAGAGTATTTGCGACGGCAGAAAATACCGTCGCAAATGCTCTCATTTTTTGAGACGGCAAATTGTGCCGTCGCAAATGCTATGCTTTTTTGAGACGGCATTTTTTGCCGTCGCAAAAAGTGACTTTTTGAGACGGCAAGTGTGCCGTCGCAAATAGTCCCGTCTCATATACCCACTTTTTTTTGTAGTGGTCCCAAATTAACTTCCTTTTAAATTACACTTTATAGACAATATGACTAATATTTATTCTTTTAATATTGCATATATGTTGCAATGTATATTTTAAAATATATACATATAAATAATTCAACTAAAAGTTATGAAAAAGTATTTTATGTTGTGCATCGCATGGATTAGTAGCTAGTTTAATATTAATTTTGAGAAGTGTCAAATACTTTTCAAACACTCTTAAACTATAATAGGATTTATCAAATTAATGCATCCATAATGTGTCATGTATGAATCCTATAGGCTACATCTATATTAATATTTTGTAGAAAGTAAGGATAAATAACAATACTAGCGGCTAAAATCAAATTTCAACAATTAAATAAATAAGTAATACTGCATGCAAATTTTTTTTTGAATATAACACATATAAGTGTGAAAGGGGAAAAAAAAAAAAGGGGGGGAGAAAGAGGAGGAAAGGATAGGGCAATATAAATAATTTTAATTTAATTTTGAGATGAAATTTTATGAGACCAAAGAAGACAAAAGTAAATTGACCATTTAAAGATTATGATTTCTTCTTCCAACCTATTTCTGTATTATATTTTTTAAGATTTTGTGGTTATATCCATATATCTATCCTTCATAGAGAAGTTGTGAAATCATAATCCACCTTAATTTGTTATAGGTACATTGAGCTGTATTCAAGATGCATCAGTTTGGAATACAAGCAACATGGAATTGCTGTTCAGTGCCAGGTTTGTTATTCTTCCATCAGTAAATAGTAGTAATTAAGTAAGTCTAGAAATACAGTTTTAATCACATAATTAATTATATAAAATAATTTTGACCATATATATTAGACGGTAGAGCATGACTCAAATTATTTCACTTATGTTTTATGTGATTGATTCTGTAATTAGTTTTGCATCTTTAGACTTATTGATGCCATATTGATGATGGGCAATGTGGCTAGAGATGTGAGAAAAATCGAAAAAATCGACCAAACCGATTGAACCCGACCAAACCGGCTATATTTGGTCTGTTTTTTAACAAGAATCGGTTTGTGCGGTTTTTAAATTTGATTTTTTTTTTTTATTTTCGGTTCGGTATCGGTTTAAGCACCTTATGCACCGATCTAAACCGAAACCGACCGCTTCAACATATATTGTATTTATAATATATATATATATATATAATCTAATAATATAATGATATTAATAAGTATAATAAATTATTAACCTTATCATCTTTATAATCTAAGTTTGTAAACTCTTATTATATATAATCTTAACTCTAACTCATTATTCTTGAAACCTTAGTATTTTTAAACCTTTTTTTTTTTTGTTTTTTTGGTTTTTGTTAATTTAAGAATTAAAAAGTATGTATTAAATGGATGGATTAGATATGTTTGAAATGGTAGACAAATAACTAATTTAATGTTTTTATATAGATTAATGATTATATTTAAATGTGGTTCAAGTTTGAAAAATTTTAAACCGATTAAACCGCACCAAATCGAACCATTTCAATCAATTTGGTTTGGTGCGGTTTGATAGGAGAAACGGTCTGTATCGGTATTTAAAATAATAAAACCGACATTATCGATTTGGTATAATTTTTTACTTAAATACCGACCGTACCGAACCGATTACATTCCTAAATGTGGCTTTAAGGGGAGGGGTGGAAAGAGGCCCAATGGTCGGCCCAATTGCTTTTTTAAGAATTCAAAATTTATAGTTTCAATCAATCCGATAGGTTGGATAGAATTTTCAAGCTCGTATATTAAAATAAAGGGCTTGTAAATATTTATCAAGTCGGTCCAGCTATTAATTTGTATAATAAAAATGTATAATTTATTTAATTTTTTTGTTTAAAAAAAATTAATTAAGAAATCACTAAGGGTGTGTTTGGTAACGTTTACGTTTTCAGTTTATATTTACAAAAAATTTATAAATTGGTTTTTGTTTATTTTACCCTATACTGTATCTAATCTCTCTCTCTTGAGCACTACCGAGGTAGGGTCACGAAGGTTTTCTATTTTTCCTTTTTTTTCCTGACAAATGCTGACAAATGATAAGATGTTAGTAGGTTAATAAATTAAATTACAATGAAAGAACTGCAATCACTCTATCGATTTGAATCCTATAACTTTGACGGTAATACTATGGTACATTTGGATGTACCATACATTAGTTATGAGGATATGTGATTTTATATTATAACTAATATCATATAGATCATAACCATTATCATATTAACTCATAACTTAGCTATATTTAGTTATTCATACATACCAAATTATCTCATAATAACTACCACATAACTAAATTATTTTAATAATTTAATTTTGAATCAGCAACCGGTGTAACCGGTTACCAAAAGGAGGGCAAAGGAAATCAGAGGAGTCCAGAGATCCCAACATCATATATCTCAGAACCACTAGTCATATATCTCATAATCAATACCTTTTTTTCATAACCAACATCACATATCTCATAACCACCAGTCACATATCTCATAACCACTATCATTTTGCTCATAATCACACCACTTTTGTTCATAACCAATATCACATATCTCATAACCATTACCCATATGAATCATAACCAAATCTCATAACCAATCACTTTGAGTCATAACCAACATCACATATCTCGTAACTACTAGTCATATATCTCATAACTAACAACCATTTTGCTTATAGCTACACTATTTTGATCATAACAAATATTTCATATCTCAGAACCACTAACACATATAACATAGCCAAACACCTTTTGACACCACTTTGCTCATAACCTAAATCACATATCTTATAATCACTAATCAAATATCTCATAACTATTACCCACATATCTCATAACCAACATCACATATGTCATAACTACTAATCACATATCTCATGATCACACCACTTTGATCATAACTAAAATTACATATCTCATAACTACTAATCACATATCTCATAACCAAACACCCTTTGCCTGATAACCATATCGCTCTGCTCATAACCAAAATCACATATCTAATAATCACTAATCATATATCTAACAACCTTTACCCACTTATGTCATACCACATCTCATAACCAACACTATTTGCCTTATAACTAATATCACATTTATCATAACCACTAATCACATATCTCATAACTATTACTCACATATAGGGGCGTAAATTTGGCTCATGAGCTCACGACACACCCCAAGTCCAGAAATCTCTCTCTCTCTCTCTCTCTCTCTCTCTCTCTCTCTCTCTCTCTCGTTTGTGCTAAAGAAAGGGTCTAGGGATTTGTGAAAAATAATTAATGAGGGAATTTTGATTTTGACAAAATTTGGATGTTTGTTCCAAATTTTTGGAGAAAATAAGGCCGGAATTATGTAATAATCATTATAAAAAAAAACAAAATTAAAGCATTTATGAATAGAGTCTTATAATAAAATAAATTATTTATTTATAATTTTGTCAATTCATACTTAATTTTTATTTTTATTTTTAGTATAAATCCTTCATCTATTTTTATTAAGTAAAATTAATAAAAAAAAGACTATTTTACTCATCAACTACAACATGTATAATTACACCATTAATTGGTGTAATAAAAATATTTAAAATTTTAGAAACCACAAATATCATAATTAAGTCACAAAGTTTTGTAATATAAAACACAAAATACATAACGCCATCACTACTTGGCGTAACAAAATTGTTTAAAATTATAAAAAATCACAAATGTCGTAACTAATTCTTAAAATTTCGTAACATTAACTAAAAATTATGTAACTATTCACTAATTGGTGTAACAAAAACATCTGAAAATTTTAAAAACCACAAATGTCATAACCAACTCACAAGATTTAATAACATTAACTACAAAAGGCGTAACTGCACCACTAATTGTCATAATAAAAATAATCAAAATTTTTACAAATCACAAATGTCATAACTAACCCAAAAAATTTCATAACATCAATCACAAAATGTGTAACAACACAACTAATTGATGTAGTAAAAATATCCAAATTTTTTATAAACCACAAATATTGTAATCAAGTAACAAAGTTTCATAACAATTATCATAAAATGACTAAACAAATCACTAAAAATCTTAGAATCAACAATCGGGATCTCTCATAATACAGAGAAAACAAAATGTAATGACAATCATTAAATAATTTAATTAATGGCTTAAAGTTATGGAATAAAAAATTAGAGTTAGAGAAGATTAGCTAGTAGAGCGAGAGGAAAGGGAATATGAGAAAGAGAGACTGAACAGGCTTATCGCCTATGAAAATGACGTCAAATGTGCTGTTATTTCCGATAAGGAACATTGGAGATATCTACAATGACAATAAAGAATGAGAGAGATGCTTGAGGGATGAAGAGGACTGAGATAGCAGAACAGTACAACAAAATGCATAATATTCATTTTTCAACAGTTCTATAACACATGTACAAATTGATAATAACAAAACCTTTCAAATCATAACTACGACCAAATCGACGTAATTTCATAGAGTCATTCGGTCTGAATGCTACATGAAGAACATAAGCCAGATGACGGAACGGGAAGACCTAGGTTGTAGAAGATCATAACATGAGCGATTCGGCAGATTTGGATTCCCATATATCCCCTCATGGGGTACTTCATTATACGATATATATATAATCCATCTGTATAGATAAGATATCATCATCTACATCCAGAAAGCCGTATGCTTTGGAAGAAGCTTGTACAGGAACTCCCGAACATTTGGCGATCTCAGATGTGTCGATGGTGACTCATTTTTTCGATGAATCATTTCTTCGGACAGAAGAAGATTATGTAAACACTTACTCGAAATCTCACTTATCAGATTCCATTGTGGAAGACACCATTTTTTCTGAAGAATTCGCCATGATATATCTGATCCATGCATAATATCATGAAAAATGGATACAAATTTTTGACTGCTACTTAATATCGGATAAGAAGTGATCCCATTTTTTTCATCGGGTCCGGGTAGAGACCAAAGATCTTGAGCGACCGATCCGGCAGAACAACTCAAAAGATAAAGAAGTATCGTTAATTTCTTCATGCTCGTTCCAAGTTCGAAGGAAACACGGAAAAAAATCATTGGCTTATAAA
>NW_021025797.1:173204-197198 GCF_004153795.1 Camellia sinensis | reverse complement strand
GGTGTGGTTATGAGATATGTGATATTTGGGAGTTGGTTATGAGATGTGGTTATGAGATATGTGATTATGGTTATGAAATATGTGATATTAGTTATGAACAAAATGGTGTTTGTTATGAGGTGTGGTTATGAGATATGTGATATTTGTTATGATCAAAGTGGTGTTGGTTATGAGATATGTGATTATGATTATGAAATATGTGATATTAGTTATGAACAAAATGGTGTGATATGTGACTAGTGGTTATGAGATATGTGATATTAGTTATAAGAAAAAAGGTGTTGGTTATGAGATATGTGACTAATGATTATGAGATATGTGATGTTGGTTATGACTTAAAGGAGTTGGTTATGAGATGTGGTTATGAGATATGTGATTATGGTTATGAAATATGTGATATTATTTATGAACAAAATAGTGTTTGTTATGAGATGTGATTATGAAATATGTGATTTAATTATGAACAAAATGGTGTTGGTTATGAGATGTGGTTATGACTAAGTTATAATCAATTTGATTATAGTTACGAAGAAATATAATTTTGACTCATAACTGCAAAAAGTGAACTATTTAGCAGGTCACTTTTAATGATGTAGCTCAATCTTAATCATTGATTTTTCTATGTACCGTACATTTTTTAACAAAATATACTATAGACTTTCCCTTAACTTCGAAGTAAGTTATTGTACGTATATACAATACCTATTTTGATCGGTTCAAACTCGTAGAGTCTCATCGTATGATTTTGTGTCCCTCCAGATCCCATTACTCGTGGCGACAAAGATGGCATCCATTAAAAGGTCTTCTTTCTTCATTCCATCCCCAGAGACATATAGCAAAGCAAGTTTACGAGCAATCGGTTACGAGCAGATTTCTATACCATACTGGCCACATTCTCTGCAGTGTTGCCTAATCCGAGCTCTCCCAGATATTGTACAGGATTGCTGTCTTCTTCGGTATTTCCTTGGAATGCGAAAGAGAGGGCTCAAGAAACAACAGCAGGAGCAACAGCAAAAGAAGTAATGAAATAATGAGTAAAGAAAACAGTTACCATAAAGATTAATGAAAAACAGTATGCTCTGTCTTTTGAATAAATGGAATGAAGAAAAGATGAAATGGAGGAGATAGATACATGGTAGTAAGAAATTGTACTTTCATCGGTGGTTGATCTTTGGTCATTATTTTAATTTTAATGATTTGGTTTGTACACTTTAATTGTAATTTCAATTTAATATGGTTTGATTTTGATAATTCGAACTGACATGGACAGGTCCACGAGGCATACAGCCCACGGCAAACCGCCCCGAACCCATCACCTCGGACCCGTAGCATAACTTAATTGGCAAAGCCCAGGACAGCTGGAGTCCACCTGGACTGTATCACCCAAGGGCATTCGGACACATGACAGATGAGACACAGGCCACATCAGCAGACAAAGATCTGCAGAGTTATTGCCACAACACATCACCATTAATGCAGCCCATCACAGCATTTATTACGACAACACCTCCCTGTCGGAACAGAGCCCCCTCACCCTGAACAAGGTAAGCTACGGCACAGGCTTTCGGCGAAAATGGGGGCACGTCACAAAGGACAGTGAAATGATTACCAAAGGATATAAGCAACAAGAGAAGCACAAGAATAAGGTTAAGCTTTTCATTTCTCCATCTTCTTCGCTACATTTTCCTGTCTTCCTTCTACTAATTCTCTCGCCGGAGGGTTCACTGGGGGACTGCCCCGTTCCCCTTTGGACTTGCTTGCAGGTCATTTGACGGAATCACCACCCGAAACCAGAACCTGAAGAACCTGGGCCAGCCTGACCCATCCACTCGGGACGGCCTGTATCATCACGAACAATTTATTTTGTAAGTCCCTCTGTATATATCATTCATAAAAAAAAAAATTAGGTTGATTTTTCATTTTATTATAAATCTCCAAAAAATAAATTGTTTATTTTAAAAAATATATTTGTCGTTAATTTTTTTTTTGAAGAGAAATAAAAAAAAAAATTACAATTATCAGATTGAGCAAATTTTCTCTATGGATGATATACACAGACACTTTAAGAAATGAACAGTTTAAATTATCGAAATAGTACCTGCGGTAAGTCCATTACAAGAAATTCCCCCAAAAAAAGTTTACGGTTTATTTTATTACAAAGGTAAAAAGTTAAGGGTTTATTTTGTTCCAATGGTAAAATCTTGAGTTCCATTTTTATTTATTTATTTTTTACAATTTTTCCAAAAATTATTTACAAATCAAAACAACTTTTAATTTTTTTTGAAAGAATAAATTACACTCGCTCTTTTTGAGATTTGAGAAAAATGTAGTGAATCCCAAATTGTGACATAATTAAATTGATCTTCCCTTATTGAGGGGTTGTTTGAAATGATTTAAATAAGTGCACTTTTTAACTTTTTATAAAATATAAATTGGGTATTGGTTGAGTTTGAAGTGATGTGATAGAGATGTGATATGACTTAAATAAGATGATGTGACTTAAATATGATAGTAACTTTTTGACTTTTTTAGATTGTAACAAACAAGGCCTAAGACTAAACTGACTTAAACTAATATAGATAATGGATAGATACTGAAATAAATAAAAAAATATATATACATTTTTATTAAAAAATAGATAAAAATGTCATTTTTTTCATTTATACAATTAACGAATTATAAGAGGTGGTCATCGGCCTGATAGTCAGCCCAACCCACCTAGTCCAATCCGATATTTTTAAGGTTTGAGAAAAATTGGACATAATTTTTTAGCCCCTTTAATTTTTGGGTTTGACTTGGGACAAAAAGTTTTAGGCCAACCCAACCTAGTTAGGCCCGTTCATTTAGAAAATATTAATTTAAATTCTATATTATTTAGGGTAAATTATAAATACATTTTTGAGATTTGCCTAAAATATGAATTGTCCCTTGTAGTTTGAAAAATTACAAATACGTCCCTGTTAGAATTTTTTATTTAACAGAATTAATTGAAAAAATGTAATTTCTAACAGTTCATCTATACAATAATAAAATTATCTAAATTATTAATTGAAATAAAATTTTAACATTATTAAAAACTATTAAGTAATTTGATGATTTATTAATAAAAAGACCTTGATGATTTATTAATAAAAAGGCCTATTTATTATGAAATTAGAAACTTTATGGGGTAAAATGTAATTTCTTAAACTACAGGAGATAATTTATAATTTAAGTAACCTCAAGGGGTATGTTTGTAATTTATCCTATTATTTAATTACAAAATAAATCAAAAAAATAATAAAAAATAAAAAAATATTTTTACTATGTGAGTGTGTTTGATTGGACAGACTGGATAAGGGGGATTAGAATCCATCGGACTTGAGTCTTGTGACTGTGAATCCCCTGGATTATTTGGTTGGATTAGATATGCATCATGTATTTATTTTTTCATGAGATTAGATGTCTGGAAATGACTATTTTTAGTGAATCCAACGTTTGGTTAAATAGACTGGATAGGATAAATAAACAAAAAACTATTTTATCATTTTTTAATTGTTTACTAAGTAATAGCAATACTAAACATATCTTTAATATTTTAATTATTTTTAGCTAGATTAAATAAAAATTTATTTTATTTTATTTTGTACACAATTAAATAAATTTATTTTTAAAAAATTAAATAAATAAAATAAATAAAATATCAATAAAAATATATGTTATTTTTTAAATTAAAATTTTAAATAAATTTATTTTTTAAAATAATAATAATTAAGTAATGAAATTAAATAAAATAGTTATTAAAATTTAAATAATGAAATTAAATAAAATATAAGCAAAATTTTAAAATAAAACATCAATAAAATATCTATAATAAATTATTTTTAAAAAAATTAAATAAATAAAACATCAACAAAAAGCTAAATAAAATTATTTTATTTTTAAATTGAGACATTTAAATTTTATTGAATTTTACTAAATATAATACATAATTAAATAGTAGAGGGTCAAAATGGTCATTTTCGCATCTAATCCAAATAGTGATTAGTCCCCCCAAAACAATCCCACCCACCCCCAGGATAGGATAGTCCCCCATATGGGGGACATGGAGTCCGGCCGGACATGGAGTCCGCCATATGGGAAAAAAATCAAACGACGGATAAGGTGCACTATTTGGATTACAATCCAAATAGTGGATAGTCCCCCCTCCTAATCCCCCAATCAAACACTGCCCTATAATGCGACTTGACCTAGTTCAATATTTGTCCACCTTTACAGACAATTGATTAAAAAACAGAGTAAACCTTGTCAAAATGTGAGAGATTATAGTATGTTGGTTTTAGTTTTTAATATTTAATTTTTTAAAAATTGAGTTTTTTTTTTGTTTTTTTTTTTTTGTTTTAGTGAATATTTTTTAAGTTTTAAGTAATTTTTTACTTTTTTGATGTACCTTACTTAAATGTATTCTAAATAGTAAATTATTTATGAAAAAATAATTAAAAAATTAATAAATACACAAAAATATGAAAAAATGTACTAAATTTTGTATTTTTAGTATTTAGTGAATTTTTAAAATATTTTTTTCACAAATATTATACTTTTTAAGTGTATTTATGTTAAGTGTGTTTAAAAAATAAAAAAATTGCTTAAAATATTAAAAAATTCAGTGAAAACAAAAAAATACAAAAAATGAAAAAGATAATTTTCTGAAAAGTAAATTTTAAAAACTGAAAACAAACAGAGTGAATTATATATATATTTTAAATTTTAAAAAAACATGTGTAATTCATTTTAAATTTTAAAAATTATTTAATATTTTTATTTATTAATTTTGTTAGTATTATTTATTAGGGTAAATTAAAAATACACCCTCTAAAATTTGCTTAAAATATAAATCGCCTCCTGTGGTTTAGAAAATTACAAATACCTCTATGTTAGAATTTTTTATTTAATAGAATTAATTGAAAAGTGAAATTTCTAACTATTCACCTATACAATAATAAAATTATCTAAATTATTAATTGAAATAAAATTTTAATATTATTTAAAATTGTTAATTAACTTGATTTATTAATAAAAGAACCTATTTGTTATGAAATCAGAAATCTTAGGGGCATAATGTAATTTCTAGAACTAAAAGAAATAATTTGTAATTTAAATAAATTTTAAGGGTGTGTTTGTAATTTATTCTATTTATTATTAAAAGTTGGAGTAATATTTATTTGCCACCACCTTCGGCATAGTAGTATTTTGAGAAGTTAGAAAAAAATTAATTATTTTTTTACTTTTTGATAGCTTTTTGATGTGAAAAAGTTGTTGTTGTTTTTGTTGTTGTTGTTGTTTTTTTTTATTGTGTAAAAAACCCTAAAAAATAAAAAAAGTTGGCTTTTTTAAGAAGTTCTCAAATTGCCCCAAAAAGCTCTTAGGTTTTGTGCACAGGGACAGGTCAGCTCACACCTGTTCTCTATACAAAGCTAGCATGCCATTGCCGCCATAGAAACAAGAGCAAAAACCCTCCACCAGAGAGAGAGAGAGAGAGAGCATTGAGTAAAGTCCAGAGAGTTCTCTCTCGTTGTCATCCAACTTTACCTTCGCAAATGGCGAAGCCGAATCGCGAGTCCGATTCCGATGATGGCACAGCAACAAAAACGTCAGGTTACAACACGATCTTCATCGATACCAATCTCGACACCCATCTCATCACGATTGTTTCTGATTCGGATACTGTTTCCGACCTCAGAAGTACTTTTTTTTCTCTAACCCTTGCTTTGTATTTGTGTTGTAGATAGTTGTGTTTGTATTTATAAAGTACTGAAAAATATGCTAGATCGTGTTGTTTTGATTGATTTCTTTCATTGTATGCTTCCTGTATTACTCATTGATGTCTTGATTGGAGAGAATCACTAAAATGTGGCTCTATTTGAGTTAAAATCTGTGGATTGTGCTTCACTAGTGGTCAGCATTTTTAGATCAATTTTAGGCTCTGTTTGGATAGAGGTGGATGTCAAATCAAGGTATTTGAGTTTGGATTTTATAAAAATATTGATGGGTTAGTTATTAGAAGTGGATAGAAAAACTAGAAAAGTTGTATTTTAGTAGCATTTTTATAGCTAAAAGGAGAATTTTTTATAGCAAGATTTCAAAATATTACTTTTGCATAGATATTTCAAATGCATCACGGTAAAGCTCTTTAATATAAATTCATATGTACAAACGGATTAGCACTTTGCTTTGGGAAGTGCTAAAAAAGCTGGCTTTTTTGCTTGTTATGAATAGACATGTAAAGATAGAGAGATGATGTGATCCAAGCCAAAAATTGCTCCTCACATGGCATTGAGGGTATGCAATAATTGCCCCTCACTTACAGCAGGTTGTGTGAGAGTTAGTAGCTAAGCAGCTTTACTGCATTTTGTGTGTATGTTGAGAGTTTGATCCCCACGTTTACTACAACACACACCAGAATGTTGGGGTAGATAGCACTGGCCATCTTGTTGATTCTCATTCGTAATGTATAATGGGATAACTTTTATGGTAGCCCTGTGATTTCTGATAAATGAATTGTCCTGTGGGATAAATTGGGGGTTTGATTACTACTGTTACCCTTCCACAATTATTAATTTTTATTTCATTTATTTCGCTTTTCTTTTTTAATGATAAATGCAAAGGCATGAGAAATCATTGATAAAGCAAAACTGTGGATAGAGCGTCTATGTCGTAGTTACTCAGTAGTTTCGGCTAATGTTATGTACAATCTTTGCCATAACCATATCTAATCTTACTATTCCTTTAGAAATGCATAATGTGCCCAAAACCAATTATCCTTTGTTGTTTTGAGAACTCATTTCAGCCTTAGAAGCATAAGGGGAGTGTTTAAGTGGACCATAAATGCAACAAATGCAATTGCACACCTGCTTGTCTGTGTAGCACCTTTCTTGGATTTCTTTTTTCTACATAATCTTGTTACTTATTCCAACCAGTATCAACTTCATGTCATTTTACTTGTTGAATCACTTACATTTTCGATTTCCTTGTTTTTATTCTGCAGAGAAAATTATGATCGAGCACCCACAGTGCTTTCCTGACTTTGGGGAGATAAAAATCCATGCCTTAAAGGTATGTCACTTCTGCATGTGGTGGAAGGTTATTAACAACCTTGCTTGTTTACTGTGTTCATCACATTGACAAGAGTGTGTGATCCTTGCAGGTGAAACGTAAAGGATATTTCTATCACCTATCAGATTCTATGCTTTTTAAAAGTGCTTTCGATGGTGCTAGGAAAAGCTGGTTTCTCTCTGTTGATGCTTCTAGTTTAAAGCAGCACGGTGATAACCAATTTACCAGCAAGCTTGATGTAGCCTTACCCTGCGTAACAAAAACTCCTTCAGGTGATAGAAACAATCTTTTACCTGATAGTTCTTCGAAAACGTTATCTCTTCTTGATACATCACCACTGCCACAAATTGATACATCAGCGCTGCCACAAACTGATACATCATTGCTGCTACAACCTGGAATCATCCAGCACATGAACCAGAAAGTTCCTGAGAGTGGCCAGTCTTGTCCAGGTGAAGTTTTGAAAAATAAGGAGACAGAAGTTACATATGTTACTGATGATCTTTGCAAAAATTTGTCCTGTGACTCCAAGCGGTTGTCAGATTTTGAAGTGGAGAAGAATGATCAGCTTAGCGAGGGAAATAAAATCCCAGAAACAAATGTGGAGCACAGAGATGGTGACTGCCAAGTTGGAGTTAGTGATGTTCAATGCAATGATTCACTGGAAGGATCTTTGAAAACTGGACCTCCTTCAAAGAAAAGGGGCAAATCCAAGAAGACGAGTGAAGATGATGTATCTGGTTTCACTTTGAATGATAATAATGTTTCAAACCTTGCATCTGATATATATGGATCACGCCCAGAGATCATTGGCCCTGAATTTTCTTCTGGTAACACTGGTAAAGAAGTCATAAATGAGATGGAGATGGTAAGTGTGGATGTTGGCAAGGAACCTTGCAAGACTTCATTTTCTGATATTAATATAAGGTCAGCTTCAGCAGAAATCCCCAAAACACAAGTTGAATGCGGGAATATGATTGGTGATGTGCATTGCAATGACACATTAGTAGAAGCTACAAAGTCCATGTCAACTGCAAAGAAAAAGCGTAAAAGAGAAAATGAAGGAGCTGGAAATCCTTCAGGAGAAAACAAATATTTGCTTTCTAATTCTAATAAAGAAACTTCCAAGCCAAATGCTATAAACCCTGAGAAATCTGTAGACGACAAACAGAAAACTACGACTGCTACTTCAGATTGTTTATTTACTGAACCTCCAGAAGATGTCCATTTGGTAGCCAGTCCAAGCAGGGGGAAGAACAAGAGGAAGAGGAAGAGGAAGAAGAAGAAGCAATTACCAAGTTCTCACGACCAAGTGGTCACTCCTGAGCCCATTTCTCTGCACAACGTTGGAGAAGAGAGTTTGAAGGAAACTGTGGACATTGTTGCCATGGATTCAAATAGGCTATCTGATGCTGTAATAGTTTCTGAGTCAAATGTTCAGCGTGCAACACTTTCGGGACCTTCTGGAGACTCTCAGATGGAAAAACACCCTGAATCTGTGCAAGAAGTGGTCGAAGGGAACAAATTACCTTCTTCATCAATAGGTAAGTACCAATATGTAATCTAGAAGTTTCCTTTTTTCATTCATCAAATTCTTCTTCAAATCTAATGATATGATATGTAAAATGGAAAAAAAAAAAAGAAAAAAAAAAAGACTTCTCTTGCTGAATTTGCTGCTGATATTTTGTAGGCATTGATGTTAGTGGACCTGATGCTGAAAATGCAAAAGGCAGAAGTGGATCAAAAGCAACGAAAAATTCGAAGAAGCATCACTCCACTAATGTGAAAGAGTTTCCTCAGCTAGTCGTCAATGAGTTTGATAACCTGAAGAAGGATGTTACAGACTATGGGCATGAAAATGCTGTCACTGATGATCACAAGGTTGAAACTAATTGTCCTGATAAAATTGAAGAGCAAAGGAAATTGCCACAGAACTGTGATCCTGAAGCTATGCTGTCTGGAAATTGTGAACCTCTGAATCAAGGTGAAGCAGATATGCATACAAAAGCAGCAGTTGCCTTATCTAATTTGTCAGAAACCAACATAGTCATGGGATCTGCAAAATCTGCTGGCGGTAAAAGGATCAAAAAGACAGCGAAGAAATCTATTGCAACAAAGCTGGTCACGTCAAGCACAGACTCTGGGCATGAAAATATTGTCACTGATGATGACAAGGTTGAAACTAGTTGTCCTGATAAAATTGAAGAGCAAAGGAAATTGCCACAGAACTGTGATCCTGAAGCTATGCTGTCTGAAAAGTGTGAACCTTTGAATCAGGGTGAAGCAGATGTGGGTACTAAAGCAGCAGTTGCCTTATCTAATTTGTCAGAAACCAACATAGTCATGGGATCTGCAAAATCTGCTGGCAGTAAAAGGATCAAAAAGACAGCAAAGAAATCTGTTGCAACAAAGCTGGTCACGTCAAGCACAGAGCACACTGATAATTCCACAAGTGGGCTTTCTTCAACTACGCCTCGTTCAATTTTTACTGATCATTCAAGTGTCAAAGCTAAGAAAGTGAAAAACATCTCTGCTCAGACTGAAAGGACAGAGATATTGAAGCCAAAAATTGTGGATACTTCTTTCATTGGTGCAAATCGGGAAGGAGATGACATGAGTGGAAATGGGGTGGAATCTTTTCCATTAACTCAGGTAAATAGAACTCAAGGGAATGCTGAAAATGTGGATGGGAACTCAAGAAAGAAATCGAAAAAGAACCGAAGCTCTGATGCAAAGGCCCTCACAGATTCTCCAGTGAAAGAGCAAGCAAACAAAGTAGGGTCTCTCCAGCTAAATCAAAGTAACATGATTCGAAGGAGTGAAGAAAAGATGGATGAGGAATCGGGAAAGAAAAAAAGATTGAATCAAAACACTGCTGCAAAGAGTCTTCCAGATTTTCCAGCCAAAGAGCAAGAATTTGGTGGTGAGGAATTAACTCCTTCAAATGGCAGACAGATAGAGGTGGACACTACTTCCAGAACTAAAAGGAAAAGTAAATCGGTCAAAACAAATTCCAAGAATCAGTTAACTGGACAGGAGTTGGAACATGGTTCTTTCCATCCCCAACAGATATTGAAGACTGTTGATTCGACCCAAGTTCCATTATCAGATGTTGATGATAGTGCTCTTAAGAATGGCAATATGGATAATGCGGATGGTCACATAGAAGTTTCAAAGTGCGATGGTGATATGGTTAACTTCAAGGATTACTTTGTGTCTGTAGAGCACAAGCATGAAGTTACACCTGTTGAGTTGGTTGTTGACAAGGCAAGTGAAGAGAGAAGATCAGCTGGGGACATGAAAGCTAAAAAGAAAGCCAAAAAGCTTGTTGTAACCTCTTCAGCCACCTCACCTGATCTACAGAACTCACTCAAGTTGTATGTAAACCAGGGAAGTGAAAGAAAATCTCATGGTAGAAATTCTAGTCACGTTCAATGTCAAGAATCATTGTCGAAAGATGAGCACAATGAGGTTGGGCTTCACTCCAAGTCTTCAAAAGTTTCTAAGAACGTGGTAAAAGCTCCTGATTCTGATCGTGCTGAACAGATCAAAACCATACCTCAAGAAGCCAAACAGGTTGGTGCTGTTAATGGTTCTAAGACCATTGGCTCTGTGCCTGCTCATCCAAAGAGAAACAATGAGTCTTCATCTGCAACAACCTTAGGCTCTGAAAGTTCTGAAAAAAATCTCCGAAATAGAAAGGAAACCAAGCATCAATTAAGTATGGATCGCCATCATGCGAAGGTTTCGAAAGCTTCCAGTAAAACAATGGGGAAAGTTGTGAACAGTTCACGGTCTGAGAAGGGTTTGTTGGCTACTCCTGGTGCCATTTTTGGGGATGGTAGTAGTGAGAGTTCTGAAGATGAATCTGGGGCTGTAAATTCAGATGCTACCACCAGAACCCCATCAGATAATTCGTCTTCATCAGGTTCCTCGGAAGTGGAAAGCAAGTCAAATCTGGACTCCCCAAGAAATGGTAACTCAAGATCATCCTTGTTTGGTTTCATTTGTACACCCATAATCGTTGTGTGTCTACTTGCTGATAAATTGCATTTTGTTTTCTTACTTCTTTCTTGGCATTTCATCTACTTTGTGATTAAAAAAACCATGTTGCTTAGGCATTTACCAAGTAAAATGAAATATAAGACGATATATGTTATGCACTCTTCTTCAAGGCCTTGATATATTTCAACTAAGCATTTCTTATTTCATCCTTTTACTTTCTTTTATGTTCTTTTTGGCAACTATTCTTGAAGCTTGTTGTAACTAACGTCTTCTATTTATGTCTAATTTTGCCACAGGATCTAATGGTGCGAAAGAGAAGGATGGGAAAAACATCATAAAATCACAGTAAGTACATAATTAATTTTTTACTTTTTCTTGTTCTAAAGTGGATCTTTTACATTGTAATTAGGCTGCTGATATGAGTAAACTATTTCCATTTGAGTTCTCACATGTCATAAAAATTTGTTCAAATAACTCTGAAGGTTATTTTGGATATAGACATGAACATGGGTTCTGTATGGCTACACAAACTTGCCAAGAACATGTCAATATACATAGAAAAACATTAGTATTTGTGTTTGTGTATCTGTATTTGTGTCTATATGCAAATCATATCATAGTCACGATTACTTTTCGTTGATGAAAAACGTTCTATGACACCTCACTCCTCACTTCCTTTCAAATAATCAAATCCTTCGTGCATCCTCTCTCTCTCTCTCTCAACATCATTCCAATGCACAAGGTATCGGTTGCGTGTTAGAAGTGTATGTTATTATTAAATATTTTCAGATCATGGAAACATCAGGAGTGCTAAAATAGTGTTGAAGCCGCACATCACATCATCATCTGGAAGAAGACAAGAATACCGGGGGTGAAAGTGTATAAAACAAATGTGAATTAACACATAGTTCATTGCCTCCCCATGTTTTTACTTTGTATTTCCTTGTGTTTTGGTTTTGTTAAAAAAAAAGAAAGATAAAATAACTAAAAATCAATAAAGAAGAACCTAAGCTGAGCTGCTGTTCTTCATAACCTAGAAAACTGAAATGTTTCTACTAAGCTCTATGTTGTTCAACAATCATTTACTGCTTTTACCATATGTCTATGCTGCCAATGCCTCTCATATCTCTATTGGGTTTTTGAGCAGAGTTCCAAGCCCGAAGAACATAACCATGAATATGATTCTTAGAAGTTCAAGAAGATTCAAGAAGGCCAAGCATGCGGCCACTCAATTACAACTTGAAGACACTGAAAGTCAGCCTGTTGATATTGTTCCAGACAGTCAAGTGAACCAGTAATTACTTAAGGTGGTTTTCTTATTTTGGAATTTTGATTTTCTACCAGGAGTCCTCTTTTTTTTTTTTTTTCTTTTTGACATGGGTCTTTTAAGTTTTGAGATTGTGGCACCGCACCAGCGTCCTCTGCTAAGAAATATTTCTACCCTTGTTTTAAAGTTTTGAGATTGTGACACTACACCAGTCTCCTGAGATTGTAGTTTTTGAGTTTTGAGATTGTGGCACTACACCAGCGTCCTGAGATTGTGGTTTTTAAGTTTTGTAGGTCTCACACCCTCGCTCTCAAGTCTTGCTAGACATGTTTTAAACAATACCCCACGTTTGTTTGGCTGACTAAGTACGGTGTGATTGTGTGGGGAGATTATTAGTAGGGTAGTAGTAGGTTGGAGATATAAGATAAAGAGTGTTTGTTTCATTAGATTAGTAATACTATTGATAGTATTAATATGCAAAATTAATCACTTTGTTTGGTTGTTGTTTTTCAAACTCATTTTTTTGAAAATTTTAGAGTACTTGTTTGGTTATTCAGAAAACTAAATGCACTTTTTAAAAGTGCACTATTGCAAATTGAAGTTTCCCTCCAATTTAAAGAGATAATTTTGAAATTTTTTGTCACATTAAAAAATATTCATCTTAGTTTTATATATATATATATATATATGTACATGTTGTATATGTATAAAAACATAATTTGGTATGTAATCATTTATAGGTACATATCCTAACATTAAAAAAAATGTAATTTGCACTCATTTTAACAACATTTATGTGTACATATCCTATCATTTATGTGCGACTTTATGCGGACATGTTTTACCATTTGTGTGATTTTATCATAAAATTTGTACTCATTTTGGCAACAGAAAACATAATTTTGTGTATTTTATCATAAAATTTGTACTCATTTTGGCAATAGAAAACATAATTTTTTTTACAAATTGGCATTAAAAAAAAAATCGTAACTAACATGCAAACTTTTGTAATATGAAGTACAAAAAATTTGGACATTTTGTTATGTCAATTTCAGATGAGGTTACACATGTTTGTGTTAATATTACGATAGTGTGATAAAATAAATTTTTTGCATGACATTTATGAAAATTTAATTCTACATAAGAAATTTTTTAATGCCAATTTGGAATTATTTTTTTTTACGTTTTCTATGGTTAAAATGAGTGAAAATTTTATGATAAGGTTACATAGTTAATGATAGGATATGTACTCATAAATGGTTATATATCAAATTATATTTTCATACATATATAGTATGTACATATATATATATATATATATATATAAAATTAAGATGAGAGTATTTTTTGATATGACAAATTTTTTTTTTTCAAAATTGTCTCTCTCCTTAAATTGGAGGGAAACTTGAAATTGCAATGATGCATTTTTTTGAATACCAAACAAAGATCTTTTTCAAAATAGAGGGGTGATTTGGGATGTTCTAAAGAAGTATATTTTTTGATTTTTCATAAAATATGGGTTGGGTTGGGTTTTAAATGATGTGATAGAAAGGTGATGTGATTTAAATAGTATAGTAACTTTTTTTATTTTTTAACTTTTTAAGTACTTGACAAACAAGGTCAGAGTTTTCAAATTATTTTTTGAAAAAATTATTCAAAAAAAATAGGACCAAAAACATACTGAATATTTTTTTATTCTCAAACATATATTAATTTAATTTTATAAAATATTCATTTTTTATTATTAAAGCAGCCAAAAGCAGCTTCGAGGTGCAGCAGCCAAACTAGTGTCATATTCCTCCACCGGGAAAAAAAAAAAAAAATGAATTTGATGCAGCAGCCGGTTCTTCTCCACCTCATGTAAGGGAAAGTTGATCCGGTTGGGGTGTGAGAGTAATAGTATAGGTGGAGTAGTAATCCCACCCAATAAAGAAGCTACCAAACAAGTAAATAAAGAAGCTATATCCTCAAAAAAAAAAATAAAGAAGCTACCAAACAACTAAATGTGAGACCCACCTCATTAATACTCCGATTCTACCCCCATAGTCGGCTAAACAAACATGATCTTCATTCACAATAGTGTAATAGGGTTTATGTCATAAGGTTTTTGATTCCTACATGAATCAAGCCTTACTCTTATTTTTTCATTTTTATTATTTTCGGAGTTTTAGCTGCGATTAGCAAAGGCAAATGTAGAACCAGAATAGACAATTTTGTGTCTATCACCAGTTTTTCTTCCCTGAGTTGCAACCGATCATTAAGATAGATGGGGTAAACTAATAAGCCCCCGAGCTACGCATACATTATCTTGGGCTAGACTGGGAATATATATATATATATATATTATGTTATTTTAAATATTCGGTAACAATTCACGTCATTAGAGATAAATTTAGGTGTCAGAGTTTTAAGTTTTTTCTGTTTGTTTTTTATGCACCAATCCTGACACCTAATTCTTAGTTTTTTATGCACCAATCCTTGCATGAGAAATTACCTCTAATATAAATGTTCTTATTAAATGCTCTTGAAATTTTTTTGTAATACGTTTAAAAGAATAAAAAAATACAAAAGTGTTACATTATGGTATTGTTGTTCTGGCAATAAGCATGTTTCAATGACACCATTTGTGTCACATAGTAGCTTGGTCCTAGTTAAAAGTTTAATATGCTTTCAAATATGCATATTTTACCAAAGAAATTCTTGAATTTGACCAATTGTTGCTCTAAATTCATCAATTCGTGAATCAGACCATGATTTGCAGTTATAATTGTTTATATTTTAAAATTTGAAATATAGTCTATATATGTAGGGATATAGTCTCCTTCATACCTCATCTCTCCATAATTCTCTGTACTCTTTTTACGAGACTTAATTCCAAATTCATACTGATAATCTGAATCGTTTATCTCGTAGGTTTTGTAATAATGGTCATTTTTACAAAAAAATGAGTTTTATTGGACATTTATAGACATAAGAAAAAAAATCACATTTTATTTTATAAAATGAATTGACAAATTTGATTGTAAACTTCGATTATTTATTTATTAAAATAAAATACTATTTATTCATATGTTTATAATTGTTTACTGCAATATTTATAAATGAGGAAGTATAGGGAGATAAAACGAAAATGAGTTGGACCCCAATGGGAGTGTTGGAGTCTCCTCCCATTGGTTAAAAACTGTTTGTTTTTTTTTTTTTTTTCATTGCCAACCCCACGTAGAGATGGGAGGTGCTGAGGTTGTCTCGTACTGGGGGGTCGGAATCACGGCGGAGATAAAATATGAAGGGTGCCCATCCCTGTATATCTAGCCCACTAACTTTTCCTAATTAGGTGGCTGACATTATATCTAGCCTACTAACTTTTCGTAATTAGGTGGCTGACATTACTAATTTTCTACATAGGCAATTTAAAGTTTGTTCAAAGGCAACATTATTGTGGGCCATTAGGGTACTAAAGTGACCACATTTTCAAAATGTCGTTGTTGTTGAATGGCTACTTTTATGTAATGATAATTGAAATTAACATAGCAGTCAAAAAACAAAAACATGTGAGTATCAAATAATTTCTTTTTTGTTCCCTAAAGATAAAGATAGAACCAGTCTATTTCGGCCGGCTTTCTCGGGCGGTGATTTCTTTGTTTAATTTATGATGAGAGAGTGTATGTGTATGGCACCGTTTCAGCTGGAAAAAAGTGGTTATAAATTATGATTTAATAAATTATAATTTATAATTTTAAATATAAATTGTTAATTTATTTAGTGTAGAAATTATAAATTTAATCAGTACAGTAGTATTTAATTGAATAAGTTGTAAAATAATTTTTTATTGTGTAATGTCATTTTTGCCATTTTTTTCTTTTCCTTAATTTAATTTAATTTTTTTATTTTTCTTCTCCTCTTTTCTTCTCTTAATTGTTTTTTATTCTCTTCTTTCCTTATTTCTTTTTTTTTTTCTTTTCTGCTCTTAATTTTTTTTCTTTATTTTATTTTATTTTCTTTAGTTTATAGTTTATTTTTTCAAATTAGAAGTGATGCATGTATAGTGAGATTGATCATGAGAAAATTTTGAAAAATGCTGAATACCAATTAATTGATATTTTTTAAATTATTAAAAATTAAAAATTGTTACAGATACTAATTAATATTTTAAATTTATTTTTCCAAATTAGAAGTGAGTTAATTGATATTTTTTTAATTTATTAAAAACTGTTACAAATATCAATTAATATTTTTTTTAAAATCTATTTCATTAATCACTTAAAATGCTTTATTGTTATTGTTATTATTATTATTTTTTAATTAAAAAAATATTGTAAATCCTAGCTCTGGCGGAAGGTCGTGGTGACGGGGGGATGGGATCGCGATGGCGGAAGGTCATTTCGATTGAAAGTCATAAGCTATAAGTTGTTTTAATAAGCTGTGCCAAACACTCCAAAATAGCTTAATATAAGCTAAAAGTTGTTATAAGTTGTGCCAAACAGGCACTATATATGTATCTATTTTGTGTTTAGTTTTCTGTATTTTAACATTGTTGTTAATTTATATGGAGTATTTGGCCTTTTAGCTTACTGGTTGCTTGCTTGTTTTTTATTTTTATTTTTATGTGAGATGTACAAATCATTGAAGTTGTTTGCACACGTTAACAAAATTATTTTTTTAATCAAATTTGTATCTTGTAGTCTCGATTATATTTAATTTTTTTTGTTTAACTTCTTATAATCCTACAAACTTAGAAATTTTAGTTCGAATTTTACTTACAAATATTAATTTATAACTCAGATTCATTTATATTTGAGCTCCACAACACCAATTCAATTTTCACCATAAAAATGCATTACCCAAAAAAATCTAGGATAATTTTTCTGAAACAATAAGACTTATGTGTTTTTTTTTTTTTTTTGTAACCGCAAATAAAAGTTCACACATATTTCGTTAATGTGTGTTTTTAAGACACATGATACATAATTTAAAATACTCGTATATTTTACATAAAAATAAATACAATAATTGTACAAGCTACTAAAACAATTCTAGGATTAATCCTTGATAAATCTAGATTCTCAACCCTCTAAGTCATTCAGGGCAAGGGATGAATATGTCGGGGACATAAGGACTACGTTTTTGAATTTGTTGGTTAAAAGTCCATTAATAGATTTTGTTCCATAAATAGTACTTATCTGTTCATATATTTTTTTTCTGTTCGATTTTTTAACCTATTTATCCAAATTATTTTAACCTATCAATTCAAAATTTTATTTTATCGTTAAATTTTTTGAACCTATCTGTTCAAAAATTTATTTTATCTGTTGGATTTTTTTTGAATCTATTTATCCAAATTATTTTAACCTATCTATTCAAATTTTTATTTTATCTATTGAAACAACAATTTAACAAAGCAATTTCTCTCTCTCTCACACACACAAATATCTAAAAATAGACACACTACCGGCTATCTCTTTCCATTGTAGATCTTTGCTTCCCTACTCTCCAAATCTTCTCTCGACATGGCTTTTTTACGAGAAACAAATGTATTAAAAAAAAAGGTGTAAGAGGATCGTGGAGGAGAGAGAAAGTGAAGCCTTTTAGAGAGCGAGTGAGTAGTAAGAGAGAAGAAACCAATAGTTAATGAATGATAGAAATGACTAAAAGCGGTGAAAAAAGGATGCAAGAAGGATTGAAGTGGTCCGATTGCTCTCTCTCTCTCTCTCATTTCAACAGATAAACTTGTCCTTATGGTGCCAAACAAAAAATGCATGGATCTATGCCTTTTAAAATGAACCTGTGGCTTAAGCACCATTTATTTTATGTACGAACATGCTATAAAAAATGTTTTAAATCTTAACCATTAGTTTCATCCATAAAAAATGTAAAATATTATTTGTAAAATATTATAAATTCAAATGTCATTGAAATATTTAATAAAAAATAAAAAAATTATTGAAATCAAGATTAGGCAACCATAATTATGTTCTTGTGGATAGTAACATGAAAACATATAAGGTATGTTCATTTAATGTAACATTCTAGATGATGTCCTTTGAAATGTAACATTAATGTTAAAGATGTTCTTGTTGCCAGTGACCACACAAGATGTTCTCATATCAATGCTTAGCCAAAAATGACAACAACAAAACAAAAACACACACCAAAAATGAACAAACACATAAAAAAATATAAAACAAAAATCAAATCCTCTTTCAAGAATACATGTATATATATATATATATATATATGGGCTTTGCTAGAGAGCTCTAATTAGAGCTGCCCTCAAACAGCTCTAATGAGTTGGCATCATTTAAAAAAAAAAAGAAGAAGTAAAAGACAAAACATGAATAGAAAAAAGACAATTTAATGCTTCTTTAGAGCTCAACTTTTAGAGTTCTTACTCATTTTTGTATATATATCTCTCACAAACAAAAACATTGGGCACTCAAAAGTGTACACGTCATCATAAATCATAATCACACAAAAATAAGATAAATAAATAAATTTTAAAAAAGACAAAAAAAAAAAAATTAGGATTTTTTCCGAAAAACCACTTCAGTGTCTAACCCGAACCCGTCAACGGTCCGAACATCAACCAATTTGGACCGGCGAAACAACGACTTTAACGGTCTGACACTGTACAAATCATTGGCCGAGTACTTATCAGCCCGTCTAGAAAGCGCCACGTGTAAAACACAAACTCCACCAGGCTTCAACGTCCGCTCGATCTCCCCAACGAACTTGTTGGGGTACAACGCGTGATCGAACACGTTCGAGAACTCGAAATCAAAAGTCTCATTATCGAACGGCTGGTGATGAAAGTCGCCCCGAATAACAAGGGGCGGGTACGGGACCAAGTCAATCCCTACCGAATCGGACACTCCAACCCTCCTCAAAGCCTCCACTTCCTGCCCGACCCGAGCACCGATACAGAGAGCCTTGGATTCATTTGAGAGGAGCTTTTTGTGCTTTAAATCTGCGAAGAAAGTGGAGAAGACTTGGATCTTGCGGTCCCAATCTCGGGTGGTCCATATTTTTCGGAGTTTCGGGTTCTGGGTTTTGTTAAGCTGGCGTTGGATGTAGGATTCGTAGGTTTTGTATCCGGGTCGGATTCGGAGGTCAGTGGTGGAGTTATCGTGGTGGGTTTGGAGAGAGAAGAAGAGGAAGAGAGCGAAGGAAAGGAGGAGAAAGAGAACGAAACATTTAGATGCGAGTGGTTTTTTCATTTCTGCAAATGCATGACGAACCAACCCACTTTCTCTCTCTCTCTCTGTCTCTCTCTCTCTCTCTATATATATGTATATATAAATGGTTGTATTTTATTTGTTGTTGATTGATAGGGTTTGATTCAGACAAGAGAGAGAGAGAGAAGAATGTTGATGAGTTTGAAGAGGTGCGTAGTGCGCATGAAGATGTCAAAACGGTGGTTGTGGATTCCTATAATTAGTTTTATTTTTTTCTTAAACTTTTTCTTTTTGCTGGTATTGTTGATAACAACCATAATTATTTGCATAATTTTTTTTTAACGACAACAACAGAGTGGAGTTATGCCTGGACGAGTCAGATTCTCTCCTTATTCTCTCTCTTTATTTTTACACTTATAGTGGTGGAGTTATATTTTAAGATAATTTAATAGTTTAGATCTGATTATTTTAAAAAATAAATATATTAAACAAGTTAAATTTGAATTGTTGAATCATCTTAGAATACATCTCCACCGTTATAAGTTATAAGTAGGGAGATAAGGAAAGAAAGGAAGGAGAGGATTCTAATTCATGCGTAGACACCCTATGGGTAATGGTATTAAAATATATATATTTGTAATCTATATATATAAGGGAAATGATCTTTTAAAAATATTGATTGTGGGAGTTTCAACTTCCAAACTAATTTTGTTAATTTGTTAATTTGTTAATTTTTATAGAAATAAAAAAAAAACTCCATTAGTTAGTCCTTAAGTAAAAAAAAAAAAAAAAAAAACCTCTAATTATCTATGATTTTGAATTGTAAAATTTAAAACAATATGATAAGTCACCCTTACTTTTTTCAAAAATAATATTGATCAAAACAATTCAGACAAAGAAACAATAAAGGCATTAATTATCTATGATTTTAAATTTCAAAATTCAAAATAATATAGTAAGTCATCCTCATCTTTTCCGAAAATAATATAAATTCTAAAATTTTAAAAACTCAATCAAATTAAAAATTTAATATAATTCTCTCTTTAGAATAGTTAATATTTGATATATTTTTTCAGCACGATCAACTCCTCTCCAAATATAATGATGCAAAAATTAGTCTCTCTTTGTTAATAGTCCAAACTTATTTCAAGTTTGTTTGTTTGTTTGTATTTTTTTTTTTTTTTATAAATTTCTATTTTCATGAATATTTTTTTTCCCCTCTATTGTTGTAAATTTCTATTTTCGTGTGAGTATTTTTTTTCTTTTGTATATGACTTTTTTTCCAACTAAATTGAATATATATATATATATATATATATTTGTTTAACTATCTTTGTTTTGGGAGTTAATTTAAAATTTTATTTTTATTTTTTTGGTGGATGTTTGCATATTTTTTATATTGTTGTTGTTATTATTTTTGATATATTTAAATTGATAATACAATTATGAGTTTTTTAATAGAGTATGACGTCTTATATTGTTCTTTACGATTTGACCATTTTTTTTAATTTCTTAAACAAAATTTTTAAATTTTTTTACTTGTAAAAAATTAAAAACATTTAATTGACTTGCCCACCAATAAATAAAATTTTAAATAATGAATACTGTTCCATAATTTATGGATTTAAAAAAAAATTATCACCCATATATGGAATAAGAAAAACTAAAACCACATTTTTTTTTTCATTTTTTATTTTTAACTGTTTAAAACTTTAATGATTGCCTTTTATTTTCCCAACATTGTCTTTTTAAATTTGTAAAGACACAAAACTATACCGGAGTTGCATAGTAGTTAGTAGAGGTGGTGAATATGCACTACAAGAAATGTCACTTTTGGCTACCAAAATATTGGTCGCCAAAAGTCCAATATTTAGTCGCCGAAACCATTTAGCGACTAAAATATTTTGTCCCCAAACTCGTCGCTTATACCCTGTCGGCGATAGTATTGGCGACTAAACTATTTTTGGTCGCTGAAAGTGAACGTTTTGGCTACTAAATTTTCGTTAGTCGGCAAAGATTATGTTTTGGCGACTAAAATATTAGTAGCCAAAAGTAAGCATTTGGCTACGAAACTTTGAGTAGTCAGGAAAGGGGATATTTTGGCGACTATTATTTAGTCGCCAAAAGTGTTCAAATAAAATTAATTAAATTTTCAGCGACTAAAACTTTTTGTCGTTGATAAGTTTTAGTCACAACATTACTACATTTAGGGACTAAAGAATTTAGTCGCCAAAAAAATTATTTTTCATTTTATTAAACTTTTGGCTACTAACCATTTGGTAGCCGAAAGTCTTTATTATATTTTTAGCTTCTAAATTTTTAGTCACCAAAAATCTTTGGGTTCTTTATTGCTACCAAATATTTAGTCACTAAAAATATTGATTTCCTTTTTGGCTACCAATTGGTTAGTCACTAACAAATTCACTTTTTTTTTTTTTTTCGCTACTAAACATTTAATGGAAAAAAACTTTATTTTGTGTTTTTTTTATTATAATTAATTTTTTCACAATCTGTATTTATTTCGTGTAACCTGCACCCTGTATTTAAACAAAATAATACATATATCTATTTCTATTTCGTTTCAACAATACAAAAATTTGATCTTTTAACATCAAATTCTATACAAATCTGAATTATCCAACCTAAAATAATAATTCCATACAAACACAAAATCATACAAAAAAGATGTCCTCTGTACAAAAAATTCTACATCAAATGTCATTTACAGAATATTTTGAAGGTGTAAACATGATGGGAAAATTAAATTTATTTACTAAAACACTTGCTTAATTTAACAATGAAGCCATTGATCTAAACGCTTCTCATCCTTCAAGCTTGCTTCATATAGTTTGGTACCTTTCTTTCTGAAGACACCAACTGCAAAATAATGCAAATGTAGTAATGCAATCAGAAAATCGAGAAATGGAATGGAAAGATGCAAGAACATTTTCCAATACACCCATTGCCCACATCTTATAAAACATTGTAATAATCGTACCTTCAAATATAGTAGGAGGCTAAAAATCAAATATAGTAGGAGGCTAAAAATCATTAAGTGATCTATAAGTAAATCCACAACTATCAATCATTAATCTAAGATGCAACAAAATTTGGTATTTTCTCAAGCATATCTTAGCAGTCAAAATCATTAACGCATAACTAAAAAATATATATCATTTGACCATATTACTACAAATATTCGATTAACGTAATTTTTTTTAATAGTAGTCAATGAGCCTTGCATAATAAATAATTTAAATTATTAAAATTGTCTGAAATGGACTCAGTCAAGCTCTCACAGCAGCTTGTTGAATTGGATGTGCTCAAGTTTAGACCAAGTAGTAGAAATGGGTCTTCAATATGCAGAATGCCCAAAATTGACTTCTTTTCATATGATTAAACTAACCAACACATTCAAATAAGTATAAGAATCTGAGAGAGTTAGAGCATAAAATTGTCTTCAATCCACCAAGTTCTAACTAAATATGAATAAAATATATGGGGATTCATCAACGAATGAGAATTTAACCACAACATATCTCATCAATAAATGCATACAAACAAACACAATGGTGAGATTATATCCCAATTTTTGATGACCATGTTCCATGGGGCTTGGCTAATTATGCAGTGGTTTGATTTGCTATTAATGTCTATCTCTCTAATGATCTTCATTAATGTCTATCTCTCAATAAAATCACAATACTCTGTAACAGAGTTACAATGGTGTACATATATTGGTGACCATGTTCAATTGTGAAAGCAGATTGAAACAGATTCAAACACTCCATGTTCCAATTGTTTCTGATAAATTTGTCACTTGAGCATAGAATCAAACACTTGGTGGGCAAAAAATTTAACAATCCACATATCAAACAAACAATCACCTAAACCAATGATCCAAATTCAGAGTTTATGATCTAAATTTTCTAAATAATAAAAGACCATAGATAATGAACCCAACAAAATACTAAAACCCAGATGAATGAAGCAAATGGCATTACTAATCCGTAAAAAAATAAATGAAAACCTGGAAGAGTGGGCATAGTGCAAGAAGTGACGGGCTTGGGCAACTTCTCAACCTCGACAAGGTACGTACGGCAGTTTCCGGCAATGGAGAGGCGGCTGTGGTAGTAGAATCTGGGAATTATCCAAAAAAACTACAAATCAAACTCCTACCGAAAAAAAAAAAAGACAATCTGCAAAAATAATTTTCTTGTAGAATATTTACTCTTAGAATGATTTTTGGGGGAATTGTTGTTGGCCAACATTTGTTGTAACTAGGTTCATATATTTTTTCAATTTTTTATTACATATTTACTGTCGAGCACAAATATTATTGAAAACTGGTAACCATTACTCATTGGGTTGTTAATGTTAATATCACGGACTGATATACAAACAGGTACGCTCGAGCGTTAGACACAGACTTCCGCTTGAGCGTGAAAAGCACCGCTC
>NW_021025797.1:146794-173154 GCF_004153795.1 Camellia sinensis | reverse complement strand
ATTAAATTAATCAACTACACCATTTAATCTCATAATTTTCCAATTTTATTATTTCTTCAACGATATCACATTTTTACCAAATTATTATACAAATTAATTATTTATTTACATATTTAGGGCATTTCCCCCATTTCCAATAATACCTAAGGCTCATTTTCACCCATATCCATAAACAACATTCCATTTTCAAGTCTATAACACAAATATGACTCAAAAAACATGTGTGCAAAACCCCTCTTTTAAAAATTACACAAACAAACCCTAACTTTCTCAATATTACCCAATATTGACCAAACTAATCAAATGACAAAATTAAAGACAAAACCATAGATGGAAGTAGAGTTATCCCTACCCGAAATGAAGAGCTCAAATGGAAGATGACCAAAATCCCAAAGTGCTTCAAATCCACAAATTTTCAAATTTAAAAACGAAGGCTCACACCACCTTCTATCTTTCTTACAAATAGAACTTTATGGAGGTAGCAACACTTCAAGAACAGATCAATTCCCTAGACAGAAGGTGTTTAGAAGAGAGAGAGAGAGAGAGAGAGAGTGGAACGGAATCATAGGGTTTTGAAATTAAAAGAGATGAAAAAGTTGAAGTGTTTACCCGCTGCTGCCTACTTGATATAACACAGTGCTCGCTCAGAGCGAAGGATTGGTTCGCTCGAGCGCGACCAGACACAAGGAACTCTCACTCGAGCGTTAGAAATCAGCCTCGCTCGAGCCAACAATGCGAAGCTTCAGTGTCTGCATCCAGAAGCATTCTCGAGCCGACAGGAATGCTCGCTCGAGCGAAGAAACACAAAACATAGACCTCGCCGCCGAGTGAAGGAAAAGCGCGCTCGAGCCAAGAAATGCAAACTCTCAGCGCCAGGAATCAGACGCATACGCAAGCTCTGCGACGCGAAGGACTTCTCAACTCTTTCTTAATTGTTCTGTTGTGTTTATTGTGGGTAATTCTCATGAGGTAAACAAGGAGATATTTTATAGGTACAAATCATTCATTATGTAATATATATATATATATTTACTTTTCTTTAAGCTTGATTGTTACCGTTGGGTGTGAGTGGGTTGGTGTGGGAAGCCAGTGTGTTTTCTATTTTTATTTATTTTTTTTTCAAGGTTAAGCCTCAATTTGAAAGGACACATCATATCAATGTGTATGGTGTGTGAACAACTTTGGAGGCATTATCTTCGTGTGTGTGTGTAGTCCGTGTGTGTGGGTGTGTGTTGTGTGTGTGTTTGGTAGAAGCCAGTTGAAAGGCCCCCTCTATATATTTTTGAATGGCCCACCTCGGTGTAGGGTTGTGTCGCGGGTTGTTGCGGTTTGTCTCGGGGCTCAATTTTATGACTAGTTATTTAAACAAATAACAATACTCAAGAAAATGAGACCTTACATACATCGCCAACATGTGAAACCTTCTTTAATGTTGTCAGTGTTATATTGAAGAATTTAAAAAATAATTAGAATCACGTAAAATAAATTTTATTACAAAAAAGTCTATTATCGTTGTTTATAACTTTTGAGTATATATTTAAATTTATTCAAAATTATGTGACTTATTGTAATCGTTTCATTTTTCAATCAAAATATTCATTATGTCATTATAATTAAAAACGAAAATAATATGGGCAATCTATTTTTTAAACTCATGTTCTAAAACCTAATGATGGTAGTGATATTATGGTTGAATGATTTAGAAAATATATAAAGAAAACGCCTGACTTAGATTTCTAATTAATTGTCACATTCATTAAACTTGATAAATGGGTCTAATTTTTATATGTGAATAAAAATACTCTTGAAAAAAGCAATTACACATTATTTTAGATGTTGTTTCTCCAAAGGCTTTTCGTGAATTATTTTTATTTTTTAAATATATAATCAACCATTATTCTTGGGTAAATCAAATTTTGTATAAATTATTAAAGTAAGATTATATTTTTCATTCCTAATTTGATCATATGAACAAAAGGTTGAAGGAGCCCAATCCTCCAAGGGTGTGTGGGCTTGAAAGCCAGTTTATACATCAATGTTGGTTGCACGAGAAAGTGAAGCCAATTTTAAATGCAATTAGAATTTCTTGGTAAATAATTGTTTTGTACAATAATAATTATATATGGTTGCTTTCAAAATTTCTTATTTACTTTTTAAACCACCCATATTTAAGTGTATTATTTTGGAATTCAAACCACCCATGAATAAAATACAAATTATAGTACCCCTTTTATTTTCAAAATATCACTAAACCTCCCTTATAGTAAATATAAGTCCTTCCATGAGTCCACCATTTATTGACTTAACAAAAATTACTAATTTACTATATATATACTTCTAAATGCTAAACTTTATCTTTGTTTGCGAAAATTATTTTTCCTCCACCACGATCAACCATACCCAAACACACACAGCGCTGTACTATTTTCACCGGCCACAACCATTGGCCTAGCCCCATTTTTATAGGTGAAAATTACTATTTAATGGGGAAGTGAGAATACATTATTTTATTAATTTTTTTTATTAATTCTTCTTGGAGTGCAACTTTTGCAGTTGCTTTTTTTACAATTTTTTTAGTCATGTGCTCCAACTTGCAATTTATCCATTTTTATAAGCAACCATTCATCAATTTTTGCAGCTTTTAATGTAGTGGAAGTGAGCAATTTCCAGTTTTGCAGCTTTTTAAATGGGATTTTGGGATTCTTGTTCAAACAATTTGCAGTAGCTTTCTGATTATAATTTATATTGGTAAAATAACTTAAAAAAAAAAAAAAAAACTTATTGTACTGAAATTGAAGGGAATAGTATTTTTTTTAAATTTTGCTTACATAAATTATCAAATTTTTTGGAATTAAGTTCAAGGAAACAAACATGACTGCTCTCTAGGTGGAGGGAGGTATAAAGCTTCTGATACTTTTTTTGGTGTTGTGTAGTGTGTACAAAATCTTCTAATTCTCTTTTATCTTATTTTCAATTCTCCTTAGCAAATGACCAGGAAAGTATTTGTCTTCCAGTCAAAGTACCCAAAAAAGAAAGAAAGAAAAAAAAAGGGGAATATCCCTTTCTACTCCATAAACGTTGACTGGCATTGGCTATTTGCCGCCGTGGGGTTTACGACAGATCTAATTTAATGATTTGGAACTCTTCATTTTGTCAAACATTTTGTATATTTCATTTCACATAAAAATTATATCAATATTTATAATTGAAAACTTATTAAATTTATTAACGTTTGTTATCAAAAAGAGAATATATTAGTTTATTTTAAAATACAATTGTGGTCACTTTTTTAGTGAAAAATGTAGTAAAGTTGAACAAGTTATTTATTATTGGATTGGCCTAATTTTTTGTATGAATAAAATGATGAAGTATCTAAAAAAATGAACGAATTCGAACATTACGACGAATCCATGATTAAGCCTTACGAGTCAAAATAGTGCCTATTTCCAAATTGGTAGACCCCCCACCCCCACCATGGGGCCCATGTGCCTCCAAAAGAAAGCACTTTGCTATGAGTTACTTACATCTCAATATGCACTGTAACTACAATTTATTTATTAAAAAGACGATTTAGTGCAGAAGATTTCAGTGACAGATGGGGAAGAGCGGCGCAAAATGTTCATAGTTTTATTATGTTGTTTTTAGAGATTTATTTCATAAATTTGACCCATCCACCAAGAACAAAAACAAGAAGCCTTACAAGCCTTATTGATGAATGACGCACCCTTCAATTATAATTTGTTTATATTATACTAGAAAGTTAGGGGAAAAAGTTCGTTTCCTATTCTTTGATATGCCTTTGTGAACCAGATACCCATACGGGTTGGAGAGTCCTTCGTCGAAATTTATTTATTTATTTATTAGAGGCATCCTTTAGCAGATCTACTTATATTTTATCTTAAAATATTTATTAAAAATTCATTTCCTTATTTAGGGAAATACTTTTTCATCTACTTTCTCTCAAGAGGTGCCTTTTCTTTCTCTATTTCTATTAATAAACTCTCTATTTTTTCTCTATTTATTAAATATAATTTTTAATTATAAATTTTAAAAAAATTAAAAATCATAAATGTTGTACTACGGTTTCCCTAAAAAAAAAATTAAAAAAAAAAGTTCCAACTTGTCTCATTGTTGAGATCCAAGATTGGACTCACCCAGGTCTAGCCCATGGCCCATTTTTATAGCCCCATTTTGATAATCTTGAACTGCTTCAATATATAAAAACTCGTCAATACTATATCTCCCTGTGAAAAATCATTGTTGATCCAGATATCGAGTAGCTATTTGATCGAATCAGATTTTTATTAAAAAAATGAACGGTGAAAAAATAAGACAGTGACAGAATTCGGGATCAGATTGTATTTCAAAAAAGGAACAAATTACCAATAGTTCCTACTTTGAGACTTCATTACCACATTAAGTCCTATTGAAAATTAAAATTTATCATAAATTTATAGTGATAAAATTTATTAATTTCTTTGGTTTTTTATGAATAAATCATTACTGATAAATTTATCAGTCTTTTATTTTATTTATTAGTAATAAATTTATCATTAGGACCTCGTAGGCTAAATAAAGTCTAGTTAATCGGATTGATTGGAAAGTACTCATTTAAAAAATGAACCGGTGTGAAAAAAAAACGGTGACAGAATTCTTGATTTTCTGATCAAATAGCTATCGATAATTTCTGATCAACGTGATTTTTTTACCAAGGAATATAGTACGTAACAATTCTACACATTCAACGTTCGAATTATCGGACAAATAAGTCAAAAAATGAGGCCAACGGGCCAGCTAGACGAGTCCAGTCTTGATCTCAAACATGAGAACAAGCTTGGTCCAAAAAAAATATATGGGTGCTACAATTAACTCAGCCTGTGTTAGCAATTTTATTTTAAAAAAAGTTTAAAAGTGCTGCTGGAAGTATATTAAAAAAGCCATTCAAACCCCTTAAAGTAGAGATAAGAAACGGAGGTTTATGGTGTCTGCTACTGATGCTCTAAGAGCACCTTAATAGAACCCTTATACACCCTATTTAAAGGATTTTGTTATGCTTCTATAAACTTCCTCTCAGTAATCCTTTATTAACACTCCCTTAAAATAGAAAATTACTACAGCTGCCTCCGATTTGTATGGAGTCACTGTAGGCACTCTTATGTTTTATTTTATTTTATTATTATTATATTATTTTTATTATTTATTATTATTTATTATTTTGCTTTGCTTTATTTAAGGGACTGTAGTGCACATTTTATGATTTTATTTTATTTTTTTTTTTTAATTATTATGGAAAATTATTATTTTGGATAGGAATAGAAAAAAAAATTATAGGATTTGTTAATAAAATTAGAAAAAAAAAGAGTATTGAAAAAGTTAGATGAAAAAATAATTTTTTAAATAAAAAATTAATTTTTTAATAAATATTTGAATAAATATGAATAATTCTGTTAGAAGATACTCCATGCAAACAACGCTTTTACAATGCTAAAGTGAATATAGAAGCATTGTAACATCTGTGCTGAGAGACTGAATAGAATAAGTTGGGAGATTCAGCACTCAAGCACATGTGGCTCTCTGGTGACTGAGACTTGGAGAGTAATAAGCTGAATGTTCTAGCAATTCTTGTTCTACTAGCCACAAGCAGACTGGCTCTCTTTGAGTTTACTATTTTCTCGGTTGGTGCGTGAGTAGGGTCGTTGTTGGACGATGAGCGTCATAAAGCATATCTCAGCTTGATACTTCATTTCTCCCACGTGGTCACAAATACCGAGAGTTTAGTAAAATATTAATATCACAAGTGCCTCTGTTTGATAATTACGCTTCTTTTATTTTTAGTACGTCAGAGACTTCGTTCTTATTTTTAGTATAGTCATTTATTAAAGAATATCAATAAGACTGTGGAGATCTTTCTATAGCGCATTTTTTACACTTGTATCTTGATTAGATTGTATTTATCTCTAAAGCAAATGATAATTACTTTAAAATCACACTTGTCATTCCAATTTTGCGCACAGACTACACGTCCGACAACAAAACTTATTAAACGGCTTACTATGTGACATCATTATCCATTAACTTCTAATTTAATTTTTTTTTGTATTAGGACCAGGCGGACGAGTTGCTTACAGCAGGTAGTTATTTAATATGATAAGCCGCTTGGGATGAGAGCGTATCGAATTTCATTTTTTATATCTACTGAGGACTTATGATGTTGAGATCTATAACAATTATGTATATCATATTTTCATAATTATCATATACTCTGGAAACTTATGGTGATTCCTATAATCCACACACAGTGACTATCAGTTCCACGCCTTATACAATCTATGGATGTGAAAGCGAAATCCGAATTAAAATATTTGTCTAATAGCACTGATGGTCTCTGGAATTTTTATTTAAGGTGGAAAATAACAACATGCCAGGATTCAAGGATACTCAATATTAAAAAAATACTTACTACTTGCACATTGCGAGCGTGAAAAACTCTGCTCATATAAATTTTACTAGCAAATCTAAATCTTGAGGATATCATAACTATACTCTTTGATTCTATATTCTCTGAATATTCTACTTATATTAATTAATCTCTTGATTTAACGACATCCTCCAACTGCGCTAGATTATGTTAGCATATGCCTTTGAGTGTTTAGTCTGCGTAACGCCCATACTTACCTTTATACCTCGTGTCGACACCATCACACTTATAAAAATTCTCTAGATACCACATGAACGAAGTAGCCACCTAGATAAAGTACCACCTGACCTCAGCATTTAGATTTTCGCGTATTTTCGTTCGGGTCTTAGCACTTGCTTCTCGTACAGGTCAGAATTCGTACAGTTGCTCTGAGCGAACTATTCGAGCCTCTGAATAAGAGCGATTTTATACAATCTCCGCCGCTATTTTGACACCATCACTCCGCAAGTACGATGAGATCTGATTATGATTACTATTTACAAGGTCCAACTAAAATATGCACGTGTGCCCATCTCGAATGTCCACTCTAATTCTTGTTGTTCATCAAGTCTCTAGAGAATTTCATATTTTAAGATTATGAATTAACTCAATTCGTCTTTAATTTCCTTTTCCAGTTAAATTCAACCATGCAACAGCCTTGTAGTAATCGATGTTGTCTATAACAAAAGCTTGATGCCAATCTAAGACCAGCCGTATCTTTCGCAAACTCGGGTAGTAAGATTCGGTTATCGCTATCTCAAAGGTATGTTGAGGACTAAGAAGCTCCTTACGTTTTCTATGTGTATTTATTTTGCTTTGTGGGACGCGTGGCATTCAACTGTTTTATGTTTACTCAACCCATGCTCTCTATTTTAGGCTATATTATCCATGACCATGTACTATGAATTTTATAGGGTAACTGCTAGCACGTCAAGCAACAGAGCAGTATCGCGTAGCGGCGACAATGAGTGACCCTCCTAAGAGTGAGGTTGAATACATTTGCGTTACCCTAGTGAGAGCTGGAACAAGGCTGAGCTCCCCTACATGTAGCTAGTGAATATGAATTGTACGACCACCAAATGCTTCCTGAGCACCTAAATTTGAGCCAGATATATGCCGAGAGATAGTGCTTCATCTGTGGCGAATGAAAAGTGAATCACACTAGGCATTTTAACTTAACAAGTATTAGTATGCCTAAATGGCATTGGAGAATGGCGTCTAAGCCCAACGACTCAAGGAACCGAAAGCTATTACACAATTGTCATTAACTCATTTTTTATAGAAAGTGTTAGAGAACTTCAACGTCGTCAGCTCAGAATGGCATCACATTAACGCACTATTAAATGCTCCATGCGATTTAACACAGCTTGCTCAATGACGGTACTGCACATATATATCTCGGCCCTCAATAGCAGTTTCAGATTGCATGACTTCTAAGCTAATTAAAGAATAGAGTAAATTCACTCATATTTCTTGTAATTTATTCTTATGTCGAATAGCTCAAGTTATGTGCTAATCCTTTGAATGGTCGGCAGCGAATCTGTGTAGACTATTAGTGGATCATTTCCGAGCATCGTAATCAATCTGTCTAATAGATGATACTCTTTTAAAAATTGACTGCAATTAAGGAGTAAAATGATCTCCTCTCTGCGCAGTTAGCTTCTCAAAGGTTGATTGCGAAAGGAAGCATTGTGGACATTCAATTGCATTTGCTCCCTTTTAAAGAAATCATTTCCTCCTTAATTATGGAGGCAAATCTGGCTAGTAGAATGCGTGCTTGTCGGTATTAATTGCTTTAAATTGACACAGTGAGACAAATTAAGGAAGAAATAAATTTGGTTCATAACAATTAAAAATTTACTCAGGACACATTTAATGGAAGAAACAAATTAGAAGCATCGTGAGTTATAATTACAAAGAAGAGTAAAAATAGAAAATTAGAATTTTCATATCCCCTCACCTAACTAATTTTTTATCATATGGCGAGGTTTTCACTGCACCAAACAAGACGTTTGTTTCTGCTTGGAGCTTTGTCTTTCATGCACAATTTTATTTCTCGCTAAATCAAAACCTGAAATTGCTCATTTAAATGTAATACTTAGATATAAAACTTGAATACATATACAAAAAGCATTATATATGAGTATTTTTTTATTGATAATTTATTATCTCTAATGAGTGGAGAGTGATTGGCTACATTAATTTGAACTAGCTACATAATATACATACATACCCACAGGATCGATGTTAGAGTGGTTGTAGAAGGAGTTCTAAGATTGGATCATGCAGAGAGGCGAGGAGGACGGGATCGGCACCAACAGACAACAGAGGCGTCTTTATCTTGTGTTCTTTTCTTGCTATGTACTTCCTGACTATTGCTTTGATATCACTTTACTCATTTATCGTCACTTGCGTCTCGAGTTATCGTTGGCGAGGTTACCATGTCTTTACAACTACACAACCTCAGATTCACACCAGGATCATCTCTCAGCCCACATCTCGAGTTTTCTGGCGGGTGGCCTGTCTCCAATCACTGACTGGCCGTGCCATGTAGATTGGGTCCTATGTTACTGCTCACTTCTATCATGCATGCTATGTGACCTTACTTCTTCGTCGCCTCTCTCTTCTCACATTTGACATGATATCCGATCTAGAAGTTGACTGTGTCTGATTGTTAGTGTTCGTGCTTCTGGCATAGTCGCTTCCCTTAAGCTCAATCGTATAAGCAACGCGGAGGTATTCTATAATGATTCTTAAGACAGTTTCTGTGGAATGCCTCCATGCTTAAGATGGGGCTGTGGTTGCCAGTCCGAACACACTATTGACCTCTCTTTTCACGACACTATCCGAGTGTTTGTGTGTTATAGTTTACATATGTTCTGTGCTGTTGATGTTGGCTCCTGTAGTATCTTGTCGAAAGCCAAGGTTCTGCACCAAGTATCCCACAGTCAAGATGTGTTAACATGTGCGACATTAAAATACATGGAGACCCGCAATTTAGAGTGTTCATCAATGATGTACTTCGTACAATGAACACTTGATAAAAGTCTGACTATCAGTCTGCATCTGTTCATGGACATGAAGTTATGCTATTTTGTATGGGTTTCATTTTAGTATCACTGTGCATATGATGCATTTGAGTAAAATCTGCTCGACTAGAGCATTTTCTTGCTATGGAAGAAACATCAATCAGATGCAGATCTTTGCTCTATGCACTGCCTGGAAAATTCAGGCTGTATTTATACTGAGGGCCTGTTTTAAACAACGGACAGTCACGGGCAAATGTGACGTCTGTCTACTAAACTACGCCATTAAATTCATACTTTTTTTCGTAGGCGTTTACACCAAACGCTCGAAGATGCGGCGTTCGCCAGTATAACATCTTCCGCTAGCACGTCGCCGATATTAGGAAAACTGTCAGGCCTAGGCCTTCTATTTACACTTAGGTCGGGCAGATGTATTTTAAGAAAACGCCGAGCTAAAAAATGTCTCAGAAGTAATCCCCCGCACCAAGGCGGTGAAGCTTATGCATAGCTAGCACTGTACTCTAAGCGATCGCTTTCTAAAAGCGCCGTGTGTCATCCCTCTAATGCTATTAAAGCTGCTTCTTTATTATGAATCGACAATGACGAGGGTGGAAACGGAGGCAGAGGCAGGATGTCTTCGTCGAAGGAGACCGCGTAGATACAGGCCCTTTCTGTTACTTCTTTTCTTTTTTGTGAATTGTCTCAGATATGAACAGATCTTATACTTTATTGATTGAACGCCCTCACAATAAACCAATAAAACGCACAAAAGTGCTAATGAATAAAATAAGGACACTCGGAGAAACAATCACAGGCCATGCACTATACTATTATATTCTAAATAATCGATTCTCAGAATATTTCACATTGCTGATGTTATATAACTCTGTCTTTTTAGTTATTTCGATCACTATTGATGCTAAATCCAGGCTACTAAATACATGGTGAACGTAAAAAAAAAAAAAAAAAAAAAAACATCCACTCAAATCATTTGAATTACATTAAGGAGTCACCGAAATTAGATGCCCCTCCCAAAAGAACACAGGGATCTATATATATACACAATTTGAAACATTGGTTTGATAGATTACTAAGATTAACAAAATGAATGAGAAAGTCAATTATCAGAACACAAATTGAAACATTGGTTTCATGCAGACTTAATACCTATGAAATACAAGCAAAAAACACAATTAAACACCTGTTTTAACAAGATTTTAACTTCCAAAAAGTAAATTTTATTTCTTCTCTGCCACACACCTGCAGAGGGGTTTTGGGTAAGGAAGAAAGAGAAGAGAAGAGAAGAGAAGAAAAGAAAAGGACATTAGAATAATTACCTAGATAGATAGAATACAGACACTAGAATAAAAAATTACAACATTGCGGGCCATACTTTACTAACTCAGTGGGAGTCTTTCACAATCCTTTCAAATGTGATCTGCAAAACCCAGTTAAATCCAATCCTCTGTCACAGCATGAAACCTGTAAAAAAATTCATCGGTAAAAAATAAGCCCTCGGTCCATAAGAAGCAGGGATACCTGATCCTACAAAACTTGTAATACCCGTCATAACTTGTTAACGTAAAAAGAGGAAGTTGACAAAAGACAAAAGCCGTTACGAAACCACATGAAAAATTGCATGTTAACTAGCCTGGAATGTGCTGTGGTCAGAGAGTACCTGACTGCAAACAAATACCAACACATGCAATAAAAGCAAAAAATAGGAATGCATCTAAATACCAAACCCATGTACTTAATGATTTTACAGAGCATCACTTGTAGTAAGACATTTGGAAACCCATGTAACTTAAAGAATGTATAGTATCAAAGTAGAACTTCTTCAAGTTATTTGTCCTACAATTCTAATCTATCCAATTTGGACAGGGGAAACCAAAAGGAAAGCCAGGAAACAAGAATTTTCAATCGGTGGATAACATAATAGGTTTTACAAGTCAAGCAGATTCCGTTTCAAAATATATGAACTAGACCCATTTCTCTCTCACACACACCCAACCTTTAACTACTACACACAAGTCAGGAATTGACCATTCCTTGACGGAGACCAGAAAGCCATTGTAAATATGTTTGGTGACTTACAACTATACAGGACTGCTGCTTCAACTCCCTTACTGTTATTAAAACAAGACATAAAATAGTAGAAGCTCGCCGTTACTTATAAGTTCAAAGGGACAACACAGAAATGATACTATGTGGAATGAAAACAGTATCATAATCAATAAAAAAACATCAAAAGACTACACCTCATACCACATTTCAATCATTCACAAAAATCTCCATCAGAAATAAGAATATAAGGAAATAGCATGAAATTAAAATGAAACTCAGGAATTTTAAAGGAAACTCTTCAGAAAGATTTGAGACATTTCTAAGATCTCTAACACAACATGAAGAAAATTCTCAGAAACTCTTGAAAAATTTTTTGTTCACTCACCAGAAACTCTTGAAAAATTCTTATTTCCAATCATAATATATAATTGTTTTAATAATTTTCTACAAATCTAAGATTCAAACACAGCCCCAAAAGGATATTTTAACAAATTGAAACAGAATAGACAGGCAGCTTACTTACAAAATAATTAACAGATATAAAACAGCCAGTAAGTGTTTATTGGAAATGGGAGGGGGAGGACTCTTTTAAAACAAAGAAATTTGAAAAGTTGATGACCAGCAGTGATGATGAGAAACATTGGAAAAAGTAAGAGATCAGATGAATGTGAAAGGGAAACGATCTAGGAGGTTTTATATCACCATGCATGCAAGGCACACAAATCAAGCACATCAAAAGCAATTATGAAACCAATAAAAAAAGGTGGGGAAAAATTATCCAATCATAGAACAGTGAACCTGCACATCACCTGCACAGTGGAAAATGGTGTAAGCTACTTTGTTGGATGTGTGGGTCTTTTTTTAAATGGAACTTTTTATTGAAAGAGCAACCCAAAACATCAAAATTTTAAGAAAACAAGAATACATACCAGAAAATATTAGTTGGATCAATATCCATATCCTCGCCGCTGCTGGTTTCCATAGTACTGATCTTCATTGCTTTCGTTGTTATTGTTGGAACCATAAGTATTATCCTTATTAGCTTTTTCTGACTGTTCCTTTTCCCTGTTCCACTGCCCGATTTTGGCATGTCTCTCCTCACTTCCTTCTCTTACTGGACTCCGGTTCCTTCTTCCCCCCGGGCTCCTGCTTCGTCCTCTTCTGTGGCCAGGGCTTGTAGTCCTGTTCCTCTTGCTACGACTCTCATGGTAGTAATCCTCGTCATCATACCTTCTACTGTGCCCACAACCTCCATGAGGGCGCTCATCATAGCTGCGATGCCTATAAGGACTTCAACTTCTGCTCCGACTGCGGCTATGCCTTGAGCGATACCTCCCAAACAATTGGCGTCTCAACTCTCTATCGTTCATAACAGTAAGATGAATCGTTTTAGAAACAAAATCAGGCTCTGCTCAACTGTAATACCTTGCAAAATATAGATGAGACAAAAACAAACACATCAAGGATGCTTACCTGCCAATCCTTTTCAGATGCATAAAGTTGCAATACCCACCACGATTGCAGGCATTCTCTTCATACTGCCTACATGTGGCTTCACGAAAATCAGCCTTAGGCACATAAAGTAAGAACAATAATTTTCTATCCTTTTATGGACGACAAAGAACAATAACCAAAAGCTAGAATTTTAAATCTTGTCCCATGTTTCCAATCCATTATACAATAAAATTGCACTTACCCTCCCATCATAGGATAATGATGCAAAAATCCATGGCTCTCGGGAACTCCAAGCAAGACCAGCAATTTTGGTAAAACTAGTCAGGCTAAATTCAGACATTAACCTAGGAGTACACAACTGTGGAGTACCAAATATGATTAGTGAAAACTGTTATTCCTAAACACCAAAAACCCAATACCCAACCTTAAGTACTCAGTAATTGTAATAACATGATACCTGATATATATATCCAATGCAACAAGTGGAGTATGAATCCAGCCAACAACCTTAAAAAACAATTTAGTTTTCTTTATCCATGCTATCTCTAATTTCTAGTATTAAAAAATTAAAAATTTTAAAAATAAATTAAAAAAATAGGAGGAATAAACATGATGGTACTAGGATTCTAGGGCATTTAACATTAAATAAACCAAGGCTAACTCATTTGTTGCTTAGAGTCAACATAAGAGTAAAAGAGCAGATAACTAACATAGGTGCACATACATGTTGCTAGTTTAAGAGAATGAAACAAGAAATCAGTACTTTGATTTTGTTAGATGCTCAAATCCATCCAGTTGATTGAGAAGCTCCAGCATCGTCCCCTGCACTTCTATCACCATTACCAGATCCAGATTCCATTCAAAGAAAGGCAGGTTTTACTTTGAATAAATTTAAAAAACCCTTTCCTTGCCCCTTCTAACCAATTAAACCTCACTGCATAACTCCAAAACCAAACCCTTTATTACACCAATTTCAGACCTTGAGAGTCCACAATAGTCACTCTCGAAGACCCTCTTTGAGAAATCAAAATCAAACTTTAGATCGGAGTTTATAAGAGTGTGCTTCGCCCCATCAGTTTCATGTTTTTCTGTTAGTCAAAGCAGCAGACCACCCAAAAGTCCCACACTATGATTTAAATGCCCAGCATCAGTATGACTAATACATGCATAATGATTTCATCTAGTTAGCACATGCACAATAAGATAGATTTATAATTTTATATGACTGATTCATGTTTGCTTGTTAACCAAGTCCAATGTAATGGCAGATCAATCATGAGCCTTGTGAAATGCACCTCCTCAGAAGACAAATTGCACAAAGACTATGGGATCTGAAATAACACAATCAAGATTACATCACCTTCTTATTGCTAGCTGCATCTTCCGCTTGTTTAACCAATGCTGTACCTTCAGCAGTAACATGCTGCATAAAGAAAAACCCAGCGAAACTTCAAAATAAACAAGGGGAAGAAACAAATAATACCAGAGGCACAATGCTACATTCTTTACAGAACAATGTACTGCAAGTTAAAGACCAAAACCTGTTTAAATATACTAGAAACCGGATCTAAACCTCGAGGTATTTTGGAAAAGAGCCTATACATCCTTGATAAATCCTCTACCTACAAGAGAACAGGAAAAAAATGTTAATAAACTTTAGTTAATTGCAACTGAAATAACAGCAAGAAGGCTTGAATAATAACACTGTCCAAGTCTGATAAAAAAAAAATGGTCCAAATGACTACCTTGTCATCCCTAAGCAATGCATGACATCCAGAGTGCTCATTCTCGAGCAATTGGGTTGCATAAACGGACAACAATTCATGTTGAACTTTCTATAGGAAGACAAAATTACCCACAATTATAATAGCAAAAGTGCATATCTTCAAAATTGGCCTCAAAATAAATAAATAAAAAAGAATTTGTTATATTTACACATGTAGGGAACCATAGCTTGGCTCAATTTCCAAAAGTAAGCTTTCATGACCAATGTTTTAATTAATATGAATATGCTTTTATTTCATGTAATACCCCGATTTTTCAAAACTACAAAGGGAAAAACTTTTCAAAATCACAAAATGACTTCTGATTCATATTTTGTGAACACTAGATGGATTTCTTTTATCAGATAATTTAAAGCATTTACCATCATTGATATTTTACATATTTATGTGACTTGCATATTTATTGGGAGAAACTGTCAGATTGCTTGGGATGTCTGTCTGTCTGTAAGAGGCATGGACCACCACATGGCCTTCGCCAGGTGATGTCCTGGAAGCACTGAATAACTTCTCCCAAAGCAGAGCCCACCTGTAGGTCTTTTATCCACTTTTAAAAACATATTTATTTTTATCACAGCACAAACCAGATACACATTTGAAAAACATAATATACCATGCAATCAGCGTAACTGGAAAACATGCAGAAAGAAATGTAGACCTGATCCATACTTATATCAATGCAAATAACTTATAGTAGAAAGCCGGAATGGACAAAACTTCGGCTTCCCTCTGTGTCCATACTTTAGCAGATATGCCCCCCTCTTTAAGGCTGCAATAGACTACATTTAAAAATAAGATACAGAAAAAATTATCAGATCACTCACAGATAATTTAGGAAAAGCATATAGCATACTGAAGTACCATAAGAGGAAGCAGGGAGAATATTAAGAAAATTAGCATATGTGAAGATAAATAAAAACTTCATGATATCACAAGAAATTTCCAATCATGGGCTTCCTACACCAAAAATGATGTTTAATCATGGGCATCCATCCCATGTCTAAGGCCAAATCAAAGATAGAAGCATAGGAACCACTGGACCACAAGCAACAAAATCACTTGATGCATTGCTGGATTACTCTACACAATAAATACTCGATCAAAATGAGGAATCGCTCAACTCCAAAGCAAGAACACTTGCAAACTTGATCAAAAGACCAGCCTTCCTATCATATTCTCAGTGATGCCTATAGATTACAATGTAAGAAGAGGGACCATTCGACTCAAAGAGGAAGCCAAAGGAATTAACCATGTAACTAATATTCAAAAACTAGGATACTACTTGTTCACAATTCAAAATGGCACATAAGCATTTTAATTGTTCCTAGGCAGTCAAAATGTAAAACTGGAATGGAGACTTGCACCTTAAAGTGAAAAATATTTCATATGACTTCTTGTTGGTTTTTATTTTTTTGTTCTTCTATTCTTTTTTCTTCTTTGTTTATGTTTAAGAACTCCAGCAAGACTCATTTCCATCAATTGCAGATACCAACAGCCATCTTAGTTCTCTCAGAGAAAAGAAAACTGAAAGCACTTAAAGCAGACTTTCAAATGGGAAATTCAATGCAATTGGATATCAAGTCAACACAGAAGCCACACTTTCAGATTCTGGCTATTAAAGGAAAGAACAAAATTTCTAAAGTCTTAATTTGTAAATTGAAGTAAATTTTTGGCAACTATGTATATTTGAGCGGGCATTGTGCCCCTCCATTGTTTGATTTTGTAGTCTTGTGAGTGTGTAGTATTTTTCCGATTGAGAAAGAAATTGTGTCAGACATAACAGATTCAATGTGGCCCAATAAATTGGTTTATGATTTTTTTACATTTGCTTCTTCTCCTAAAAAGTTGTGAAAATGGCTTTTACAATATTTAATAGTTAAAGTTGTCCCCATCATATAGCTATTGAAGCAACGTCAGATAGGAAACAAAAGCAAAAAAATTCTAATTGGCAATAAAATTATGAAAGAAAAGAAAAGGAAAAAGATTGAGAAGTTACATCACCCGCTCAACATCCCTCTCATCAAAACTAGTCCTCTGTACATGAGCCATTCACACTGCAATATCAGGTATAGCCCTTGTGCAGTGTAAATTCCATTCGGACAACACAAAATCTCTAGAAGATGCATCGAAATTCGCCCCATAAAAAACCTAACAGCACGCTCGGCACTAAAGAATCAAAACTTGGCAACAACCAAATCAACAAAACAGAAGAGAGTTATAATATATATACATATATATATATATATATATAGAATCACTGAACCAACACAAACAAAACAGAATCACCGAATCAGATTTACGATAGTCATATAGAGAGAGAGAAGGGGTAGATCCGAACCTTTCTGCCTTCTCTCAATGCCTTGATCTCCGCATAACAGATAGACCTTCGCAATCGAGAGAGAGACCTTCGAAATCGAGAGAGAGAGCGCTTTGAAATCAAAATCGAAATCACCGAGATGTCATTCTGAGATGAATCATCGAGATTCGATCGATCGATCTGTTGAGAAAGAGCTTGAGAGAGAGCGATCCGTTGAGATATCGATCGATTGATATTTTGAGATGAATCACTGCTATTGGAAGTATTTGAGAGAGAGAGAGAGAGAGAGTGAGCAAGCCGTCCACAGATCAGGAGAGGGTTGAGTGACTGAGAGCTTAGGAAGAGGGTGTAGAAGAGTGAGTCAGCGGCCGGCCCATTTAGGGAGATAGTGTTTAGAGATTTGAAGGCGCTTTTGAACGCCTCCTATCATTAGAACGGTGCCGTTTTCATTTAAAAAAGGTGACGTTTGCAAAACACCGTTAAATATTATAAAACAGTGACGTTCAAAAAAATGCCATTAAATAAAACGCCGTTAAAACCTTCATTTCCTGTAGTGATCGATTGCACAAGTAATGCCGAGTTTAAGATATTGCGAGAAATCATTAAAGATGGATTAAAGAGTGATCCTAAAAAATATAGGAAGAAGGTGGAGAGAATAGTTGGAGTTTCAGAGGAGACTACCACTGGTGCTAAAAGGTTACCAAATGGCAGCTGAAGGGGTATTACTGAAAGATGTTCTATCAATGGCAATCGATCGGAATACCCGTGAGGGTGTTTGTCACGCAAGAATGCTGAATATCCGGAAGATAGAAAAATAGTTAACTTTGTAGTTCTTTTTTATATATTATTCACAACCTGTTGTCACTATTTATATATCAATAGGAGACTCTTGGCAATAGGTATAATCTAATAACGATTGCCATGTTTCACAGAGTTGTGTCTGTTGATAATTTGAATTCAAATTATCAACCAACTAACGGATAGTTCAATATTCTTACGAGAAGGTTTATAACACTGCTAGAGAGAGAAAATTCAGTGAAGTGAGTCACACCAATTTATGGTGTGGTCACTCTTTATTCCATTATCTCCCACTTGAACACACCATAATAAGACGATAAACCTGAGTTGAGCATTTTTAACCTTGGTACCAAAATTTTGCCTTATGCCAACTTTCATCTATGAAATTACCTCATAGATCAACGTCTGATTGTGACTTGGCCATATGTGCTCACATTTTTGTCACCAATCTGACCGCACCCGTACGAATGTGTTCTCCCACTGATAACACATTCCAGATGACTTCAATTCACTATATAACAAGTGAACGGCATCAATTTTCAGTAATGGGTTCATAGTCCATACCCAATCACCATTGACGACTTCAGCCGTACACATTTTTCATGTGTCAACCTGCACTGAAATTATTGTTAAGTACTTCCTTTAAGACCCATTCCTGAAGGTTTTCCTTAACACACCTTATCAATGACTTTTTGTTGATCAAGTAGACAATATCATCTAGTTAGCACGTTGCATATTATGGACTTTACATCTCATGCTAACTTATGATATTCGCACCTTGTCAGTTCCTCTATCTTGTTACCTGACCAAACACATGTTTCCATGCAAGATAGAGTCGCAAAACATCGGTTATCTAGGCGTCACCAGAGTCATCCGACTATGCTCTTATATAAGTAGCTAAACCACCTAACTAGGTATTTTTCAATCCCATATTAGCTATATGTTCTCTGAATTTTTCCAGAGATAACCCTTTGGTCATAGGGTCAGCCACCATCTCTTCTGAGGGTATATAGTTGACTTTTATTTCACTTTTCTCCACTATGTCCTGAATATAGTGGTAACTAACATCAATATGTTTTCCCTTAGAGCTATTTGCTCCACTTTTTATTAATGAGATGGCAGACTGATTGTCACAAAACATACTGACCGGTCTGACAGGTTTGCCTAATTGTAAACTGTCAACAAATCGTTTTATCCAGACTGCATTACTAACGGCTGTGCTGCAAGCTATATATTCAGCTTCCATAGTATATTTTGCAACACAACTCTGTTTCTTACTTAACCAAGAAACTGTTGTTCCACCAAACAAGAACACATGACCACTAGTAGATTTTCTATCATCTACATCTCCTGTAAAATCCACGTCAGTGTATCCTTTTATGTCTAAATCACAAAAACCAAAACATAACTTAAAGTTTTTAGTGCCTTTTAAATACCTGAATATTCTTTTGACTGCTTGCCAATGTTCCTTACCTGGATTAGATTGAAACCGACTTACCAATCCGACTGCATGATAGATGTGAGGTCTAGTGCTTGTCATGGCATACATTAGGCTGCCTACTGCTTGAGCATACGGAACATTTTTCATTTCCTCAATGTTAGACTTAGTTTGAGGACTCATACTTTTACTAAGACTTTGTCCCTTGCAAACAGGCGTACTTAAAGAATTACAGTTATCCATATTAAATCTTTTGAGCACTTTGTCTAGATATTTCTCTTGATCTAGATATAATATTTTTGAATTTCTATCTCTTGAAATTCTAATTCCTAAAACATAGGTTGCAAGACCCATGTCTTTCATTTCAAATCTAGATGCTAAGAAAATTTTGGTTTTTATAATTATATCTGGACAGTTTCTTGCTAACAATATATCATTCACGTATAAAGACAATATTGCTAACTTGTCAACATTTTTCCAGATATAAACACAGTGATCTAATGGACTTACAACATAGCCCATTTCTAAAATGGCTTGGTGGAATTTCAAGTACCATTGTCTTGAAGATTGTTTAAGTCCATATAGAGATTTCTTCAACTTGTAGACTTTATCCTCGTTGCCTTGGTTATGGAAACCATCAGGTTGCATCATATAAATTTCTTCTTTTAATTCTCCATTGAGAAAAGCAGTTTTAACATCTAATTGATGCAATTCCAAATCCATCCTGGCTACTACCGCCATTAGAATCCTTATAGAGGCAAATTTTGCAACAGGAGAATACGTATCTACGAAGTCTATGCCAGGTTGTTGAGTGAATCCCTTGGCAACTAACTTGGCCTTGTATTTCTCCAAACTTCCATCTACTTTGAATTTCTTTCTAAGAACCCATTTGCAACCAATGGCTTTTCTTCCATTCGGAAGATCGATTAATTCCTAAACATCATTTTTCTTGATCGAGTCAAGTTCTTCATTCATTGCCTCAAGCCATTGTGGAGCATCATTGCTACTCATTGCTTCATTATAACTAGTAGGATCATCTACTAAGTTATTAAGTTCTTCAACTTGAAAAACATAATGATCTTTCAAAACCACAGATGGACGTTCTTCAACTTGAAAAACATAATGATCTTTCAAAACCGTAAATGGACGTCTTGCTCTCTTACTCCCACTTATCTCAGAATTCGAAGCAGGTAAAACAACATCATGTAATGTGCGTTTGCTCCCACTATTAGATGGTTCGAGAAGAACATGTGGACTGTGTGACAAAGAAGGAAGAGAAGAATCCTGAGATACTTCAGAGAGCAATTCAATTTGTTCAATAGGAGTAACAAGATCAGTGGATTCAAGAAAAATAGCATCTCTACTTTATATTAATCCACGTTCGGGATGGTAAAAATGATAACCACTCCCATTTTCGACATAACCAATAAACTTGCATTCCCAAGTTTTGCTTCCTAATTTATCCCTTAAAGGTTTGGGAATAAGTACATGTGCCTTACATCCCCAAACTTTGAGAGTTTGAACATTAGGTTTAGTTCCATGCCAGCATTCATAAGGAGTTAGAGGTTTGGCTTTTATTTCAACTCTATTTAAGATATACGCAGCGGTGGACAAGGCTTTCCCCCAAAAATGAATAGGAAGATCAGCATGAGCCATCATAGACCTTGTCATTTCCATGAGAGTACGATTTCGTCTTTCTGCAACCCCATTTTGTTGTGGTGTATATGGCATTATAAAAAAATGTTTTATGCTATACTCTTTGCATAAAGAATCCATAGCTTCATATTCGCCACCTCTATCATTATTCAAGTGTTTAATGGACCGACCAAGTTGTTTTTCTACCTCTAATTTATATTCCTTAAACTTTTCAAGTGCTTCTGATTTGTGTTTAAGAAGGTAGATATGTCCATATCTTGAATAATCATCAGTGAAAGTAATAAAGTATTCCATGCTTCGATGAGTTTTAGTTCTTAAAGGCCCACAAATGTCCGAATGAATTATTTCAAGTAATTCCGATGATTTCCAATGTTTAAAAAATGGCTTGCTAGTCATTTTACCTTTGATACATGGTTCACATATGTCAAAATCATCAGAACATACTTTAGGCAACAAACCACTTTTAAACATTCGAGACATTTTATTTTTATTAATGTGACCTAACCTTAAATGCCACAAATAAGAACTATTACTAGTAGAAACATGCAAATAATCAAAAATACATACTTTATTATCAATAGGAAGAGAGTACATGTCATTCACTCTTACACCTTTCACTAATACACTCGCTTTCTTAATCAATACTATGTTAAACCTAAAATTAACCTCAAAACCTTTTTGAGTTAACACCGGAACTGAAATTAAATTTCGCCGAATATTAGGTACATAAAGCACATCGTGAAGCACAATAGAAGTCCCTTTAATAGAGAGTTGACAATCGCCAATACCCAAAACATCACTATAGGAGTTATTGCCCATGTAGATTCTGTGTTCACCAACCTTCTTTTCAGTAAACTCCACGAACATGTCTTTATTTTGCACAATATGTCTAGTTGCAGCAGAATCAATCCACCATGAATTTGATGAAGGCTCAAGTACTAATGCTTCAAAAATTGTCATGGCAACAAGGTTATTATCCTTGTTCTGCTTTTTCTGAGGACAATTGGCTTTGATATGACCTTTTTTGACCGCACTTATAACATGGACCAATTTGATGCTTGTGATGTTGTTGTTTGTGCCATTCTTGTGGTTTCTTCCATCCTTTCTGAAATCCCTTCTTCCATTTTTTCTTGAAAAAAGTCGTCTTTTTCTTGTTGAATGGAGTGTGGGTATTATTCTGTGGTTGTGGTGAAGATTGTGCCATCAACAAGTTAGAAGATAATCCTTCTTTACGCCTGCGCTTCATTCTTTCTTCTTCCAAAACTAAGAGTACAGGCAATGTGACCATTGAAATCTCTCGTCCGCTATGAGTTAAAGATGTGATAAGATGATCCCAAGATAATGGAAGACTATTAAGTATAATAGTTACTTGCATCTTGTCCGACAAAGAGTGATCAGCATTGGATAATTCTTTAGCAATTAATTCCATTTGATTAACATGATCACCAACACTATCATTTTCACTCATACGAGTATTATTATATTTGTCCAAGAGCAATTGAATTTGAGTATCCGATCGGACTCCATACTTACTTTCTAGTGCTTCCATTAGTTGTCTTGCAGTTTCATGTTCTTCAAAGAGCGGAATTATGTTATCTTTCATATTATGTAACATAGTTACCTTTGCCATTGCATCATCTTCTATCCATTTATTTTGGAACCAATTTGAATCATCAGCTGGTTTAGAAGTGGATAAAGTATGTAATGTTTTCTTATGTGTAAGAAGATAAGATATGTGACGTTTTCATGCTCAGAAATTATTTCCATTTAGCATCTCGATTCTCGAAGAATCCATTGTATTTTTAATAGCCATATTAAAAATAAAATGTGATACTATGAAAATTCAAATGTGAATATTACAATACTAAATTAAAAACAACAAAAATAAGAAAAAGCCTTATAGTTATTAAATCAGCTCCTGTGATGAAAATGATGTGAAGGAAGAGAACGATACTGATGCCTTGGGTAAGTAGAATGATGAAAACCCAAAGGCCTAGTAAACCCAATACTTTGCTTATAAGTATTGTAATAATAATTACGAGCCCAAGGAACACAATGGTGCCTTTTAAACAATGTTCCTTTGAATGTTTTCCTTGGTAACACCCTTGGATAGCCTCCTCCTTGAATTTTGTTTTCAGAAAATTTAGTACAACGATCCACAGAAAAATTCTTAGAAGAATTCTGAAAATTTTGGATTTTGAATGACTGTAAATGACTTGAAATGAGCGAGAACGAGCCAAAAAACCAAGTGGACCAAACTGCTGTTGGTCCGGGTATTGTGCTGAACCAGTTTAGATCGGCTGAGACCGAACCGGCGTGAACCGCTGGTCAACGCGCGGGTCAGGCGAGGCAGACGGACGCGGGTCCGGGAGCGGGGCGCTGGACGTTGGGTCGACGCGCGGATTTGGACGCGGACCTAGGCTGGCATGCGGGTTGGCTCGCTGGGCTGGCTGGGTTGGCACACTGGGCTGGTCCGTGTGCTTTACAAGCTGTGTCTCTGGATTGGGCTCCGCCTGTCTGTGGGCTACGCCTGAGTAAATGGGCTGATCAAAATTCTTTTTAATTTTCAGGCCCAAAGGAATTGATTTCCTTGCTGTGGTCCTAATTTTTGGGCCTTTTCTTTTAATTTTTGAATTCAGCCCAACCCTATTGAATTGCAAAACAGGGTCTTCTTCTTCTTTTTCTAGGCACTGTAGATCGTCTTCTCCGGTGGGGGTAGGAGTCCAAACACTGTAAGTTGAATTTTATGGATCAATTTTTTTCCGTTTTTCACAACGAATTACACCGTTGTGATCAAAATTCTGTGAAGAACAAGAGAGAGCAAATTTGGAGACCCAATTGGAACCGAAAAATATTTTGTAAAATTTCTTCCAACGGTGCAATTCGGCTTCACTTTCGGCAAGGTTCGGAACAACAGCGCCACCAACAGTTATTTTCTTCCGATAGTATTCTGGGAATACGACACGTTGGTGATAATTATATAAACAAACAGAATTCACCAATGCCAAAGATTGTTGATCAATTATTTTCTGAATTTTCGGCAAAAAGATTTCGGAAACTTATCTTTCTTCCGGACTAAAATTCGACATATGCGATAATGGGTAACTTGGCTCTGATACCACTGAAAGATGTTCTATCAATGGCAATTGATCAGAATACCCGTGAGGGTGTTTATCACGCAAGAATGTTGAATATCCGGAAGATAGAAAAATAGTTAACTTTGTAGTTCTTTTTTATATATTATTCACAACTTGTTGTCACTATTTATATATCAATAGGAGACTCTTGGCAATAGGTATAATCTAATAACAGTTGCCATGTTTCACAGAGTTGTGTCTGTTGATAATTTGAATTCAAATTATCAACCAACTAACGGATAGTTCAATATTGTTACGGGAAGGTTTATAACACTGCTAGAGAGAGAAAATTCAGTGAAGTGAGTCACACCAATTTATGGTGTGGTCACTCTTTATTCCATCATCTATTTCCTGCTATTAATGTTAATGATTCAGTCACAAAGAGCAAGGTATACACATATATATTTATATATTATTATTGTTATATATTATCAGGATATTTTACTGATTTTTTATGTGATTTTTACTATGTTTTTAATAACAATATTTTTCTTACCTTCTTCACAATTATATTATTGGAGTCATATTTTAAATATAACAACCAAACGGGACACATATCTGATCATTTAATCGAATAGATGCATTTTTTGCACAAAATGATACTCATTAAAAATAAATTTTAATTACAAAAAATAACTCTGTTAAATTATTATTGTAATATTTTCTATATGAATAGAATTTTCATTTCCTTTTAATTGGCCGTCATAGAGGCCCTTTCAGTTAAGTGAGTAATTATTGGTTTATCCTACAGTACCACGTAGCTACGTGCCATGTGGCATGATAGGCCACGCCCATGTCTCACCAACATGTCTAATATCGGATGTATTCTATTTTGCCATTCCCTATCCGTACATTAAAAAAATAAAATTGTTATAAAAAATAGAAATAGAATCAAATGATTTATTTTAATTCTTTTTAAAAAAAAATTAAGAATTGTTAATTACAGTTCAATTTACCGATTAAGGCTTAGAAGAACCGAAGTTCCATATTTAAATATAAGATGTTTCACAAAGTATTTACTTCAATCTTGATGTCATTTTGACATGGATGAGACTTCTATGCATCCTATTTACAAACAAAGACCTGCACAATAATATTTGTTCCTCCCCCCTCCCACTATTGATATAATATTTGCAATTCTCATATTGTAGAAAATTGCATTTTATAGTAATTACTATATAATATGATGAATTTGTTACCCATTTTTTTGAGAGAATATTCTAAAAATTTGAAGTCAAGAATTTTTTAATCTAAAAGGGTAGAATTAAATTGGAACCAAACGATTTTATCCTACTAAATTCTGGTTTTATTTCATAGCGGAATCAAATTAGTCCATAAACAATAATAATGATCATACATTATTGTTATCAAATATATTTCATCGTTTTAGTTTATCGATTTTGAGAGGGTAATTTTTGGTGAAAATTGGGCCGAGTTGTGAGATGGACTTTGTGGCCCCAAAGTACGACGGACCGGGTAAAATGGGCCGAGAAGTTACTCCGGCCCATGAGAAATAAAGTTACTTCGGTCAAAAGAGATGAAGTTACTTCGGCTCAGGAATTGTAAAGCTACTTCGGTTTGGACAACTTGGAGTTAGTCCGGTCTCCGAGTTAGTCCGGTCATGGCGTATTCTGGATAGATCGGTCAAGACCTTGCTACTCGGTAGCTCGGTCCCAACTGAGATGAGGAGTAAAAGGAAGGGCCGAACTAAGGATAGTTCGGCCTACCTTGTGGCTCAGCTTAGCCAGTTTACTTCGGTCTAATGGTAGTTCAGCCATGGTGAAAACCATCCCACTTGGTTTAAGCAGTGGGGGGGGGTGTAAAAGGATAAGCATTATCCTTCAGGAGTATGAATCCTAGGAGGACTCTGCATGGAGAAATAAAAGTCCTACTAGGATTGTGCCACTCGAAACCTATAAAAGCTCACAAGCATCACATTGGAGGAGGTAATATAACACAACATACAATTTTTCTTCCTGAACACATTGAGCTTTGTCTATTTGTCAAGTTTTCTTCTCATGGTAATTTGATGGTTTCCGGCACACACCCGCCGGCTAGCTCACGTTTATGTTTTCAGGTGACAAAGCAACGTCGTACGGAGAAGCGTAAACTTAGTCAACAGGATTATACGAGGAGAATTATTTCTTCCCCGTACAATTGGCGCCGTCTGTGAGAAAATCCAGACAGAACAAAACCTCTTGATTAAAGCTTCTCCCCTTTACATCCAA
>NW_021025797.1:95542-144270 GCF_004153795.1 Camellia sinensis | reverse complement strand
CGTGTCTGCGTCGACTACAAAACAGTCAACAAGGCGTGCCCAAAAGATAGCTTCCCTCTACCACGGATAGATCAACTGGTAGACCTGACGGTAGGGCACAATCGACTCAACTTTCTGGACGCATACAGGGGCTACCACCAGATCGCCATTCATGAACCAGACCAGGAGGTCACATCTTTTACAACTCCAAGAGGACTTTACTGTTACAAGGTCATGCCCTTTGGCCTGAAGAACGCAGGGGCAACATTCCAACGGATGGTCACCAAGATGTTTGAACCATTGTTAGGCAGAACAATGGAAGCTTACATCGACGACATGGTGGTCAAAAGCAAGGATGAGAATGACCATCTTAAGGACCTAGGCGAGATGTTCCAGATCCTGAAGAAGCACAAGTTGCGCCTCAATGCGTCTAAGTGTGCATTCGGAGTAGGATCTGGCAAATTCCTGGGCTTCCTCGTGACCAACCGAGGTATAGAGGCAGACCCTTCTCAAATCAAGGCAATCCAAGATCTGGAGAGACCAAACTCAGTAAAAGAAGTACAGCATCTCACCGGCATGGCAGTTGCACTCAACCGGTTCATAAGCAGGTCATCAGACAGATTACGACCATTCTTTCAAGCTTTAAAAGCCAAGTTTGAGTGGGACAAAGAATGCGACCGAGCTCTGGAAAGCTTGAAGGAGTACATGTCTTCCCCACCACTGCTTGTTACTACAGTACCTGGTGAAGAACTCTTTTTGTACCTGGCAGTCTCTCAGTACGCAGTTAGCGCAGTGTTGGTTCGTGCAGAAGGAATACAACACTTGCCCATCTTTTATGTCAGCAAGACATTGTTGGGAGTCGAAACAAGGTACTTGCCCTTGGAGAAACTAGCATTGGCATTAATGATGGCCTCCAGAAAATTGGCACACTACTTTCATGCCCACACCATAGTCGTCTTCACAGCTTTTCCACTAAAAGCTTTGTTTGAGAGGGCGAACTTTTCTGGGCGCATCTTGAAGTGGGCAGTAGAGTTGGGACAATTCGACATCAAGTTCCAACCCAGAACCGCAGTAAAGGCCTAGTCTTTGGCAGACTTCGTCGCAGAGTTTACTCTTGGTAGTCATCATATCTGCCCAGTCGACCTAACTGACACAACCGAACTAGGGATGGAAGTTGACGCCGGAATAGCGCAACCTCTAGCAGTTAGCACTCAGTCAGACTCCAAGGCAGACCAGACTAAAGACAGCAAGGAAGAAGCAAACCAAGGCTCACCAACAGTCCAATTAGATGGCGAGGGGCAGATAACAGGCATGGACCTTGAAGAAAACACTATCCTTGACCCCACGACATCATCTGACCCCTCCACCTGCTGGAAGTTGTTCGTTGGAGAGATGTGGAAGCTCTTTGTGGATGGAGCATCCAACCGGCATGGTGCAGGACTTGGCATAGTCCTCATCTCCCCAGACGGCCTGGTTATAGAGCAAGCAATCAACCTTGGCTTCCCAGCATCCAACAATGAAGCGGAGTATGAAGCGCTTCTTGCAGGACTCAAATCAGCATACTACATGAAGGCCACCGAACTAATGGTATACAGTGACTCTCTGCTGGTGGTAAACCAAATTTCTGGCGACTACGAAGCAAAGGATGACAGAATGGCCAAGTACCAAGAGCTGGTCAGAACAGAGATCAAGAAGTTTGATGTAGTAAGGATAGAACAAATTGGAAGGGAGGAAAATAGCAGAGCAGACGAACTAGCAGGCTTTGCCTCAATGGCAGATGCATTCACCCCTCATCCATTGCTCATCGACTACCTACCTAGACCAAGCATAGAAGACCCCGAAGTAGAAGAAGTATGTTGCGCAGAATTAGGCCCCTCTTGGATGGATCCCATCATCCTGTTCCTAAAAGACGGCATCCTACCAGAAGAGAAAAAAGAAGCCAACAAAATAAGGGCAAAGTCAATCTTCTAATAACCTAATAAACATAAATTAGCATGTACTATCTGTGTGTAAGCATCAACACATGGTGTCGAGGGATTACAAAATAGAGATTTATTTTGAAATAAATAGTAAATTAAGACATTTTATGCTCAAATTTTTATAATCTTCAAATTGTATAGAAATTAATCATAAAATCATATGAAATCATCTTATTGTGTCTGATTTTATGAGTCTATCTCATATTTATAGACTTTTTTTAATTGATAATTTCCAATAAGTAAGAGACTGAAAAGCAATATGTATGTGTTTTGTTTGAATTTTTTGGATTTAGTTTTTTGTCAGAGTCTTCATCAGAGTCTGAGCCTTCAAGAAATTGCTGGCAGCAACGGACTACTTCACAAAGTGGGTGGAAGCAGAAGCATTGGCATCAATCAAAGAAAAAGATGTGAAGAAGTTCGTTTGGCAGAATATCATCACTCGGTTTGGCATACCAAAAGCCCTAATCTCAGACAATGGCACTCAGTTCGACGGCAGAATCTTCAGAGGCTTTTGTGAAGAATACAAGATAGAGTTCTACAATTCTACACCAGCATATCCTCAAGCAAATGGCCAAGCAGAAGCATCAAATAAAGTCGTCTTGGATGGACTTAAGAAAAGACTAGAGAAGGCAAAAGGCAAGTGGGCAGACGAACTTCCTCATGTTTTATGGGCTTACCGCACCACACCTCGACGATCAACAGGGGAGACACCATTCTCCTTAGCCTATGGAATAGAAGCAGTAATCCCACTGGAAGTTGGCCTCCCCACAATCCGAAACGAAAATTTTGATCCAAAATTAAATAAAGAAGCCATAGCGTTGGAACTCGACCTTGCGGAAGAAAGAAGAGAAAGGGCATTGGTTCATATTGCTTCATACCAACGAGAGTTAATCAGAAAATACAGCAAAAAGGTACATCCAAGACAATTCAAGATCGGCAATTGGGTATTGCGCAAAGTAATGGGAAACACCTTGGTACCAGGAGATGGCAAGTTGGGGCCAAACTGGGAAGGTCCTTACAAAGTGATTGGGTTAGCAGGCAAAGGGGCATACCACCTAGAAGACAAGGACGGCAAAGCAATCCCTAGGCCATGAAACATGGCCAATCTCAAGTTGTTTTATTTTTAGCTTTTTTTCTTTCAAACATGTAATTTCTTCTTTTTTCTCAATAAAACAACCAATTCTTTTTCAGCATGAGTTGTTCTTTGTAAAAATCAGTTTTAGTACATATAGGAATATTGCAAATCTTTTGTTCTAAGTTAGCTGGGAAAAAACTAACTTAGAGGTTGGCTGGAATAAACCAACACCATTCCTAAGCCCAGGATATGGATCTAGGCTGCAGGGCGTTTGGTCGAAATAACCAAACAATGTTCTAAGTTAGCTGGAAAAAACTAACTTAGAGGTTGGCTGAAATAAACCAACTCTTTGTACTCTTCAGCCGAAGTAAGGGTATGGCTGAAGAGTGGTTGGCTGGAATAAACCAACTCTTTGTACTCTTCAGCCGAAGTAAGGGTATGGCTGAAGAGTGGTTGGCTGGAATAAACCAACTGCTAGCACTCTTCAGCCGAAGTAAGGGTATGGCGGAAGAGTGGTTGGTTGGAATAAACCAACTCTTTGTACTCTTCAGCCGAAGTAAGGGTATGGCAGAAGAGTGGTTGGCTGGAATAAAACCAACTCTGAGTACTCCTTAGCCGAAGTAATTATTTCGGCTAAGGAGTGGTTGGCTGATAAGCGTAGTTCAACCATTTAAAACCGGAATAGCAGTTGGAATAATAGAAGACATTACAAGTGCAAGCACACATGAAAACCGGAATAAGAGTCAAACAATTTTCATTCATTGAAATTGAAAAGCAAGTACAGAGGGGCATAGCCCGGTTACAAAGACAAAAAGGAAAGGTAACCAAAAAAAAAAAAAAAGTGCAAAATCAAGAAAAAAGATCTTCAATTTCGGCATCAAAGGCAGCGTCGGCATCAACTTGAAGACCGGTTTCAGGCGGAAGGACGTTTTCAGTCGCAAGAGTGGTTTCGGTCGGAACCACGGTTTCACCTGGTTGCTAAATAGTTAGATCTTCCAGCGTGGGCTCCGACCGAACTACATGATCTACATTCGCAACCGGAGTATCCTCAGGGGCAGAGTCTTCATCAGAGTCTGAGCCCTCAAGAAACTGCTGCTACATGGCATTTGCATATTCCATGAGGGAGTTCGGTATAAAGTAGGCTGGAGGGTTGAAAACCTCGGTTTGTGGATCATGACCGAGTTTCTCAACGGCTCCCCTCCAGCCGCACTTAAAGAACAGATCCTTGGCCGCCCCACACTGTTTGACATATATTTCCTCTGCCTCCTTAAAGCCTTTCTTTTCAGCTTCTTTTGCGCTCTCCTTCGCCTGGGATATTTCGGCATCCTTCTTCCTCTCAAGCTTTACCAGCTCACGCAGGTACTTGTCTTTCAGAGCAATGGCAGCCTTCTGTTTTTCGGCTTCGGCCGAACTAACCAGTCCGGTCAGTCTGCCGATCTCACCTTGTAGCTCGGCCATTTGCTTTCTGGCCTCCTCTAGCTCGGTCGCTTTTGCTTCAGCCTCTGCCGCGGCCTGCCTTGTTATTTTCCTAAGCTCCAGCACTTTCCTATGAGTGATTTGGTTTTTCTGAATGGCCTGACTTAAAGCAAAGAATTTCCCCCCCCTTTTTAGCCCGAAAGTAAGTAGTTGAAAAGAAATTAGTAGACGCAGAGATGGCGACGATGATCACTGTAACCAGAATCATGGATTTTTGTCGTTTGACGCGGAGTAGGCCTTTAGTTCCGGTGTTTCAGTGTGTCTTTTGGTGTGTGCTCCATGTCTTTGGGAGGCAGCACAACCCTTGGCCAGATTGATGGCCAACAGTGGTACTTTCTCCTAAAACTAGCAACCACGGTCTGTATCTCAGATTTGTCTACGGTCGTTTGAAAGGTATAGTTTTGGGCTAGCTGCCGGTAGTTTGGTCCAGAAGTTCCGGTTGGGGCAAACGAGGTGCAGCTCCGGTTGGAAGTGCAGGGTTCGCGATTCATCACCAAAATATTGTTTCCAGTATTCATGCAGTCCCGTGCCGCTGTTGGTTCGGCGGCGAAGAGGACGACTTTGAGAAGGGAGGGCCACAAAGCAGTTGCGATTGGCTGGGTGGCGTTACTTCGGGCCTGGTTGTCTCGGTTAAAAGAGCCCTGACTCTGTTCTTTTTCGCCATCTCTTCTTCGGCTGTCAGTGGGACTAGTCTAATCTCGGGCAAGGATGGGTCCGGTTCTGGGGCGTCTTCAAGAAGGAAGTCAGTTACCCTGGCTTTCCGACGACCGCTGTATCGATAGGTCGGCTCGAATTGCAGCAACTTGGCCCAACTACGTTCAGGATACCGTAGTGCGGCTCGCAAAGCTGCAAGATTTGGATAACTGTACAAGGAATGAAGGTGAGCAGAATCTGCGAAAAAGAGACAACTGTTTGTTCGGTTGATAGACTAGCAAAACCGAAATAAAAAAATGCAAGGAACAAGACCGAAGTTAAATTACCGGGCTCCCCTTTTTTCCAATTTATAGGTCGGCTAGGAATTTGAGCTTGAAAATCCTCAAAGTTCCCAGAGACCCAGAAAAAGTCGTCGTCATTTACGTCTTTGTCCGGTGTATATTTAATTATCTTCTCTCGGCGGCGGCGTATCCTAAGATAATAGACCCACCCATCTTCTTTTGAGCCGATGGAGTATTGATGGAAAATTTTGGCCAGGCCAAGATTTAGTCCGGCTTGGCGGTTTAGTTCGGCTATTCCCATGATGATGCGGTAGGAGTTGGTGGACAGTTGGGTAGGGCATAATCTGGTCTGCCTAAGAAATTCACAGATCAATGGTTGAACCGGAAACCGTAGTCCGGTTTCTATGATGGATAAAAGGGTGAAGGGGACGAAGCCTTCATTGTCCCAGGGAATAACGTCTTTTTCGGCTAGGACCAGATGGACGTCGTCAGGTATTTGGTAGTCTTTCCTGAATTCGGCTAGGCCGCCCGGAGTATTTACTAAATATCTATACTTCCCCATCTATCGTATAATTTAAGAATAAGTTATTTCGGTGCAAATATTGTGCTCAGTAGCTCGGTTGAGCGCACGCAGGAGTGCCTGGGCAACCTAAGTCTGCAAAGTAGAAAACACAGGGGTTAAGCACAGATCATTGGACCGTGCTACAAATTAAAAGCGAGGTAAAAAAGTCCTACTTCGGCTTTATGGACGGGTTCTGTCTTGGTTCAGCAAAATGCTCGGTAGCTCGGTTTGAGCAAAGTTCTTATTGATCAAATCTTGGAAGGCATCTCAGCATGCTTGCTTTGGAGATGACTTTGTTAGGCCGGTTCGTCGTCTAGGGGCAGCTTTCTGAGTTCGGTCTAAAAAACTAAGAAAGCTGGCTTAGCCCCAAAGGCCTAAATCGGTTAAACTTCGAGTTTTGTTACTTCGGTTGAGCCTCTAGGGGCAGCTTTCTGAGTTTGGCTTAGAAGCTAAGAAAGCTGGCTTAGCCCCAAAGGCTTAGTTCGGTTGAAGACCGAGGTTCCTAGTTTAATGTCTTCAAACTTCGTTCGGTGATCTTATTTCGGCTAAGATGAATCGGAAGTCGGTTATTTTTTGAAGCTGTTGTTATTTCTACAAGTTTTAGTTCGGTTATTTTCTGTATTGATCTACCTATATAGCACAAAACAGTATCCTAGTTCGGTTGGGACAAGTTTCTGGATCAAAGACTAGTCTTCTACAAGATATTACATACACGCACAAGTTCAGTAAAGTTTTTCCAGTAAAATACAGAAGCAAAGCAGAAAATAGACTAATATGTTTCTCAAAAACATGGAAAGCAAAATACAAAAACAAACAAAGCAAGAAGGTTAGATTTGCCTACCAGAGTAAAAAAGAAGAAGCTAGAGGATGGAAACAGTAGCAGCAAATGAACACGAACTCAGGATTGGAGAAGCAGAGGCACGAATAGAGAAGAGGGTGAAAAATGTGGGGGAATGATTCAAGGATGGAAAGGATGTTTTGTGAAAAGAACGAGCGGCAAAAAGGGGCGGGACTGTTCAAAAATTTCGTGGTACGAGGGCGGCGTGACAGCTGCTCACAGCCTATCAGAGCCCGCCACGTGTCTTTGGAAAGGGAAGCGTTACAGTCGTGATTGAAGAGACGTTTTTGACCGGACGAAACAGAGCCCAGAGTAAAATTAGCTCGGCTTAAAAGGCTTAGGAGTTTTTAGCTCGGCTGGAGAGGCTAAAGGGTTTTTAGCTCGGCTGGAAAAACTTCAAAACTCTAGCTCGGCTAGTAGACTGGTAATCCCAATCATGCTGTGCAGATGGAATTAAGGGGCAATTGAGAGGGTAATTTTTGGTGAAAATTGGGCCGAGTTGTGAGATGGACTTTGTGGCCCCAAAGTACGACGGACCGGGTAAAATGGGCCGAGAAGTTACTCCGGCCCATGAGAAATAAAGTTACTTCGGTCAAAAGAGATGAAGTTACTTCGGCTCAGGAATTTAAAAGCTACTTCGGGTTGGACAACTTGGAGTTAGTCCGGTCTCCGAGTTAGTCCGGTCATGGCGTATTCTGGATAGATCGGTCAAGACCTTGCTACTCGGTAGCTCGGTCCCAACATATCATGGTTCATGCATGGGAGAACCGAGATGAGGAGTAAAAGGAATGGCCGAACTAAGGGTAGTTCGGCCTACCTTGTGGCTCAGCTTAGCCAGTTTACTTCGGTCAAATGGTAGTTCAGCCATGGTGAAAACCATCCCACTTGGTTTAAGCAGTGGGGGGGGGGTGTAAAAGGATAAGCATTATCCTTTAGGAGTATGAATTCTAGGAGGACTCTGCATGGAGAAATAAAAGTCCTACTAGGATTGTGCCACTCGAAACCTATAAAAGCTCACAAGCATCACCTTGGAGGAGGTAATATAACACAACATACAATTTTTCTTCCTGAACACATTGAGCTTTGTCTATTTATCAAGTTTTCTGACTTAGGCATCGGAGAGGTTTCAATTACTATATAATATGATGAATTTGTTACCCATTTTTTTGAGAGAATATTCTAAAAATTTGAAGTCAAGAATTTTTTAATCTAAAAGGGTAGAATTAAATTGGAACCAAACGATTTTATCCTACTAAATTCTGGTTTTATTTCATAACGGAATCAAATTAGTCCATAAACAATAATAATGATCATACATTATTGTTATCAAATATATTTCATCGTTTTATTTTATCGATTTGATGACAAACTATAAAATCTTATCGTGACATATAGTTTGACAACATACACGGATGTCGACACTCCTTGCCCGATGGGCTAGTGAGAGCCACAGAGAACATGATCGCCGGCAAGGTGGTGGTTGTTTGCGGATACGGAGACGTAGGCAAAGGCTGCAGTGCCGCCGTCAAGAGAGCCGGTGCTCGGGTTTTCATGACAGAGGCCGATCCCATTTGTGCTCTCCAAGCTGTGATGGAAGGAATTCCAGTCCTCACTCTTGACGACAACATTGTATCGGAGGCAGACATCTTCGTAACTGCCACAGGGAACAGAAACATTATAACGGTCAATCACATGAAAAAAAATGAAGAACAATGCGATCGTATGCAACATTGGCCAATTTGACAATGAGATTGATGTGCAAGTAAGGAATGATAAACCTAGTGGAGATTATCGCCCCTCTATATATCATTTTTAAAAATCCCTTTATTACAGTATTATTGTTATTAATACTCCAATAAATTAAGATTTTATAAACGAAAATCAAGGAACAAAATATTTTTGTTGCTAATGATAAATTATTTTTCTTTTGGGACCAAACTTGTTGTCTCAAAAAATAATTTTTTTGGGGATAAAATTATTTTGTCATTTATTAATGATATTTTTAAAATTTTGTTGCTAAAACCCTTTTTTGACTTTGTAAAAATGACATTTTATCGATTATCCTCGTGACGATATTAATTGTTTTCCAAATATTTTTTGCAACTAAATTTTTACTTTTGAGATATTAAAATTTGATTCCGAAAATTCTTATATATTGTCATGAATTTTCTTCAATTATACTCTCACACTCTTTATATATTTTTTTCTTTTTCCTTATGTATTTTATTTTAAGTTGTTATTCCTTATAGAATGGTTAAAAAAAATTTCGTGTCCATACTTTTGGATTTCGGTGGTGCTATATGCACATTAGTATACCAACACTAGTTAAGACATTATTATTAACCACACTCATTATACAAATTACAAATATCAAAACATCTTAAATTATGTCACATCATCAATTGATACACTAATTAATACATATAATATTATTATTTAAATTTTGATTATCTCCATTCCATGTATGTAATGGAATATTTTCATTACATATTTAATAACTCTCCGTGTATGTATGTGAACCAGGCAGAAAGAGAAGTAAACTATTACTTGCTCGCAATCTATAAAAAGCGCATTGATTGTGACTTTAGTGTTGATTCTATCATAGAGATTTTGAAAGAGTATCAAAGACGCGTCTAATAAATGTACGTAAAAATTGATGCTGTAGTGTAGTCCATATTTAAGGGAAAAAAATAAAAAAAAAAATGTTTATATATACATTCGCTTAGGAGTGTAAAAATGGCTCGCGACCCGAGTCCCTAGGCTTGGGCCACATTTTAAAGTCTGGCCTGGTCGATTGGCTCTCTTAAAGGCCACTCAAGGCCCGGCCCGACCGGTCTAAGACCCAGTATCTTTTTTAGTAAAAATAATAAATCTTTGAAAAAAAAATACTTAAAATATTAAAAAAATTCAGTAAAAACAATATAACACGGAAAACAAGAAAGTATAATTTTCTCAAAAGAGTTTTTGGAAAACTCTAACCTAGCATAGTGATTGTGGTTTTGAGACAGCTTCATATATATACAGTCACAAAATGGTTTGAATAAATTCTAGTACTTTTTTCTATCGCAAAAAAAATTAAAAAAAACAATATCGTCTTACTCTTTTGATATAACATTTCTCTTTTCATTCATTTTTTCATCTTCTTGTCTCTCTGTCTCTATCTTTATCTCTTATCTTTATCTTTTTCACTCATCACTCTTTTTTCTCTGTCTGTCTGTTTCTCTCTCTCTCATTTTCTCTCTGTGTCTCTCGTCTATCTCTCTTCTCTCCATCTCTCACATCTGTTTTCTCTCGCTCATCTTTATTCTCTCTATCTCTCTCATTTCTTTTCTCTCTTTCTCTTATCTTTCTATCTCTCTCTATCTCTCTCGCTCATTTCTCTTCTCTCTCTGTCTCTCTTTTTTTCTGTGTCTCTCTCTCGCTCATCTCTTTTCATTCTATTTCTCTCTCTTTTTGTCTATCTCTCGCTCATCTCTTGTTTCTCTCTCTTTTTCTATCTCTCTCTCTCTCTCTGTCTCTCTCTCACTTATCACTCTTCTCTCTCTCTCTGTCTACTTGTCTATTTGTCTATTTCTCCCTCATTATGTTCGTCTTGCTCGTTCTCTTACTCTCATGTTCTCTATTTATCGAGCTCATTCTCGATTTATCGATCTACTATAAACGACGTCGCCTTACTCTTTTGAACATTTCTCTTTTCACCCATTTTTTCATCTTCCTATCTCTCTGTCTCTGTCTCTCTTTTCTTTCCCTCTCTTACTCATCACTCTTCGCTGTCTGTCTGTCTCTTCCTTTCTCTATGTGTCTCTGTCTCTCTTTTCTATCTCTCTCTGTCTCTTTGTCTCTCTGTCTCTTTCTCTCACTCATCATTCTTCTCTGTCTGTCCGTCTCTCTCTTTCTCTCTGTGTCTCTGTCACTCTTCTCTTTCTCTCCCTCACTCATCACTCTTCTCTGTCTGTCTGTCTTTCTCTTTTCTCTGTGTCTCTCGTCCAGCTCTCTTCTCTCTATTTCTTTTATCACTCTCTCTCTGTGTCTCTCACTCATCTTTTTCTCTTACCGCTCATCTCATCTACCACCTTCACCACTACTATAAACGCCATTTCACTACCACCACTACTACCACGGTTGCCATTTCACCTTTACGACTACCATTATTACTACTATCGCCACCACACCACTCCACTACCACCACTACCACTATTGCCACTACTACTACTACCATTACCTCTCTTTCACCACTGCCACTCCATCTATTCTACTACTACTACAACTTCACCACTAATCTCCTTCGCCATCACCACCACCACCATCGTCTCTTATCCACCACATTCACCACTACAGCCGCTTCCTCTCCTCTACCACAAAATATTACCTCTCTTTTCTCTCTCACTTATCACTCTTCTCTATCTGTCAGTCTTTGTCTCTGTCTCTTTCTCTTTCTCTCTTTGTCTCTCGCTCATCTCTCTTCTCTCTATCTCTCTTATCTCTCTATCTCTCTTCTCTCTCGCTTATTTATCTTCTCTCTATTTCTCTCTCTGTCTCTCTCGCTCATCTTTCTTCTCTCTCCGTCTCTCTTTTTCTATGTCTTTCTCTCGATTATCTCTTTTCGCTCTATTTCTCTCTCTCTTTGTCTATCTCTCGCTCATATCTTGTTTCTCTCTATTTTTCTATGTCTCTCTCTATCTCTTTCTCTCTCTGTCTCCCTGTCTCTCTCTCTCTATATCTCTTTCTCTCATTGGCCACAAAAAATTAACTTTATTTTAATGGAAAATATTATCCCTACTTCTACCAAATAAAAAAATAATAATAATTTTATATTCATTAAAATAAATATGAAACAAATAAATTTTTAACCTTACTAAATGAAAAAATAAAAATAAAAATAAAAATTCATTAACTATAAAAAAATTATTTTAATAAAAAATAATTTTTTTTAGCAATGACATCCTCCGTTGCGAAAAAAAAAATCCTTTTATTATTTAAATATTCATTTGTAATGAAAATTAGAAAAAAAAAATTAAAAAAGAAAAAAATTCATAAAAAAATCAAAAAGAAAAAAATTCATTTTTTCCCCCCTCTTTCAAATCTAACCGTCCATCTCTCACTCACCATCTCACTCACCTATAACAAACAAAAAAAAAAGAAAAAAAAACCCTAATCTATAATCGGCACCCTCACTCTCTCTCTCTCTCTCAGTCTCACCATCACTCACTCACCATCTCACTGTCTCTCTTTCTCACTCTCTCGTTTCTGGCAGCCGATCATTCAACATAGAAACTTTCTGCACCGATCACTCTCTTTCTCATCTCATCGCACCGATCATCATCTCACAGCCGATCAATCTACTTCACAGGTAAACTCTCTCAATCTCCGTCTCTCTCTCTCCCGATCGTTGATTTTTTTGTTTTATATATATATATATCAGATATATATTTCTCTGATCTGATCTGATCTGTCTCCCTCACTCTCTCATCTCATCAGTCTCACACTCACTCTCTGGTTTTGCATCTCTGCACCGATTGACTCACACACAGGTAAGCGTCTCTCTCTCTCTCTCTCCCTGATCTCTCATCTCTGATTTTTTGTGGACCAACAGATCTGATTTTTGTTGTGGACCAACAGATCTGATTCGAAATATGATCTTAGTTGTGATTTGATTTTTATGACCTTAGTTCGAAATATTTATGATCTGATTTTTGTTGTGGACCAACAGATCTGATTTGAAATATGATCTTAGTTGTGATCTGATTTTTATGATCTTAGTTCGAAATATTTATGATTTGATTTTTGTTTTGGACCAACAGATCTCAGTCTCACCGATCACTCTCTGGTTTGATCTTAGTTCATTACTTCTTTGACTAGTAACTAGACAAGTGATATTGACTGAACTTTGGTTTTTGGTATCTGTATTCTTTAGCTGTGCATCTTTCTTGCATCGAATTCATGTAAGAGTGTTTCCCTCGGATAAGTTTCAGGCCATGAGTTGCTTGCCTTCCCTTTTGGAGTTCATGAGTCATGAGAACTTAGGGGCTAATCAATTAAAAAAGGTCAAAGAAACCATAGAATTTGAAGTTTGTAAAAAGTTGATTTATAATATAATTCTAGTTTTCTTTCTTGGTTCTTTTCTTTTCTGATAAGTCAGTTGTCTTTCTGTGTTCTTTAATTTTATTATAGGAAAGGCTCAGCAAGTATGGTGTGGCCATGAGGCTGTAGATTTGCAGTCAGTTTTATTATGGTCTGAGGACTTTCTTTTTTGTCTTGCGATAAGTTCTGAAAGATTTTTTAAGAAATTTGAAATAAAACAAATCTTCTAAGAGATTTGCGCATTTTCTGATTTGTTATGCTTTCTGTCTTGTATAGGTACAAGAAGATGGAGATTTGTGTAACTCCTTATCCAGCGACTAATGGTCCAGATGAAGTTGCTGGTGATTGAACTGAAACCATCTCTGTTGACTCATTCCACGATGACAACAAATTATGTAAGAAGCATCTGAATGCTTATAAGAGGGTCAATCTAGCTTAGACAACTTGCATAGTTTCTTTCTTTGTTTATTGGTTTTGTTCACACTTGTCCCTTCTTTTAAGAGTATTAATTAATTAATTTATTTATTTATTTATTTTTTTGGGATGGGTTGATATAGTTATTTATGATGTCTTGCACTTCTTCTTCTTCTTCTTCTTCTTCGTCTTCTTTTTTGTTTTGTTTCTTTAAGTCTTTAATCTTTGTTGAGGCTATTGAACAATTAGGGCTTTTGGTCGAGAGGAACCTGTAGCTAGTATGGACAATAGTGGAAAAATCATATGGGCTAAGCACAATGAAATTCAGACTGTTAATATTAGGAGTGTTGGTGCAGATTATGAGGTTTGATTCAATTTTGTTCTCATCTTTTTTTGAATAAAACTACAATGATTTCTGCTCAAGGTGATATTGAAATTCACTGTGCTTTTTTCTTCTCAGGTTACTGGTGGAGAAAGATTACCTTTGGTAGTGAAAGAGTTGGGGACCTGTGATCTTTACCCACAAGTGAGTTGGCCTTCTTTGGATATAGTAGATATTATTTGATATGCTGTGTGATGATTAGAATTTTCACACTAGTGAGCTGGTCTTCTTTTTAAAGAAGCACTTCTGCTATAATTTTCTGATTGAAATACTAAAGCATGCAAAGATATCTGGTAGAATAACTTCAATAAAGTTCAACTTTTCTCCAATAAGTTAAATGCCATATATATATATATATATATGTAGTTGTTTCTTGTTTATTCTTAGACTATTACAATGTTGGACAAGTGAGGATGAAAAGTGAGTACACATAATGACAAGTTTAACCATCATTAATTACCTGTGAACTATGAAGATGAACTTGTTCTTCCAAGGTTTTTGATTTCAATTACTCTTTTGTTCATTAATGCATGACTTCCTTGCAAGAATTCTTCATGCATAATCATCAATTGCTCCGCGACCTGTTTGAGATATTAATAGCTCATGAGCATCACAAATTATGAACTCAACATTGTAATATACAATAAATCGATGTCATGGGAATAAAAGAAAAATATAATAAAAATAGTCTATTCGAATAGAAAACGTACTTCCTCAATACTGCCATCTTCAATATCTGTGTTGAAAGTAAATAGCAAGCTCTCGTGCAACAAGTTCTCCAAATCTTCTATGTGAAGTTGTTCTACAAATCAAAAGGAAAGAGTTGTTCTACAAATCAAAAGGAAAAAAATAAATGTATGTAATAAATAACGTAACTCAATATTGTTTCAATTTCAAAACGAGAAGTGATTTGTCATATAACTGATCTACCTGAAGTTGTTCTACAAATAAAAAAAAAACATTTAGGGGGGGTTATGTTTCAATTTCAAAACGATACGATTAGGAGTCAAGATGAAAATTATCGTGCACAACTTTGCTGCCTCAATTTCACTTCGTAGCGTTATATTTGATAAAGTTGAAGAGCAAAAGTAAATGCAAGATAATAAAACTAAACAAATTATTAATTAATTAATTTATATTTTTTGTATTCGTAAATACTTTATTAATCGTTGAAAAAAGTATTTGTGATGGCGTGGCAATGGCAAAACAAGGGTTCACAAATATTGGGATTGCAAAAAGTTTTTGCGACGGTAGCATTACCATTGTAACTTATTTGTGATGGAAATTTTTCCTTTTAGCGATGACATGATTCCAACACACATAATATATTCAAAATAAGCAAATGAGAGCATATGTATAGATGGTTGTAATGGGTTTTTTTAAAAAAGAAAAAAAGAATACAATATAAGGAAATCAGACAAATAGAAATCCAATATACACACTTTTAATATTATTTCTTTTCATTTTATTATTTTGAATGAAATTTTAATAATTTCTAGCATATATAACATGATGAAAATCTGTAACTATTGTTGTTCTACATGGTAAAGATTGATTTCAAGTGACCTTGCTCAAAAAGTTTGTGTATCATTTTAATTCCAATAAAATAAGTTTTGGGTTGAAAGCTCAAGACTAGACTAAAGCAGGTAGTAGTTTTAATTGAATAGTGTCTTTACAAACCATACAAACAAACATTATTGTTTTGGTGTGCATGGAATGGAATCTCTGGTGCGGGTGGCTTATGAGGAAGCAAGAACAGGAATAGACCTTTTGATTGGGAGAACCAAGAGAGGATATCAAAGGTGAGTTGGTCGAATTTTTTGAGAGAATCACTGCCTCCCCACTTGTTTTGGATGGCCATTTGAAGGCCATTCCATCCAGACAAGTGCATTGAGATTCCCTCTCGGAAAACAGAGGTGGCCTTAGCCTTGAGAGAATAAGAGGGTGTTCTTGAGACGGAACTTGTATTAAATGGTTCCATTCAAAACACATCGATTCAAGTTCCTTCTCTTTGTGAGATTCTTTTGTCTTTAGCTTTTAGTTCTCTATTCTCTCTCCTCTTGAAATCCCACCTCCCTTGTTAAAGAGACAAAGATAGGGATGGGAAAACATTAAATTTGAATGAAGGTACAAAGTTAAGAAAAACAAAGTGGCGTGAAAAGTTGGGATCGGTAGGAGACAAATTCGGAAGGTTGAATGTTTAGCATAGGAGTAGGAGTAACAAAAATGCTTGTCACCCACTTTCCTACGCTTTCACTCATCCAATCATCCATTTTCCTATTCAACTCTTTTCTCATTGTCTCTTGGCTTATGATTCATCCCTCTAAAATTAGAGTTCTAATTGAACTCTAGTAAAGTGAAAAATAGAGTAATGAAACATAACTCTAATTTAAGAGCTCTAAATGGAGCTCTAGTGAGGTGGAAAAAAGAGAGTAGAGAGAAATAAAGAGAGGAGTGTGAGCCCCACCTTCACATGAGTACTCTCCACATCATTAGAGTTGTATTAGAGCTCTCAAATATTATTGATAAAAAAAATAAGACTAAAATATTATATCAGAGTAGAACCCACTTTCCATTAGAGCTATTAGAACTCCAATATTAGAGCTCTAAAGCATTTATATCGTCTCCCTCTCATCTTTCCTAACAACCATAGATCATAAATTATTGCACAAAAAATACAGAAAATAAAAAAAAAAATTTAATTTTTAGTGGACACCCTGTTTTTTTTTTGTGAGCAGGGAAAGCTTTGGTTTCTCCAATTGAGAGATATGCAGTTGTTCCTGATGACAACGTAAGTGTTCTTTCCACAGTTTTCATTGTCTTCATTACTGGTGTTTAAATAGTTGGTTTCTCCAAAAGATTATAATTTGCAACTGTTATCTATTTATTTGTAGGTCAAAAGGATAAATTTTGCCGAGGGGAAGATCTGATTCTAGAAGTAAGGAATTTGCAGCTTGATTTTTGAAATAGGCTCAAAATTGAGATCTTGTTGGAAATTTTTTAATTTTTGTAAGAGCATTTAAATATCCAATGTGCTGATTGGTGAATTTTAGATTTTATTTTATTATTTTATTTTTTTTTAGGATTTGGGTGAATTTTATAATTTAAATATGCTTTTATGAACATGTACAGTTTAATTGTTCTTTGTAAAATATTGAATTTGATGGTTTGATCAATTTTTATTTTTGTTTTCTGTTATGATATTTTTGTGAATGGAATGTATATAATCAGCTCTGAGAGAGAGAGACGGCACCACCGTCGGAAAAAATAGAAAATTTTAATATTTTTATTAATTTTGTTACAGGTTTTACTTTTTGCGACGACATTATACTGTCGCAAAAAATAGAAATTTTATTATTTAAAATAGAAATTTTATTATTTTTTAATATTTTTTGCGACAGCATTACACTGTCGCAAAAAATAGAAATTTCATATTTTTTATACTTTCTGCGATGGCACTACACCGTCGCAAAAAAGTGTTTTTTTTTTTAAAAAAAAAAAAACTATTGGCGACGGTATTTTTTGCCGTCTCAAATAACATTTTTAGCGACTGCACGGTGCCGTCGCAAAAAGGCAAAACATTAGCGACGGCACTTACCGTCGCAAAAACTCTTTTGCAACCCCTGCAGTTGCAACCCCCCTCTTGCCGTCGCAAAAAGTCATTTTGCCGTCGCAAAAAGTATTAGCGACGGCATTAGGAGTATTAGCGACGGTATTTTACCGTCGCAAAAAGTCAATTTTTTTGTAGTGTGACATTATTATTAACCACACTCATTATACAAATTACAAATATCAAAACATCTTAAATTATGTCACATCATCAATTGATACACTAATTAGTACATATAAAATTATTATTTAAATTTTGATTATCTCCATTCCATGTATGTAATGGAATATTTTCATTACATATTTAATAACTCTCCGTGTATGTATGTGAACCAGGCAGAAAGAGAAGTAAACTATTACTTGCTCGCAATCTATAAAAAGCGCATTGATTGTGACTTTAGTGTTGATTCTATCATAGAGATTTTGAAAGAGTATCAAAGACGCGTCTAATAAATGTACGTAAAAATTGATGCTGTAGTGTAGTCCATATTTAAGGGAAAAAAATAAAAAAAAAAATGTTTATATATACATTCGCTTAGGAGTGTAAAAATGGCTCGCGACCCGAGTCCCTAGGCTTGGGCCACATTTTAAAGTCTGGCCTGGTCGATTGGCTCTCTTAAAGGCCACTCAAGGCCCGGCCCGACCGGTCTAAGACCCAGTATCTTTTTTAGTAAAAATAATAAATCTTTGGTGAAAAAATTAAAAAAAAAAAAGGCTAGGCCAACCCAGGGTTAGGCTCAGGCTCAGGCTCACTGGGCTGATCCGCCCAAGGCTCGAATACCCCTAGGCCTGGGCTTGGACCTACGTCTATATTTTTGGCCTGCGGGCTGGCCCGACCCGACCCGAATTTTGAAAGGAGTCCGCAAGGCCCGACATGGGCCGGGCCGAGCTAGGCTAGATTTACACCCTATTTGCCTCCTCTCTATTGAAATCATAGGTCCGTTCTTGTGTGTAGGGGCTTGCAAATTGCCCAGGGATTAAGCTAGTGACGATTAAGCCATAGACAGACCGGTGGATCTTTCTGGATAGCAACAGAGGTGTCCTTGTGCTCGCTGAGGGTCGGCTTGTGAACTTGGGATGTGGCACAGGGAATCCAAGCTTTGTCATGTCATGTTCCTTCACTAACCAGGTGCTTGCTTTGACGGAGCTTTGGAAGGAGAAAGGGTGGAAAGTGTGGGAAGAAAGAAGTTTATTTGCTGCCTAAGCATTTGGATGCGAAGGTTGCTAGGCTTCACATTGACAAGTTAGGAGGGAAGCTTACAAAGCTCACTCCAAAGCAAGCTGCTTACATTGGTGTTCCTGTTGAGGAACCTTACAAGCCTTCTCATTATAGATATTGAGAGAGAGAGAGAGAGAGAGGGATTTTATGGTATTTGAAACTAGAAAAATGATTTAGAGCACTAAAAGAAGAACATTAAAGGAGCATTAAATTGTCTTTTTCCTCTTTGCGTTTTGTCTTTTTCCTCTTTTCTTTTTATTTTAATTTTTTTTTAGACATGCCACCTCACTAGAGTTGCTTTTAGTGGTCTTCTTTTAGTGGTATGTATCATAGTTGTTGAAACTATCTAATAATTTGCTTTTATGCTATGGTACAGAAAAGGTTTTCACCTATAATATAACTTGGGATTATCTAATAATTTTTTTTCATGCTATAGTACACAAAAATTTTCACCTATAAATAAACTGTGAATATATCTATCCATCCATAAATCAAGCGTTTTAGTTTAGTCCAAGTATTTTTATACTCATTAGAGTTGAACTTGAGGCTCACGAGAATTATCTTATAGTAACACTCTCATTTTCTATCATTTAATTACCAAATCAGCTGTACAAGTTAAGAAAATATTTTTGTTGCCTTGATTTGATATCATATCTATGGGAGCCTATTGGAGTACTCTTTTTTAAAATGAATAAAAACTAAGAATTAAAAAAAATAAAAATAAATTAAACATTTAAAAAAAATGAAATTGGTGTTCCTTTTGAAGGGCATTCCAAGCCTTCTCATTATAGGTATTGAGAGGGACACATAAAATAGATTTCTTAAATGATTTTTATTAGTAAAAATAAATATATATATATTTTTTTTGGGCTGCAAAAGTTAAGTTTTATCGATGAAAATTCAATGTACAAAGCAAACACTAAAACATCAATAAAAAAAAAAGGGCAAGTACACAGCGTGAAAGCAAAATTTCCAATTCCATCCAAGTTGGCATCAAAAAGAAAACACAATTTCATCAACTTTAGAATTTTTCTTTTACAATTTTTTTTAGTAATTTTTTCACTTTTAAAATAAGATGTACACTTGCCTAAATAGTCCTTAAGATAGAAAAATTATGGAACACATGTGGAATTTTTAGAGATGGCAAAGGTTAAGGTATGGGTCAAGGTCTCCTACCCCACCCCCATATCTGCCAAAAGAAGCTCATTTTCATCGAATATGAATTTGGTAATGGATTTGGTATAGGGTTAGAGATGGTCTAATATGTTTCAAACTAGTAGAAATAATTATTTCAGTAAAATTTAGCAATATTTATTCATCTTTTCAAAGTTAAAAACATGAATGTCATTTTATTATGAAACCACCTTAAAATAGTGTTGGTTAGCTTCCTTTTCGTTGACTACCCACCAACATTCTCATTTTAGCACTACCAGCTCTTGTTTTATCACTATTGCCGCCGCTGTCACTATCACCTATCATTGTTGTCACCACCTATCACCACAAGTGCTCTATTACTAGCACCATTACCACCCTACAAATTTACTACCATAATTACCATTTCTATCCTACCACTGCCACCACGCTACTAACACCACCACCATACTACAACCGTTATCACTGCCACTAACATAACTATCACCTTACTATCACAACCAATACCACAGTTGTTTACAAAACTAATATAACTGTAGGTGTTGATTTCCGATCAGACAATCAAATAGGGAACTCAGCTAGAGAGCACCGGAAGAATAGATTAAGCCCAACAACCTGCACAAGAAGATAAGAATCTGGCGGTGGTTCGTCCATCCAGGGGCACTCCGACAATCAAGTCAGTAATCAATAGCTCTCAAAGTTAGCAAATTGTGCTTAAACTCACAAAGAATAACTTACCTTAGACCCATGAGAGTGCCCTGCTTTTATAACCAGTAGTGGCCTGATCCCTTTAGGAGCCTCACTTCAGCGGACTCAGGCTTAATGTTCATCCTGGGCTGTCGGCTAGATAGGGATAAACTTTCCTTGAGCCTTACCCTTATCCTAACTGAGGCCCTCCCTTGTCCTAGGACTCTTGTCCTTTATCCAAATATCTCGGATTCCGGTATCTCCACAGATAACCTCGACCTTGCCAAAATCATCTCGACAACATGACCAAGCCACGTGGCACCTCGGCTAACACTTCAGTGCCACCTTAGCCACGTGCTGTCATTCACAAAATACTTCCCCACGACTGCCCCCTAGGTTCTATTATCTCGGCAACCTAAGGTGATGGAACCTATATCGTCTGATCTTCCAATATATCAGCTAAACAACATGCTAGAGATACTTCTCTGACCGAGATCATTACTCATCCGCTTCATGAAACAAAGACTCAAATGTCCACTCGTCACAAACTAAGAATCAAGATGATCCTTCTCGTCCTCCTTACTAGATGTTGGTTATCTATTCTATACTAAGTTCTCACAGATGACGCCATATTATAGGTGTTGATTTTTGACCACACAACTTAACGGAAAACTCAGCTGGAGAGCATCAGCAGAATAGATTAACCCAACAACCTGTACAAGAAGATAAGAATCCAGTGGTGATTTGTCCACCCTGAGGCACTCCGACGATCAAGTCAGTAATCAATATCTCTCAAAGATAGCAAATTGTGTTTAAACTCACAAGCAAATGACTTACCTCAGACTCACAAGGGTTCCTTACTTTTATAACCAGCCGTGACCTGATCTCTTTAGAAGCCTCACTTCTATGGGCTCAGGCTTAATGCCTATCATGGATCTTCAGCTAGATAGAGATAAGCTCTCCTTGAGCCTTATCTTTATTCAGACTAAGATCTTCCCCTATTCTAGGACTCTTGCCTCTTATCTGTTTATCTCGGATTCCGGTATCTCCGCAGATAGTCTCGGCCTAGCCGATATCATTTCGGCAACATGACCAAACCACGTGGCACCTTGGTTGACATTTCGGTGTCACCTTAGCCACAAGCTACCATTCACAAAATACTTCCCCACAATATACAAGAAGAAATGAATTTAAATTTCATGTGTTGAGTAAAATTAACAAAAATTATGAGAAACAGAGATTATCAACTTCATTATCAAAATGAAACAACTATGTTCAACTAGACATTTCTACAAATATTTGGAGTATATTGGGCAGTCGAATACCAAATGGCATAATTTTATCTATTTACAGAGGTAGCCCTCAAGATAAATAATTAATACACATCATCTCCTAATGTTAATCGTGAGTACTGATTTACCGGGTCCAAGCAATTCAGTTAAAAAAGGTCTGGACTGGAGTTTGTATCCATGGGTTAGTCTTTGGTCAACAAACTGATCTAACATATGAGCCAAAAACATTAACCTGTAGGATAGAATGATTTGGTTATTTTGAATTATAAAATATTTAAATAAAATTAATATAATTAAAAATAGCGACCAGTAGTTTGGAACATGAGAATGATTTTAGAGTAGGCCTAAAACAGTCTTGTGCGAGATTACTTTTGCATTTTCTCTCTCTTACCATACTCTCACATGGCATTATCCGTTATGTTTACCCAAGTGGTATCTTGCACTTGGAGAACTTATTGACAAGTCCCATGTACCAAGTTCAAGATCCAGCTAATCCCAAAATAAAACACTTACACCAATTAGTCCAATACATTTTTAATTATTACCAAAAAAATTTTTTTTTTTTAATTTACAGACACTGTTCACATCTTACTACCGTCGGACTTCCATTTAACAGTCGCCGAAGACTCACCGGAATGTCTAGAATATTGCCGGAAAAAAAATTAAAAAACATGTTATGAAACTGTAAAATTTTATAGTTATAAAGAATGTTATAAAACTGCAAAATTTTACAGTTTTAAACCATGATTCATTCCAGCACCAAAAAAAATTTTAAAACTGCAAAATTTTACAGTTTTCACTGCCTGTAACTAAAACTCAAAACTACTTGTTCAGAATTCGAAAATTTTCTCTATTAGAACAGAAAAACAGAAGTGTATAGTAGAGAAAAAAAAAGAGATCGAAGGAGAAAGGCGGATGTAGAGAGAGGATTATACTCCGACAACTATTTTTTGTTTAGATCTAGCCAGATCTGATGTAAATCTACTTAGATCTAGCCAGATCTGATGTAGATCTACATCAGATCTAAGTAGATCCACTCATCTTCTTCGTCGAAAATATATATCTTTGCCGTCGGTAAGAGTGAAATCACGAGTTGATTTCGATGGTTGGCGGTTATCAGTGAACCCCGATCAATGGAGAAAGACATGAACACTTGCACCATCATCTATGACGAAGACGATGAGAGAAAAATGTAGAAAAAAAGAGAAAGAAGAAAATGTAAAAAGGGAGGAAAAAACCAGAGAGATGGAGGAAAAGACTTTTGGGTGTACTCAAAAAGTTATGGGATTAAATGGTGTCCACACGTTCCACATGAGACCTGTGGCTAATTTCCCCCTTGCACTTTTCTAAGCCCTTTTTAGGTGCAAGAGTGACTTCCAGCCCAGCCCAGAATACATCGGAGATGTCTTTAATCCATCTTGACATTTTGGGCCCGTATTGTGTCAGGTTTAGATCCATCCAACACCATTTAGTTAGGACTGAGCATAAAAATTAAAAAAAAAAGTAAACAGCTCCAGTCCAAACCAAATTATATCATTTGATTTTCTCAATGCATGGTTTGATTTTGATTTTTGAAAAAGGCCAACCATCTTCATGGTTTAGTTCAAGATTTTATAGTCATGAATCTAGTTGGAACCGAACCGGATCATTTAGATTATATATATAATTTGTTACTGAATGTAAATACTAAAATATTTTAGGATAAATTACACTTTCACCGCCTGAGGTTTGGATTTAATACATATCACTGCCTGACATTTGGAAAATTACATTAATCCCTGTCATTGTAATTATTTAAACACAATTAACACTGATATCAAAAAGACATTGAATTCATAAACGCTCTCTTCTCTTACTTTATTTTACTTCTTCTGTTTTTTTTTTCTTTTCTTTTCTTTTCTTTGCTTTACTTTTTTTTTTTTTTTAATGTAATTTCCTCTATTTTTCAAACAGGAGTTGTTACTTTTTATATAAATAGGAGAGTTTGTGAAATGAGACTATTAACTACAATGGTATAAATGAAATTTCCCAAACATCAAGAGGGTGATATGTATTAAACTCAACCTCAGGGGATGTCAATGTAATTTACCCAATATTTTATTAGTATCAATATATATAAATTATAACTCTTTACTTGTCAATGTAATTTACCCAATATTTTATTAGTATCAATATATATAAATTATAACTCTTTACTATTATAAGTATATTTTTGTATAATGATGAAACTAATTGTAAACAATCGTGTAAATAATTCTTTGATTGTGAATAATATTTTGTAATTATATTGTGGATAATGATAATATTTTTAAAATCCATGGTTCCAAACAAAACCAAACCGTGATTTAGTGGTTCAGTTCAGATTAGTTCCAAAGATTTTCATTGATTGATTTGGTTCCAAATTTGATAAAATCGTAAATAATGAATTGGTTTTGATTTACAACGAAACCGAATCAATCCGAACCATCTCTACTTTTTAAAAAAACCAAAAGGCCCATTTAAGATACGTTTCTTTGTGAAAAATGTCTATGTATTCAAAAAATTTATAAATTTTCTCAAAAGTAGTAGTATAGATTTAAAATTGATATGATGTGAGACACAATTAAAATGAATGACACATTCTCCATTCCGTGTAATTTGGGCATGTAGAGTTCACCATAAATCTCATCTCGATGATCTATAAACTATTTATTTTTTATACTACAACATGGGAATCATTCATGGAAAAAAAAAAAAAAAAAGGTCAACTCAACAATTATAGCCAAGTTAATTTATAGCATTTATCTATAAAAAATAAAATAAAATCAACAACATATATTTGTTGAACTATACCCAACTTCAGAAGTTTTCATTCTGAGAGTTGAATACAGAGTCTAGTTTTAAAATTAGTATGACATCAAATAATTTATTATAATTTTTATTTTTATTTTTTAAATCAGATTTCCACAACACGAATTTAGACTTGAAGTCACAATATGAATTTGACAAATAAGTTTAAAATTACTTGGGTTTGAGAAATATAATTTGAAATTTTGGAACATTTTTAGAAATTGTGTGGAGATAATTCAAATAATGTGTTTTGAGATCTCAAATAGATATACCTACAGCATCTCAACATTTTTTTGGAAGCCAATCATATTGTTTGTCCCCCTAGTTTAGACGAGATTTTACTCTGACCAACATAGATTTAATTTGAATAATTTCAACCTTACATTTTTTATTGTGTTGCGACATTGTTTGTTCATTACTTACTATTAAAATTTTAAACAAAAAATATATGCAAAATTAGAGACCTAAGTGAAATTTATTTAAAAAAAAAAAAAACTACTAATATAATAAAAACATTACACCAATGATCCTTACATTCCTTTTGAATTTCACTTTAACTACTCTAGTTTTGCACATGGTCTTCTTCTTCTATCCAAAATGTTAAACCATGCATGACGAATAGAAAAAGCTACAATAAAATAAAAAGATATATAATTTAAATTATTCAAATTAAAACTATAAAGACTAAAATTGTATCCGAATCATTGATTTGAATAAGTTATTTTTAAAAAAAAATATGTAAGTAAAATATGATTCCATTTCACCTACTTTTTTCCTTTACTTTTTTCGAATCTCTATTAAAATTCAAAATCCAAACATAACCTAAAATGACACTCTCGTAAACTACAACAGTTAATGTTGTAATTTACTTTTTTTTGGGATACCCTTTAACCTAATTTGATGATTCTACGAAATTCATTGAACATGAATAAGTTGATAAAATGAACGCTTGACAAATGTATCAACTATTTCCTGTAGGATGCTCCTGGCTACCTAGGCTAACCCTTGATTCTTCACAATCCTTTGTTTCTATACACAGAATAAACATGAAACATATGAACACCAAATGCAAAGTATGATATGCCTAAGGTGACAATAAATTTAAGGAATAGATTTTTTTGCAACGGATGTTGATGGCTAGCCTAGATCAATGTCGACCCGCTCAGGATTTCCCCTTTCGGTCTGGTTTGCAGCAAGCTCTACACCCAGCTGGCCTTTGTCACCCGAGCCAAAAGCGTATAACGTACCAGATTCAGTGAGCGCAAATGTGTGGGCGTTCCAGTATATTGAATTAGTGAGGCTAATCTGTACCACCCGTTCCTTCAATTGCTTCAGCGATGTCACAATTTCTGGGCTTAGAACATTTGTGTGCCTATTCACCTGCACAAAACAACAGAAACAAGCATATCATTCTCTAGCCATATCCCTAATCCATTCACAAACACCCACACACTCTTAATTTTATGGGGCAAGAAATTTCCCACACTCAAGAACATTATAGAAACGCAACTCAGCACCATGGTATCATTTTACACTGTTCTATGCGTCAAAACATTCAAGAATTTATTTAATCTCTTTCCCAAATCAGCAAGGATAAATGCATAACAGCTATCGTGTCAATCAATATTATGCCATTGGTTTGGGATCGGCTAAAAAAGCCATTTTTGACTAAAAATAAGCCAAAAAGCAAAAACCTGTTTGGGAAAAGCTTAAGAAAAACAAAAAAAACCACAACACTTTTAGCAATTCCCAAACGTACCAGCATTTTTAGCCAATGCCAAAGAGTTTATCAGCAATAGAGACCATAAGGTAATGTACTAATCACGTTAGTGAGAATAACATGGAATTTGAAACCAAACATACAGAGATGTGTAAAGAAGAAGCTAGATACAGGGAGAGCAACAAGGACTGAAAGAAACAACAAACTAATTATGTTTCCATACTAACTTCACAATCAGTCCACGTTTCAAACACAATATTTGGTATCATTAAGACACGAGCATTCAAATCACATCATGGAAGGTAGTTAACGAATTCGAGAATAGCATAAACAGAAATCATGCCAAATCCTGTGGCCTAGCTTAATAAAGCAAGTTTTTAATTATTTCCGAAATAAGGTAGGAGAAACACAGACCTGCCCATCGGCGCCACCAGTATTATGTCCAAGACTGGACGATTCTCCACATCCAAACGAGTATACATCACCATCCTCAGACACCACAAACGTTGTATAATCTCCTGTAGCAACGTGAATCGCTTTGACATCACTCAATGACTCCACCACCTTAGGAACTGATTCACAATCTTCATTCCCATGACCCAAGCACCCATACCGTCCCCAACCCCATGTGCACACCCTTCCATCCTTTCCCACCACAGCAGCGTGCCAAGCACCAGCAGCAACCACCACAGGCTGGAGATTCAAAGTCTGAAACTGTTCGATCAATCTTGGGTACTTCTCATCAGTTCTTGTACCGTGTCCAAGCTTCCCACCCAATCCACAGCCAACAGAGTACACTGACCTGATTTGTTATCCAAAGAACAACAATGTATAAGCATTTGTTCAAGTATTACTACAAATTGTTGTATTTGATGCTACAAGGTTCGACACAGTAAGGCTATGTTTGAATTTTGGGTTTGCCAGGAATTTGTGGAGAACTAAGAAGCACACACTTCTGTGGAGGCATGTCGTGTCAGACTCCACTGACACTTTAAATATGTTTTGATCATATTTTTATTATCTTTAAACAAATTCATATATATATGACATATAAAAAATTTGTAAAAATATAAATTTTAATGTGTCCCAAGCCGAGTCATGTCCTACATTTCTTTAAAAATTGACATGTTAGCATGTTTGTGTCGTGTTGCGTGTCCATGTCTATGATGCTTAGGTGGAGGAGGGGGAAAAATAAAAAATCACTTTTCCCTTCCCTTTACTTTTCCTTCCATAAATTCAAAATCCAAATATGAAACAGTATATTTGGAAACTCTTGTCAAGGGATGAACAAGAAGCTCACATGCCGCTAGGTTGACAAGCCAAAGCAAGAAGGTAACAGTATCCAGCTGCAATTTGAACCACCGGTATATTCTCAAGTGCTCCCAGTAAAGGATAGGGTTCCAAATCATTTGGTTCTGTTTGGTGACCGAGTTTGCTTTCATTGCCCCAAGAAAATGTATAAACCCTTCCTTCCCTTGACAATACAGCAGTGAAGAAATTTGCAATTGCAGCTTGCACCACAAATATGTTTTTCAAAGACTCCACCAGCTGTGGGGCAGTAACTAGTCTACTTCCTTGAGCTCCATACTCAGCTTCCCCAAAGGAGTCTTTTCCGAAGGCATAGACCTGCCCGGAATCACTAATCAGCATTGTCCGGCCAGCCCCAGCAGTGGCTTGAATAATACGAATGCCTTGAAGTGATCTGCAACAAAACCAGTTCAATTAAATTTTCTCCTAACCAAACCATTCACTTCATATATTCTTGCTTCTACATTATTACAGCAAAAACAACAAAAAACTAAGTCTTGTGTGCCACGCAAATAAATCCTTTTTTGCCATTCTACTCTGTCGAGGGCTATACGCTCAATTAAACTAAAGGGATTAATATCTTCTTTTAGGCCTTCCTCTCCTAAAATTTCCATTTATTGTAATCATATCACTCTTCCTTACTATTGCAGGTCTTCTAAATTATTGAGTATAAAATTACAGAAACTTAGCAACCTAATTTGACGAGGCCGCCACTCCTCTTCTGTAGTGCCATGCCCTAGCTGTCCTGAGCTGTTAGACCCAAATGAATAAACACCACCTTTTGAAGTCACAGCAACACTGTGGCCTGGCCCTGCTATAGCTTGGGATTTCTCTCTCCTTGAGCATGCTTCTCCAGCCAGCAAGAATCTTAGGACCAGTTTCCATGAGCCCCCACATCTTTGCTTCAAATCTTGGCATTCCTCCACTGTCATTGGCTTAAATATAGCTCTCTTTCGGCACATATCCAAAGCAGCAAGCTCTGATAAGGACAGCTCATTGTCCGGGGCAAAGTTTGCAGGCTGCCTGAAGAAAGAACACGTTGCCTACACAACACACACCATTACAATTCAATCAGCAGAATCATCAATTCTAATGTCAACAAAGAGTTTCATTACTAGAAAGTAAAGAAAAAGAGCACTTGCCTCTAAACTAGCAAGATCGTGAGGATCCAAATTACATGCAGTAAGGACATGAAGAACAATAGAGGGATTGGCTGACAATGGAAAGTCTCCGGGACATTCATTGCCAAAGCAATGTCGTTGTTGTCGTTGCAATGTGGGTACACTAGAGGTTACAAGGGCAGTGATTGGTTGCTCGGGAAGATTATGGTATTGGATAGTTGGGTTTCCACTCGTTGAGGCATCCATGGGCACTGCTCAATTGTGCAGTGCCCAGAATAGGCAAAGGAGAAGATCTATACTGCTGGAATTGAAGTGTAAAAATTACTATACATTGAGTCAAACAGTGGACAGTACATACAAATTGTAAAATTCAATCTTCCAATTTTCTAACTAATAAGAATTTCAAGTATCTACCTTAAATTATGTACTGGTCAGAGAATTTCAGGTATCACACCTACACACAAAAACACATTATCATAAACACACATTTTATCGGACTGAAGTGGATAACAAAGCTTATCAAAAGCAAAATTGAGACAATAAAGTGCTTCAAACTAATAAAAGAGGCGTCAAAGATCAAAAGAGAACTTTGGGACTCAATTTTAAGATACCAAACATCCCCAATTCAGACCATCCAAATCAAGAGGCACAAGTATGGACAAAGATAGAATCTCAAAACAGCAAAACCAGTAATGGAAAGTGTAAATGGTTTGCAAGTATGATCAAACAAGAAAATCAAACATAGATACACCAAAAATGAAGAAAACAGTCAGTATTTTTTTATTATTTTATTATTCTCATTTTAAAGAATAGGAGAGGGTATTCTACTCACACAATGGGGAAAACTGCCAAATGAAGAATACTAATCCTTCAAAAATGGATATTCCAAATCCAAAAGAAACCCAAAAGGAAAGGAATTTCCACTCAGAAAGATATGCTTCAATTCAGGTAATAATCTATGGAATCCCAACAATTCAGATTTCATAAATCTAAACAAAACCAATCAGATACAAACCCAGAACAAAGATTACACTTTACAAAACAATTCTTCACAAAAATCAACCAAAAAAAATTCTGATCATTCAACGGGACAAAGATCAAAGTTATCATCAGACCATCAGTTAATCCCATGAAAACAAACAAGTAAAAACTGAAAATTATCACACGATCACAAATGGGTTACTGTTGAATCTGTGCATTACGATTGTTACAGATCGAAAAATCAAAGATTACATGTCATAGAAACCCAAGATTCCTCAAAAACCCAGATGAAATTCGTCAATATTTCTGATTTTTTCACCAAAACAGCAAAGTTACAGATCAAATTGAAGAGTGTGGAAATGGGCATCTGATCAAAAGTAGTCTGGAGTGATTGTTTCGCAGGAAAAAATTAGAAAATATGAATCGTTGATGGGATGTAAGGAAGAAATTCAAAAGAAAGAGAGAGAAAGAAGAATTTTTACGCTTTTGATGAGGAGTGAATGGGATTTGAGGTGATATTTTTAGCTTTATATATATATATTGCTGAATTGGGTGGCTCTGTTGTGTACGTTTTTCAAGGGGTACGAGAGGAGATGAGGTGTCTCATGGGTGGGTGATGGGATTGAAGAAGGCTCTGTGCTCTTGCATACACATGTATGTATTCTAAATTAGCTGGTTGTTTTCCACACGTCAGCTCTCTCTCATTTTTCACCATGGTTTTTTTTTTATTTTTTTATTATTATTATTATTTTTTGATATATATGGAAACAAACGGAAAGAAAAAAAAAATTCATAGCTTATGGGATATGGGTTAATTTTTTAATTATTTTAATCTGATGGTAAAAAATTTTGTTTGGAATAGACTTTTCAAATTTTGTAAGAAAAAAAATTATGATTTAGATGTGACATTTTATTTTGTTAAACTAAAAAACTTATTTTATTTTTTAAGATTAAAATAGCCCCAACCCAACCCACATTATGGCCTCATTTGGGAAGTGGCTATTTTAGTAGGTTATTTTAGTTTTTTGCTATTTTAGTAGGTTAAAATTTTTGTGTTTGGGAAGATGATTAATTTTTTTGTAGTTGAATGTGATGTTTGTGAGAGAAAAAGTGAAATGATTATGGGTTTGATATGATATTTTGTCTTATTAGCTATTTTAGCCTATTTTGTCTTTTTGTGATTTTTAGCCTAAACTAGGCTATTTTTTTTCTTCTCAAAATTGTATATCTTTTAAAGGTATGTATATCTGAATTTTTTGATATACAGAAAATACTATGTCACACACTCTTCAAAAGGCATGTACCATATGTAATTGATAACTCATGAAAAAAATTGTATAATTTTATACTTTTTTAGTTGTAACTTAAAAAAAAAAAGATAAATTATAAATATACCTCATGAGATTTGATTAAAATACAAATCACTCATTGTGGTTCTAGAAATTACATTTCTCCTCCTGGGGTTCTAATTTCATACAAATCACCCCTTTTATTAATAAATTATGAAATCAATTAACAATTTTTAATAATACTAAAAATATGCTTCAATCAATAATTTAGGTAATTTAATTATTGTATAGGAGAGCAATTATAAATTTTATTTTTTTAATTAATTTTGTTAAATTAAAAATTCTAACAAAGGGCTTTTGTAATTTTCTAAATCACATGAGGCAATCTGTATTTTAAGCAAATCTCAAGAGAATATTTATAATTTAACCAAAAAAAAAAATCATAATCAAATACAATATGATGTATGACTAAAGAACTTATAAGTTATAATTAAAATGATATTATGACTAAAGAAGAAAGGAAAATATAGTCAAAACCCCTCATTGGATCTTTGTTTGGTAAAAATGACAGCCCAATTTATTTTACTTCATAAACCCCTAAGAAGAAAACACATAATTGAGTAAGGACAAAGTAAAATATCTTTTTTTTTTCTTGGACAATATTACTAGCGTAACATGTTATTGTCAAATAGAGTAACATATTACTATGAGACAGAATAAAATATTAACGTTACTGTTTACATCAATTTCGACGATAATAAATTTTTTTATTTTTACGAATTTTAAAGTCAATTTGGATCTTATTTGATAGATTTTGATAAGGAAATTTTAAAAATACTAATTTTATTAAAAATCGATATCTACATCAAAAGTTATATTATTTTAATATTTAATATTTTGATAATAATGGTATGTATTGAATTTTTGAAGGAAAACTTTTTATACTTGTCCTTAATGTATTAAAGTTTTATTATGAATGGGTTTTGACCAAATCCCCCAAGAAGAAAATTGGTCATAACTAAATAATAAAATGGCAAAACTACGGGTACATATGGTTCACCTCATAACTAGTGTTGGTACACTAATCAGTACACTAATTGATGCATGTAGCACCACCGTTTTTTAATGAATAATGCTATATGCACCAATTGATGTACTAATTAGTATACTAATTGATTATGTGGCATAATTTAAGAGATTTTTGGTATTTGTAATATAATTAATGAGTGAGGTCAATAATAATGTCATAACTGGTGTTGGTACACTAATTAGTACACTAATTGGTGCATGTAGCACCATCGTTTTCCAATGAATAATGCTATACGCACCAATTGATGTACTAACTAGTATACCAATTGATGACGTTGTATAATTTAAGAGGTTTTCGGTATTTGTAATATACTTAATGAGTGGAGTCAATAATAATGTTAGAACTAGTGTTGATACACTAATTAGTACACTAATTAGTGCATGTAGCACCACCGTTTTCTAATGAATAATACTATATGCACCAATTGACATACTAACTAGTGTATCAATTGATGATGTGACATAATTTAAGAGGTTTTTAGTATTTATAATATAATTAATGAGTGTGGTCAATAATAATGTCATAACTAGTGTTGTTACACTAATTAGTACACTAATTGATGCATGTAGCACCATCGTTTTCCAATATATATTATAATCGGGTGTCGGGATTAATTTATACGCATCTCAATTAATTTCAGGAGATTAATCTCAAAATTCACTTATAAGGGTCTCATTTAAAACCAAAGCAATCTGCTTGTATGGACTGCCTCGAGGAGTTTATACCATTGGCTCTCCTAAATTAAGCTGAGGACTCGTTTAGAAATTGACTATTATGGTTAAGTTTTTGATTTTTTTTTTTAAAAAAAATGGTGCAAAAAAATAAGAAATAATATGACAATTTATAATAACTTTTTAATTATTTTAATTTATTAACAAACGAGGCCTAAGCTTCAATTTAGTTTTCATTATATAAAATTAAGACTAAAGTAAAATTTAAAAGAAACTATATGAACTATCGATGCAATTTTGCCGTGACACCATGATCCCTATAACTTCATTTTAGTTACTTTGGTCAACTTAGTTTGCATGTAATCTGTTTTTTGTTCAAAATATTTATAACATATGACAAAAGAATACGATTACAATAAAACTGAAAGTATGGGTTTGAATTATTTAAATTAAAATTGTAGGAATTAAAATGAGACTTTGTTTAAACTAAGGGATTAATAAAAATACTAAACTAAATTATCGACAAAAACTACCAATTCTGCCTATGGAATGGATTGGTATTTTTTTTGATACTTTTGTAAGTGCATTTTTTTTTTTCAAACAACTAAACTTAAAGAATTCTTGGTAATGAGATATAAGAGTTTTAACCAATCGGACTAGTCCAATTCCAAATGGGAGGGTAGTCTATTTATAGATGTAAAGGTGGCTTTTGGTTTTGAATTGAACAGGTATGATAACCTGTTGGTTTTGAATTCAAACAGATTTGAATTAATTCAAACAGATAGTAAAACGGGAAGGGCCCTGTTTGGGTGTGCATTAATTCCAAAACAGTTTATTTCTGTTTGAAACCGGGAAGGGCCCTGTTTGGATGAACAAAAAATCCAAACTAATTTAATTTGAATTCTGGATTTTATTTTAATAAAAAATAAAATTAAATTCAAATGTTTTTGGCCCAACCCAACCACGCACAAGCCCAGCCCAGCCCGCCCGACCGGCGGCGGCGGCGCGCGTGTGGTGTTTTTTTGGGTCCAATGGGTCTAGCCCATTTTGCCCATAACCTCTCCCTCTAAAACACTTGGGTACCCCTTGGGGCACACCCCAAGTATCTCACCCTAAGCCTTATAAACCCTTTCAAAACTTCCCACCAAATCAATGTGGGACAAGCCAATTTACAACCTTAAGGAATTTCCACCAAAACTCCATTTTCATGGAGCACACTTTGGCTTCAATTTCCCATTCACTCGGTAATGGTTTTGAGCAACCAAATATACCACGTGAATCACAACGCGGCATAGAACGCGTTACCACTTTGACCCGAGTAAAACGACACTCGGGGCCCACCTAAAAAATAGACCAAACTTGAGGAAAAATTAACCATTTCCAACAATTTGTTTGTCATGTAGTTGAAAAAATGTAATCATCTCTTTTTCTACTGAAATATATATTTTACCTTTTTAAAATTGTGTTTTCACACTATATTAGTTTTGGTGTCAATAATTAATTTTATTAAAATAGGTATCAATTTTATTAAAATAGATATCAATATAATTATATTATAATTGTGAGATTTGTTATATATATTTTTAAATTTTTTTTAAAAAAATTAATATATAATATTTTTTTATTTTTTTATTTTTTTTTTTTATTTTTTTTTTTTTGGGGCACTGTAAATCACAATTATTGGCAAAGCCTTGAAAACACTAACGAGAGTGGAGCATATTGGAAAATTTGGTTTCTTATAGATTTATTTTGAATTAATTTTGAGTCCAAAATTGAGTGGAATCTACACAGTTTTTGAGGTAAGTTTAAAGAGATTGCGTGTTCCTTACAGCATGGTAAGTCACACAGTGAAGACGGTTCGTCAAAACCATTTATGAATAAATGGGAACTTGACGTCATTTTCAGGTTCGTGGAATGGATAATTCAAACATTATACGTGGGTTTTCTTGTAAGGCTTATCCCACATTAGAAACCTAAGAGAACTTATGTGTGTATATAAGTTCTAGATGGCAACACTTGGGTTGCGTCATAAGGGGCACCCTAAGTTTGTAGAAGGGAGGAGTTATGGACAAATCGAACCTTGGCTTAAACCACCGCGCGCCACCGCCCGACCGGGCGTAGTTGTAGGTCGGATCAATTCTAATGTTAATTTTTTGAACAAAATTCTAGAAAGAAATTAATTCAAATTTTACCCCAAATTTGAATTCAAATTTTTTGTCAATAATTGTGCCATTTTCAGTCTAAAATTCCTAACAGATAAACTGTTTTTTAACAGGTTTTAACTGCCAAAAAATGCCCAACAGTTCCGGATAGTTTTTCCAAAGAGATTCAAATTTGAAACTGCTGCAGATCTGTTGGAATTTTGAACTATATCTATTCAAAACAGTTTCATATCTGTTCGGTTCAAAACAACACCTGTTTGGAAAAATCAATTTGCCTATAAATACCAGCCATTTCCAGCAGTCAAGATCTCCAGAAAATCATCCTTTTGATTTCTATTTCTTACTCTGTTTGCATTATTCTTCATATTAGTTATTTACAGAAAATTCAGAGAGTAAAGAACACAGGTTTTGTTCGCCATACAAATTGTTTGGAGTGCTACTACAATTTGCGAAGATCTGGGAGATAGACGCCTTTTATCCTTAAACACCGTAGCGAGGGGAATCTGTCTTAAGGACAGAATGTCATACACTCGACTTGATCTTTTAAAGTTTTGTTCAGTTCGGTAAAATAAATTCCATAAGTGATTTATTTTTATCTATTTGATTTGGTTTCAAATTATTTATTTTACACAGAAGATTGTTCTAACAGAATACAATTATGTATGAATTTACAGTTGATTAAACTCCATTTGTTTGGACGAAAAATATTTTTTAATGAAAATTATTTTTTATAGAAGAGTTTTTGTAAAAGATATTTTTCGAGGAAAATGTTTTTTTATGTTTGGTGGTAGTGATAGTGGAATGAAGGTGGAGGTACAGGTAGAGGTGGAGGTACAGGTAGAGGTAGAGGTAGAGATATAGGTGGTGGCATGGTGGTAGGGTGACGGCGAAGGCAACAGTGATGGCGATGGTAATGGTAGCGATGACTGTGGTAATGGTGGTGTGGTAGTGGAGGTAAGAGTGGTGGTGGTGGTAGTGATAGTGGTGTGGTGGTGGAGGTAAAATTTTAGTTTAGAAAATGTTTTCCTCATTTTAAAACTTATTTTTCTATCCAAATAGACTTATTTTCTATTAACCATAAAAAATATTTTTCATTTATTTTCATTTTTATTATATCAAACAATAAAAATATTTTTTAAAAAGTATCCTTTATCCCAACAGACGAAATGTAAATTCTAACTTTTTGCCGATAGGCTGCGCACTACAGGAAAAATGAGATTTAACGGCGTTTTTTTAAACGTCACTTTTCTTAATTTTTAACGACGTTTTATAACCGTCGCATATTTTTTTAATGAAAACGGCACCGTTTTATAATTGAAGGCGTTTAAAAGCGCCTCCAAATGCTGTGGGTACACGTGTTACCTCCATGCTCTTTTTGAAACCCTTATTTTGATTTTGTGCGAGAGAAACTCTGAATGTTACAACTCTCTCTCTCAACCCTTATACGCATATATCTCTCTCTCAACCCTTATACGTACATTGAAGCTCCATCTGCACCGGCAATTTCGAAGCTTCAGATCAATTTCGAAGCTCCATCGCCACCAATATCTGCTCTCTCTCTCTCTCTCGATTTAGATCTACTAAGCTCCATTTTTCCAAATTTCGAGGTAGCGAGCTCCACCGTCTCTCTCTCTCTAGATCTATGAAATCAATAGAGAGATCTATGAAATCAATGTCTGAAGGCATTCTTACTTGATCCTCATTTGCAGAGATTCAGTGATTTCAGAGCGATTTCGATTTCACTAAGGTGAGCTCCACCGTCTCTCTCTCTCTCTATACCTATACTTTCTCTCTCTAAAACTCTCTCTTCTCATCTTTCAGAAGCTCAGATATGAACTCTGACCCTTCGATTACTCGCATTTCAAGCTCCAATGGCGGCGAATAGTCTACTTTGTTTCTGAACTTTAATCGGTACTCTCTCCCTCTCTCGCTTGCTTTATTTCTTTGGAATTTTACTGCATGTATAACATTTGTGGAGGCAATGTAATTTGGTAATCTGGATTCAGTTGAGCATTGTAGTACAACACTGAAGTTTCTCGAAAACTTTTGGATTAATCTGTAATTCATAACTTTAAGAAGGTCTAGAATGTGAATTATAATGTATGCTTTTGGTCTACTTGTTTTTGCTTGATCGAATAAGATGAATTGTGAAATGAAGACAACTTATTGAGTTCTTGGATTTGTGATTCAAAACTCTATCTTCAAATCCCTCTTTTCTCTCATTTTTTTTATCTATTTATATATATATATATATGTATGTATGTATGGTTTGATTTGTGTTCTCATTCTCAGATTGCATCTTATAAAGAGGGGGTTCGGTTTGATCTTGTTCTTTTCCTTGCAATTTCAATCTGGGTCAAGAAAAATTGGCTATGGTAATAACCTTATTGTTCTGATTGATGGAACTTGATTTAGATTTAATTTATTACTGTGGATTTGGGCGGAAATATGAGCCTCATTATGACTACTTTCTTGATGAGTTCAACACTAAAAATGAGGGCCAACGGAATTAGCACATAGATTCCTCCTAGAAAAAATTTTGATTTCTGGGTTATTTTCGAACCTATTACAGTTATGGAGAAGCTGAGGCATGGACTGATGAAATTGAAGAAGATAGTCAGATTTTTGGGGAGGTCTTGAGGATCAAAAAGATTATTGATAATTGTCAAGATGAGGTTTGTCTTCATAATTTCTATTGAATCTCTCTTTTATGTGAATTTAATTTTCATTTCTGTATTTTGTTGCTTTTGAAAGTTTTTTTTTTTTGTAAGAACTTTGACTGATAAATGGGAGATTAAGCAGAAATTAAGCAGAAATTTACATTCTGATCCCAAAGTGTGCAGAAATTCCCTGTTACATTCTTATTGATAATTGTCAAGATAATGTTTGGCATTCTCTCTCATGAGAACATTACTGAGGAGGGTACAGCTTCCTAAGAGTTTTTGAACATAAATGAGTGTGGTCATTCATGTGTAGATTAGCTTTTAAACTAGTAATATTTAGTAATTTTTATTATCAACTCAAATGCAAAGGATGTGATGTGAGTCTGGGATCAGAATGCAAAGGATATGCTCTCTGTTGTAGCTAAGAAATTAAGCAGAAATTAATGGCATACTCTATGTTGTTGGTGGATATGATGGAAGAAATTACTTGAGGTTTTTCAGTTTAATGGGCTTCTTCACATTTAAATTGACATGCAAGGTTTTGCTCTTTGTTTCTACATTTGTGCCACTGTGTTGCAGGTATCAAGCATACAATTACGAGATGACCTTTTGTCAATGTTAGTTTCTGGGCATGAGACCACTGGTTCAGTGTTGACTTGGACAACATATCTTCTGAGCAGGGTATTACATATAGTACCTTTTGTCTTAATGATTTGTGTCTCCCTTTTCTGTTGTTTACCATAGTAGATTCTATGCTTCTTGAGGATTGGCTTGATGTTGATTCAAGGTCTAATAGTAGTGCGTCAAATGACAAAGAGGAAAGTGGTTTTATTTATTTGAACCATTATACTAAAATTCATTTATCTTTGCTTGTGACATTACACATTGGCTTCTTCATGTTGGTATAAATTATTAACTGTAAACTTATTCTATTTCCTACTTTGACCATGAATTTCTGTGTCAGCCCTTCTTCATGACAATGGTTCAATGCTTAAGGCTTTGTTTGGTTAGAACTAAAAATATACATATGAGAAAGTAAAAGAAAATGAAAGTAGAGTCAATGAAAGGAAAAATAACTTTTGAACTTGCATTTTGGCTAGTAGAAAGTTTTTCCAAAAAATTACAAGAAAATAAGATTTTATTATTTAAATTTCAATTGAAAGGGAGTTAAAAGAAGGGCCAATTACCTTTCAGTGGTGACTTTTAAAGATTATTACAATTTCATGAAAAAGTTTATAATTTTAATTATTAATGTACGAGCAAGAAATATTCTTTCTCGTATAATCCTGTTGATTAAGTCTGCGCTCCTCCATACGACGTCGCTTTACTCCCTGAAAACACAAACATGAGCTAGTCGGCCGGTGTGTGCTGAATACCTCTCCGATGCCTAAGTCAGAAAAATAGACAAATAGACAAAAAGCTCTGTGTATTCGGGAATCAAAGTTGTGTTACCTCTCCATAGGTGATGTTATGAGCTTTTATAGGTTCCGTGTAGCATAATCCTAGTAGGACTCTTACTCCTCCATGTAGAGGCCTCCTAGGAATCACATTCTTGAAAGATAATGCTTATCCTTCAACACCCCCCTCACTACTTAAACCAAGTAAGATGGTTTTACCATGGTTGGATGTCAATACGACCGAGATAACATGGCCACGCTAAAGCCGCAAACTAGACCGAGCTCCAACTAGCTCGGTTCTTCCTGTCAATACGCGTGTACCTCGATTGACATATTCCAACTGGGTTGTCTGAAACCGTGCTATCCACAATGAGCTTGGACTGAGCTATCTAACAGCAAGGTCCTAAGTAGAAGCCAACAATACCTCGGCTCAAGATGGTTTAACCGAGCTAACTGCCACCGTGGTGACCGAGCTAACTGCAAGGTTCTCTGGGACCGGGCTAACTGCAAGGCTCTCTGGGACCAGGCTAACTATTAGGCCCTTTTACTCAGTCCTTCTCATTGTAGCCCATAGAACGGCCCATCACCTAGCTCGGCCCAATTTTTACATAAATTACCCTCTCAATTGCCTCTTAATTCCATCTGCGCAGCATGATAGGGATTTCCTGTCACCATCTGAGCTAAAAGCTTTAGCTTGTCAACCGAGCTAAAAAACCTTAGCCTTCCAACCATGCTAGAAACTTCAGCCTTCCAACCAAGCTAAACTTACATTAGGCTACTTTAATCTGCCTGGTCAAAAAACGTCTCTTCAATCTTTGTAACTGAACCGCTTCTTATTCCAAGGACACGTGGCACACCCTTATTGGCCCAGTGTGGCTGTCACGCCACCCTCGTACCTCGTGATATTTGAACAGTCCCGCCCAAAACTTGAGCTTTTCACCAAAACCCTACTTTTTGAATCATTTACTCATACTATTCACCTTCTTCTCTCTCTCTGAGTCTCTATTCTTGCTTGACCCTGCATTTTGCTGAGTTCGTGTTTTCTGCTACCATTACTTTCATCTTTAGTACCCTCGCCTTGAACTGGTATGTTTGCTCAAACTGATTTTTTTTTTTTTTATTTCACACTTGTTTGCAACACATAATATGCGTATTTGTATGTTTTTTGCAAAACACATATTCCATCTTTGTTTCTATTTTTCTAGGAAAAATCCATGTAGTAGAACCTCGAATAATCTGAGAAACACTGAGGAATATCACGAGGGGAAAACAGGCTTTGTCCCTTTTAACGTTATTTCCATCGTAGAGTGCTGTCTGCGATTCCCTGTACAACCCCTTCTTTGTGAATTTCTTAGACAAACCAAGCTCTGCCCTACCCAGCTTTCCACCAATTCTTATCGCATAACAAACAGCATTGCCGAGCTAAACTGCCGGGTTGGCCTTAATCTCGGTCTAGCCGAGCTCTTCCATCAATACTCCATAGGATCGACCGAAGATGGCTGGGTTTACTATTTAAGAATAAGGCACCGGCGTGAAAAAATAATACAGAATACCTCGGATAAAGACGTGAATGATGATGATTTCTTATGGATATCTGGGAATTTTGAGGACCAACAAGCCCAGATCTCTGGCCACAGAATAAATTGGAACAAGGGTGTAGCAGGTAGGGTTACCTCGGCTTCATTACATGCTTTTCTTTACTTCGATTTTCACTTCCTGAACCAAACTAACTGTTGTCTTCCTTCATGCAGATTTGAACTTTCTCAAGTCCCAATACAACTACCCCAACTTGAATGTTCTTCGCGCTGCGCTGTGATATCCAAACCGAAGTTGGACCGTGCTACTGAATTTTGAGCCGACCTACCGATATAGCGGTAAACGAAAGACCAAGGTGTAGACACCCTATTTTTGACCGTCCTCAAGACTTGGACGTCACCGTTTGAACACTCGGTGATCACCCACGTTTGTGTTCGTCTTGAGTTCCCGGAGGTCTCAGCCACGCACCTTGCCTCAGGATCTCTCGACTCGACCGTTTTGTGTTTGGTTTCGGACCAAACACTTGTGTTTTTGCTTTGGAGGGCAGGGAATGGCTTGTGGGCCATCCCCACTCATCACCGGCCATGGCTTAAGGCCACTGGCCAGTGTTTTGTTGCCATCGGCCATATGTTTGGTCGGTCGGCACTCTTTGTGGTCGGTCGACCATGTATTTGGCCAATTTGGCATTTTTGGATGGCCGATCACTGTGCATCTGCTTTTGCAGATATTTTTTATGCCAGCTGTGCTATCTGGCATACACTTTGCACCCCCTCCATACACGTGTATGGAGGGATTTCACTCTTACTTAGCTTGTTTTGTAAGCTTTGCAAGAGTGAAACTCTATAAAGAGGAGGCTTCTCCCCCCTCTTCTAGGGTTAAAAAAAAAAGTTCCAGAGAGCTCTGGTTCTAGGGTTAGCATAGTGTATCTATTCTATCTCTATTTCTCCCTCTCTTTTGCTCTAAGTGTGTGTTTGTCCTTAGTTTTGCACTAGGACACCTACCATTACACCTTACCTTGATTGCTGAGGCATTAGGGGGCTGTCCTTGAAGTTCTTGAGCTGTTTTGGAGCTAAGAAAGCTACTGGAGTGATCCTTGCGAAGAAGGTCTTCAAGGGTAAGATTCTTACCCTTTTTACCCCATTTTTGCATAGTCTTTTTGCCTACCTTTCTTGATGTTTCAAGCTTAGTGTATAACATATAAAAGTCTTGCTTTTACTTGCTTAAAATAGTTGTTTAAGGTTTCTTTGAGCTTTGGGGTTGTTTGACCCCTCTTAGGCTTTGTTAGGCCCTATTTTTGTGCTATTTTGGTGAGCTCCGGGACCACCTTGTTTGGGCCTCCTCACCACTGAAATCTTGAGGGATTTCAGTGGTGAGGATGGTGTCTTAAGGTCCTAAGAAGGAGAGGGCCACCCCCCCATCTCCTTGTTGTCTTCAATATGTGTCATTTTATCCTCATGTGTGAGCACCATTTTTAAGTGCATGGTGGCCATGTCTTAAGTGTTATTTGTGCTTATTATGTCATGATATAGCACTGTTTTTACTTGGTTTAGACACACCATGCTTGCCTTGCATACATGTCTTGTAAAGCCATGATTTGCCTTAACATGTACATAGCATTTAGACTACCATGCTCATGTGTTTTGGCCTAGCTTTGTGAAGCTTTTATGCTTATTTTATTGTGCTTGAGGTCTATTTTTAGTCATTCAGGTCGTCCATGCATTGCTTTGTATAGCTACCATGTAATCCTTCTTGTATACCTTGAGCATTGACCCCTCTAGCATGCCATCCTTGCTTTGTTTCAGTGGTTTGGGACCATTTGCCATGCCATTTCAGTCCTACTGGTGTGCTTGTATGCTTACATTTGATGCTCCTTTAATGTGTTAAAAGGTTGTTGTCTTGCGCCCCATGTTTGGACCCTTTTGTATGCTTGCATGTTTAGACCATTTAGATGCCATCTAGGTGTGTCTTTGGTCTTGTTTAGACCTGCATTGGGGCTGTTTGGAGTGCCTTTTGGCCTTTTGAGGCTTGGTTGGCATGGCCATGGTTTGAGCCCTTTGGTTGGTCTCAAGCTTTGGGCTTGTTAGCATGCTTTGATTGCTTGGTTTAGGCTGGTTTGGCACCATCCTCATGTGTTTTTCAGAGCTTAATATGCATGCCATGTGCCCATGATGTTCCTCTTTTAAGTGTGCTTAAAAGTTGTCTCTATATGCTTAAGTGTTGGGCCTTGTATGCATGCATGCTTGTATGTGCATTTGGCCCTATTTCCTTAGCATTGGCCACTATTTTGAGCCTGTTTGAGGGCTGCCTAAATTAGTTTAAGACCATCCTTCGCATGTGTTGCATGCTTGCCTTATGTGTTGTTGCATATTTGGCCTTGTTCCATGCTTATTACATTACACATTTGCATGCTTAGGTTGTAATGCATTTGGCATGCATTGTACTTAACATGTTGTCCATGTTGCATCTTGCATGCTTGCATGGTTAAGATTATACTTTGCATGTTTGCTAGCTTGTATACTTGCCCACATGCTCATGTTGCATGTTTAGTCTCCATGCCTAGGTTGCATCGCATTGAGCATGCATGCTTCACCTCTTGAATTGAGCACGATAGAGGTTGGGCTTTATGTGTTTATTTGGTTTGCATTGCATTTGAAATCAAAATGCACAACTCGGCCTCTTTGGCCATTACGCATTGAAATACGTGATTGGTGGTCCGAGGGTCGAGTACCAAACTCCTTTGAGTCATGAACATAATAAGGAGTGTGGTTGGTGCAAACATTGCTTGAAATACATTGCCATGCCATGTTTTGTCCTCTGCTGCTGTCAAAACAGGTTTCTGCAGGAAGCTTTGGCCGGTCGACCACATACAGTGCCGATCGACCAATGATGGATGGCCGATAGCTCCATGGATGGTCGATGACCACCCTGCCATGGCCGGTGATGATTCCTCATGGCCGGTAGCATTCCCCAGTGTTCATAAAGTGCTCCCTGGGACTTTTGCAATTTTCAGAGGAGCAGAGCAGGGAAAATAGAGGCAGCTTGTGCATGGCATTGGATTTCCAGGCGAAGCCAATCCGAGCACGTGTGCATCCCTCTTCCCGAGGCCTTTTAATGCTTTCCTTAATTTAATTGATTTGTTAATTAATTAGGTGGTTTGTAAATTATTTAATTAGCTTGTAGGTTAATTAAATTGTATTATTCTTTTGATCCCTCCAAGCGAGGGCGAATTTGTAATAAGTGTGGGTGCGTGTGTGCATGTCTTCCAACCCTTACTTCTTTCTCCCTTTTACTTACCTGCTTTGATGGTTAGTATTAGGACATATTTAATTTAGCATACCTTATGCTATGCATGCGTACATCATTCATCAGTCTTGCATGCACCGGGCTCGGCGCATTATGCTAACCGCATAGTATTTTAATTCCAAACTTGAATATGTGCATCGAGTTGTCGCATTTCACATGTCATCCTTAGATTAGCCGAGCCTGTTCTAATGACATTCAGTATGCGCTGCATTAGCCATTTGTTAACATTGAACTAGGATCATGCATGATTACTAACGAGTTCATTGCTTTGGCACGGAGTACGATGTAAGTATTTATGCTTTAGCATCTCGCATGAGTGTCAATGTTAACATGACAGCATGCTTACCATGAGGCTATGCGCTTATGTGATATATCTGCCTGAATGCCTGTGGGTGAAGGTTGGCTTATCTAAATTGGAATAATGCATCGACTGTGAGTTTTAAGCCCACTAGACAGTGGCAAAATCATGTTTTCTAAGCCCACCTGAAGGTGGCAAAATCTGCATTTTAAGCCTACTTGCGGGTAGCAAACAGTTTTCAAAACAAACATGAAATGTTTTGTTTCAATTCAGGCGACCCAGTCTATACTTGTTTTACTGCGCACATCACATAGTAAATCTAGGCTAATAACCGGAATAAGAACGTATAATGTTTTCAAAACTAGATATCATGGTTAGTAGAGGCCGATCTTCGGATCGGACGAGCGGGGGTGCTCATAGCTGACCTTCCCTAATCGTACCCAAGTTCCCGAGCCAAGGCAACTTTGGTGATGACGGACACGTGGCCTTAGGCAAACGAGTCAGGGTTTCTGAAATTTTTCCCATAAAAAATATTTAGGTGGCGACTCTGTATCTGGCAAAGCAGTCCATGTTTGGCACTTCTTTACAAAAATCTGTTTTCCAAAACGATTTGCCGGATTTAGACTCTTTGGTTCAAATTAAGAACCGTGACAATTTGAGAGTCCGAACTGTAGTAAGCCCAAATGAACAGAACGGGACTCATCCTCCCGGGGCGTTCGAGGACGTCTACACAAGGTAACTGACTTTTTGTTGGAAACCTCTCCTGAACCGGACCCAACCTTGCCCCAAATCAATTTGATCCCTCTAACTATTAAGCAAGAGATGGCCAAGAAACGAGCTATAAGGGCCCTCCTGACTGAAACAAACTAGCTCGAGGTACCACCAGCCGGTCAGACTCAGGAGACCGTGGAGGAGACCGTGGTGGCCCTTCCATCCCATCAACCCTCATTATCTCGTCTAAACAAGCGTGCTTGGACTTCCACAACCGAGCCACGCCTTGTTCATGAAGAAGATACCATCCTTCCGCCAAGCCCTCCACCGAGCCCACAACCGGAGCGCTCTGACCAAGCTAGCTCTTCCAAGTGGGCTCCAAAGATCACTTTTCAGAACCGTGCTATACGGGATACTGATTTAGTGGTCGCTGAAAAAGACCACCTAATGGCATTCAATCTGGCCAAGAGCGTTTGCCTTCTATCCTACATGGAGCACCACAACCATCTCACCGAGCTGAAGGCCATTCGCTCGGCCACAAAGTCAATGGTGCTGGTAAGTAAGCTCTTTTGTTTATCTTTCTAATTTGCACAACTTTCAGCTCGGTTTTACTACAAGTTTCTTTCCATGTTTTGCAGGCCATGCAGAAGAACCACATCGCTCATAAGCGTGTATTAGAACTTTGCAAAACAACAAGGCAGGCAATGACAGAGGTAATCGAAAAAACTGCCGAGCTAGAACAGGCGAGGAAGCAGATAGCCGAGCTACAAACCGAGAATGGTCGTCTGACCGATCTTGTTAGCTCGGCTGAAGCAGACAAGCAAAAGGCTGCGATCGTGATAAAAGATAAATATCTGCGCGAGCTGGCCAAGCTTGAAGGAAAAAAGAATGCCGAAATAACAAAACTTGAGAAGAAGCTGGAGGATGCGGAGAACCACAGTTTCAAAGAAGGTGAAGCCCTATACATCAAGCAGTGTGATGCTGCGAAGGACCTATTCTTTAAATGCGGGTAGAGGGGGGCTGTGGCGCAGCTCGGTCATGGACCTGAGACCGAGGTCTTCAATCCTCCTCCATATTTCATACCGAGCTCACTGGCAGAGTATGCTGCTACCATTCAGCAACAATTTCTGGAGGAGGAAGATGAAGATAAAGCTCCAGAAGACAACACTCAATCCGGTCGCCAGTCTACCTCCCCAACTCCAGAGGTCTCCATTCCACTTTTGCCAACTGTGTCCGATGTTGTGCTTCCAACCAAGCTTAACCAGAGTGTGGTTGCCACAACCGAGCTACCTCTGGGCGAAGACCGAGTGGTTTTAGATGCTGACTTAGATGACCTGTTTGCTTGACTATGTACTTTTCTTCATTTTTGCCTTTTGGAAAGAGAGACTGTAATCGGGCTGAAGTCCCCTCTTTTGTACTTTGACTTTGTATGATCAATGAAATCTCTTTTTTCCAACTGTTATTTCGGTTAGCTGCCATGCATGTAACTTTCTAATTGTAATCTGAATGAAGTATAATATTCTCGGGTTGAGATACCTTATCCTGGTCATAACTTTACAATCTGACTAGCCATACTTGCCAACCTCTTTAGCCTTGATCCTTATCTCGGCTAAAGAACAATAAGCGTTGGTTTTTCCAGCCAACCACTCTTCAGCCTAGATCCTTACTTCGGCTGAAGAGTACTAAGTGTTGGTTTTTCCAGCCAACTTCTTCAGCCTAGATCCTTATCTCGGCTGAAGAACAATAAGTGCTAGTTTTTCCAGCCAACCACTCTTCAACCTAGATCCTTACTTCGGCTGAAGAGTACTAAGTGTTGGTTTTTCCAGCCAACCTCTAAGTTGGTTATTTCCGCCAACCTAGAGTGAAGTGTTTGGTTATTCTTGCCAAACGTCCTGCAGCCTGGATCCTTATCCTGGGCTTAGGAGAGGTGTTGGTTATTCCAGCCAACCTCTAAATTGGTTATTTCTGCCAACCTAGAGTAGAGTGTTTGGTTATTCCGACCAAACGTCCTGCAGCCTGGATCCTTATCCTGGGCTTAGGAGAGGTGTTAGTTTTTCCAACCAACCTCTAAGTTGGTTATTTCCGCCAACCTAGAGTAGAGTGTTTGGTTATTCCGACCAAACGTCCTGTAGCCTGGATCCTTATCCTGGGCTTAGGAAGGGTGTTGGTTATTCCAGCCAACCTCTACGTTGGTTATTCCTACCAACCTAGAGTAGAGTGTTTAGTTATTCCGACCAAACGTCCTACAGCCTGGATCCTTATCCTGGGCTTAGGAGGGGTGTTGGTTATTCCAGCCAACCTCTACGTTGGTTATTCCTGCCAACCTAGAGTAAAGTGTTTAGTTATTCCGACCAAAACGTCCTACAACCTGGATCCTTATCCTGGGCTTAGGAGGGGTGTTGGTTTTTCCAGCCAACCTCTTCAGCACTTATCCTAATCTTAGCTGAAGAGAGTGCAAAGTTGGTCATTCCGTCCAACTATGCTTTCAGTGCGCCTAACTCACTAAAACAATCTTTTACAGAAAGAAACAACTATACTGAAAAGAAACTACTTGTTTTATTGAGAAAGAAAAAATTACAAATACTTGAAAGAAAAGCTAAAAATAAAATAGTTTGAGATTGGCAGTGTTCCATGGCCTTGGAATGGCTTTGTTGTCTTTATCTTCAAAGTGTGTAGACACCCCATTTTTGACCATCCTCAAGACTTGGACGTCATCGTTTGAACACTCGATGATCATCCCTGTTCATGTTCGTCTTGAGTTCTCAGAGGTTTCGGCTACGCGCCTTGCCTCAAGACCTCAAGACCTCTCGACTTGTTTGTTTTGTTTTTGGTTTTACATCAAACACTTATTGTTTTGCTTCTGAGGGTGGAAAATAGCTTGTAGGCCATCCCCACATCTCACCGGCCATGGCTTGAGGCCACCGGCCTTGTTTCCTTGCCACCGGCCACTGGTGATGGCCGGTCGGCACTGTTGATGGTCGGTCGACACATTTTGTGGTCGGTCGGCCAACTTTGTTGGCCGATTAGCCACTTTTTCTGGCCGAGACCTTTTCTTGAGGGGGGTTTGAACCTTTTGAACCCCCCGTTTTGGCTTCTTGAAGAAGCTTGAACCTTTTGAACTCTTGGTTTTAGCTTCTTGAGGAAGCTTGATCTTTTGAACCCTTTTTTAGCTTCTTGAAGAAGCTTGAACCTTTTGACCCTTTTTAGTTTCTCCAAGAAGCTTGATCCTTTTTTAGCTTCTCCAAGAAGCTTGAACCTTTGGACCCTTTTTAGCTTCTCCAAGAAACTTGACCCTTTTTTTAGCTTCTTGAAGAAGCTTGAACCTCTTGACCCCTTTGCCTAGCTTCTCTAAGAAGCTTGGCCCTTTTGCTCCAAGCTTCTAAGAGAAGCTTGGCCTCTTTGCTCAAAGCTTCTAATAGAAGCTTTGCCCCATTGGTTTCTCTATAAAAAGAGGGCCTCTCCTCCCCTTTAGAGGGTTAGAAAATCTGATATATAAGATATATATATCACTCTCTCTATATATCTCCCTCTCTCTCTCTCTATATTTGGGTAGGTTAGAGGGTCCAAAAGGGTCTTGTTCTTGGCCAATTGCACACCACTTCATAGCCACACACTTCCATCATCACTTGGAGGTTCTTGGAGCTCATTTTCAGAGGCCAAGGGACTGGTTTTTGAGACCTAAAGGCTGCTAGTTCTTGCTGGTCTTCAAAGGTAACTTCTTACCCTCTTTATTCTCCGTTTTTGCACACACTTTTAACCTATCTTGCAAGCTGTTTTGGGCTTTGTCATAAACTGAAAAAAGTCTTATTTTGAGCTCCTTTTGAAGTTTGTTTAAGACCACTTTTGTGTTTGGGGTCGTTTACCCCCTCTTAGGCCTTGTTTGGCCCCATTTTTGTGTGATTTTGGTGAGCTCCGGGACCACCTTGTTTGGGCCTCCTCACCACTGAAATCTTGAGGGATTTCAGTGGT
>NW_021025797.1:2445-93981 GCF_004153795.1 Camellia sinensis | reverse complement strand
AGCCCATTTAATTTGCATTTTTGCATGTGTTGCATTAGCCATTTCAAATATGAACTAGGATCATGCATGTGATTACTAACTGGTTTCTGTTTTGGCTTGGAGTACTAGGTGAGCTTTTATGCTTTAGCATGCCGCATGCGTGTGAGTGTTTCCATAATTGCGTGATTACCATGAGGCTAGCTGCTTATGTGATATAACTGCTTGAATGCCTGTGGATGGAGGTTGAATTACCTAAATTGGAATAATGCATTAAAACTGTGAGTTTTAAGCCCACTAGATAGTGGCAAAACCATCTTTTCTAAAGCCCACTTGAGGGTGGCAAAACGTACATTTCAGCCTACTCGCGAGTCGCAAACTATTTTCAAAACAAGCATGAAATGTTTTGTTCCAATTTAGACAATTTGGTCTATACTTGTTTGCTGTCTGCATAACATAGTAATTCTAGGCTAATAACCGGAATAAGAACACATAACGTTTTCAAAACAAGATATCACGGTTAGTAGAGGCCGATCTTTGATCGGGCGAGAAGGGGTGCTCATAACTGACCTTCCCCAATCGTACCCAAGTTCCCGAGCTGAGGCAACTTTGGTGATGACGGACACGTGACCTTTGGCACCGAGTCAGGGTTTCCTAAATTTCCCAAAATAAAATATTTAGGTGGCGACTCTATATTTGGCAAAGCAGTCCATGTTTGGCACTTCTTTTCTAAAAATCTGTTTTTCTCAAAATGATTTGCCGGATTTGGACTCTTTGGTTCAGATTAAGAATTGTGACAATTCGAGAGTCCGAACTGTAGTGAGCCCAAAACGAACGGAACGGGACTCGTCCTCCCGGGGCGTTCGGGGACATTTACAAAGTGGTATGCCCCTTTTCCTGCTAATCCAACCACCTTGTAAAGTCCTTCCCAATTAGGCCCTAACTTGCCATCTCCGGGTACCAAGGTGTTTCCCATTACCTTGCGCAGTACCCAATCTCCGATTTTGAATTGTCTTGGATGTACTGTTTTGTTATACTTTCTGGACAACTCTTGCTGGTACGAGGCAATGTGAACCAATGCTCTTTCTCTTCTTTTTTCCGCAAGATCGAGCTCCAATGCTATGGCTTCTCCATTTAAGTCTGGATCAAAATTTTCACTTCTAATTGTGGGGAGGCCAACTTCCAATAGGATTACTGCTTCCATGCCATAGGCCAAGGAAAAGGCTGTTTCGCCAGTAGACCGCCGAGGTGTGGTACAGTAAGCCCATAAAACGTGGGGAAGCTCCTCAGCCCACTTGCCCTTTGCTTTCTCTAATCTTTTCTTCAATCCATCCAAGACCACTTTGTTTGATGCTTCTGCTTGGCCATTTGCTTGGGGGTATGCCAGTGTAGAGTTGTAGAATTCCATCTTGTATTCTGCACAAAAGCCTCTAAAGATTCTGCCATCGAACTGAGTGCCGTTGTCCAATATTAGAGCTTTTGGTATGCCGAACCGAGTGATGATATTCTGCCAGACGAACTTTTTCACATCCTTCTCCTTGATTGATGCCAATGCTTCTGCCTCCATCCACTTTGTGAAGTAGTCTGTTACTGCAAGGAAGAACTTTCTGTTGCCGGGTGCCGTTGGAAGTGGTCCTACTATGTCCAAGCCCCACATTGCAAAAGGCCATGGGATTGTCAATGGTAAGAGTTCTCTGGCTGGCTGATGTATTTGGTGTGCGAACTTCTGACATTTCTCGCACTTCTTGACATACTTCTCTGAATCTGTTTGCATGTATGGCCACCAATATCCTTGCGAAATTGCTCTATAGGCCAATGATCTTCCTTCTTGATGGCTTTCGTATACGCCTTCGTGTATTTCGAACAAGAATGCTTCCACTTTGCTGGGGTGGACACACTTTAGGTAAAGTCCTGTGAAGGATTTCTTGTACAATGCCATTGATGGGGAGAGCCAAACGCGCTGTGACTTTGGTTTTATTTTGTTGGCCTCTTTCTTTTCTTCTGGTAAGATGCCGTCTTTTAGGAACAGTATGATGGGATCCATCCATGAAGGGCCTAGTTCGGCACAACATACCTCTTCTACTTCAGGTTCTTCAATGCTTGGTCTTGGTAGGTAGTCAATCAGCAATGGATGAGGGATGGAGGTATCTGCCATTGTAGCAAAGCCTGCTAGTTCGTTTGCTCTACTATTTTCTTCCCTGTCGATCTGCTCTATCCGCACTACTTCAAATTTCTTGATCTCTTTTCTGACTAACTCTTGGTATTTAGCCATCCTGTCATCATTTGCCTCGTAGTCACTTGAAATTTGGTTTACCACCAGCTGTGAGTCACTGTAAACCATTAGCTCGGTGGCCTTCATATAGGATGCTGATTTTAAGCCTGCCAGAAGTGCTTCATATTCCGCTTCGTTGTTTGATGCTGGGAAGCCAAAGTTGGTTGCTTGCTCCACCACTAGGCCATCTGGTGAGATGAGGACTATATCTAGTCCTGCACCGTGCCTGTTGGACGCTCCATTCACGAAGAGCTTCCACATCTCTCCAACGAACAGTTTCCAGCAAGTGAAGGGGTCAGATGATGCCTTGGGATCAAGAGTGTTGCTGGTGTTTTCTTCAAGGTCCATGCTTATTATTTGCCCCTCGCTATCTGATTGTACCAAGTCTTTATTTGTTTATGGGTCTTTGCTTGGTGCAGTATGGTTTGTTTCTTCCTCCTGTATTAGGGGTTGCGCTATTTTGGCGCCACTTTCCATCCGTATTTCGGTTGTACCCGTTAAGTCAACTGGGCAGGCGTGATGACTTCTTGGTGTGAATTCTGCGACAAAGTCTGCCAAAGCTTGGGCTTTTATCGCGGTTCTGGGTTGAAACTTGATGTCAAACTGTCCCAACTCTACTGCCCACTTCAAGATTCACCCAGAAAAGTTCACCCTCTCAAACAAAGCTTTTAATGGAAAAGCTGTGAGGACGATTATGGTGTAAGCGTGAAAGTAGTGCGACAACTTCCTTGAGGCCATCATCAAGGCTAAGGCCAGTTTTTCTAACGGTAAGTACCTGGTTTCTGCGTCCAGCAATGTCTTGCTGACATAAAAGATGGGCAGATGTTGGATTTCTTCCGCTCGGACCAACACTGCGCTAATTGTGCGTTGTGAGACTGTCAGGTACAAAAATAGTTCTTCTCCAGGTATTGGGGTCACTAGCAGCGGTGGAGAAGACATATATTTTTTCAAACTTTCTAGGGCGCGGTCGCATTCTTCATCCCACTCAAACTTGGCCTTTAATGCTTGAAAGAATGGTCGACACCTGTCTGACGACCGACTTATGAACCGGTTTAGCGCGGCTGCCATACCGGTGAGATGCTGTACTTCTTTTACTGAGTTGGGCCTCTCTAGATCCTGAATTGCTTTGATCTGAGAAGGGTCTGCCTCTATACCTTGGTTGGTCACCAGGAAGCCTAGGAATTTGCCTGATCCTACGCTGAACGCACACTTAGATGCATTAAGGCGTAACTTGTGCTTCTTTAGGACCTGAAACATCTCACCTAGGTCCCTGAGATGGTCATTCTTATCCTTGCTCTTGACCACCATGTCGTCGATGTAGGCTTCCATTGTTCTGCCTAACAATGGTTCGAACATCTTGGTGACCATCCGTTGGAATGTTGCCCTTGCGTTCTTAAGGCCAAAGGGCATGACCTTGTAACAATACAGTCCTCTTGGCGTTGTAAAGGATGTGACCTCCTGGTCTGGATCATACATAGCGATCTGATGGTAACCTCTGTACGCATCAAGAAAGCTAAGACGGTTGTGTCCTGCCGTCAGATCTACCAGTTGGTCTATCCGTGGTAGAGGAAAGCTGTCCTTTGGGCATGCCTTGTTGAATGTTTTGTAGTCCACGCAGACACGCCATTTTCCATTCTTCTTCAGTACCACTACTGTATTGGAGATCCATCTAGGGTAGTGCACCTCTCTGATAGCTCCTGCTTCTAGCAGGTTTTCCATTTCTTCTGCCACTATCTCAGCATGGTGGAGTGTCGATCTGCGAGTGCGCTGTATGATTGGTCTTGCCGTTGGGTGGACATTCAATTGGTGACAGATGAAGTTTGGATCAATGCCAGGCATGTCATATGGCATCCAGGCAAACACTTTGATGTTAGAAGTCAAGAATTCCATGACCTCTATTCTCTCGGTGCTGGACATAGATGGGCCAAGCAAAAAGAACTTTTCTGGGTCCTTTTCATCTATTCTTACCTGTACCAAGTCTTCCACTGCCTTCTGTTCAGCGGCTTTGCCAACATCTGCAAACAATTCATTGCTCTCAGGTTCTTCCACCATCTGAACAAACCCTTTGGCAGCTCGGCTACCATTTACTGTGACGAAGCATTGCTTGGACATAATTTGGTCTCCATAGACCTCTTCAATTACTCCGACTTCGTTGGGAAACCGCATTACTTGATGGTAGGTCGACACTACCGATCTCATGGCATGCAGCTATGTCTTTCCCAAGATTATGTTGTAAGTGGAGGGCACTTTCAATACTCAGAATTCCACTTGTTTAGTCATGCTTCCTGCTCTGACTGGAAGGATTGTCTTGCCGACTGGCCACTCTGGCATTGAGTTGAACCCGATCGGGGGAGATACGGCAGGTGCCAAGTCTTTGTCCTTCAGTTTTAGTTGTTTGAAGGTTTCGTAATACATTATCTCGCACGAGCTTCCTTGGTCGATCAAAATCCGTTTGATGTCGTAATCCATGACGCGGAGTGTGACGACCAGTGCATCATTGTGAGGGCAATATATCCTTTCCAAGTCTTTGTCTGAGAAGGATATGATGTTCGTGGCTTCTGTGTTTCCCATTTTTGATGGTAGGTTGCGTACTCAATACCTTCCTTAAGTATTCAGCCTTTTTGATCATTCCCCTGAGCTCACATACTCGCTCAGGTTCGAATACCCCATGTATTACATTAATCACGTCTTGAGGTGGGCGTCGATCGGCATTCTGTCTGGGTGATCGTGGTTCTGGGGGGCTGGTTGTGTCCCACCTTCTATGTATCGATCCAGGTGCCCAGCTGTCACTAACTCCTCCAGATGCTGTCTCAATGGCGTACAATTTTCAGTGCGGTGCCCCTTTTCCTTATGGAAGGTGCACCGGGATCTTTCGTCGTAGTCCTTTTGCGCTTTTCCCAACTTAGCTGGCCATCTGACGAAATGTTCATCACGTATCTCACTGAGAACCCGGTAGATTGGTTTCTTGAATACCGTGGTAATGGCAGTGCGGACTCTCAACCACCTTTTATCTTGGTCCTCTTCATTGTCTCGCCTGCCTCGTCCATTCTTGCTTGGACGTTCTACCGTGTTCACTTTTGTCGTAGTCTTCTTATCTGGCACTACTGTTGCACCAGATTTTGCTTTAGCACGGGCGCAATCCTCCTTCACCCGAATATGTTGGTGCACTCTCTCTATCAAGGCTTCCATCGTGAGGGGTGGCGTCATAGTAATTAAATCCCTCAACCTGTTTCTGACTGGAAGTCCTCTTTTGTATTATGTAATGGCGAGATTGGTGGGGCAGTCCCCTATCTGGTTGAACGTCTTCCAGTAGCGACTGTTGTAGGATCTCAATGTTTCCTTATCGCCCATGTCAATGGAGAGTAGCTGATCGATCTGTACTGGGGTCTTGGTGTTCGTTCTGAACCTTGTCACGAACGCCTCTGCCAATTGTGCCCAGGAGGCTATGCTGCCTTCAAGTAGCCTTTCGAACCAGGTTAAACCTAGGTCGCTAAGGCTTGATGGGATTAGGATGCACATCAAAGCCTCATCTCGCCGGTATACTGCCATGACCTAGCGAAAGTGGCTTAAATGCGAGTAGGGTCTGTCTTCCCCTCATACGTAGTAAATTTGGGCTGAAGGAAGCCGGAAGGTAGAGGCGCATTCTCAATTGCCGGAACGAACGACAAGGTCTGCAGTCTTGCTAAGGCTTTGTCTGTTGGTTCGTAAGCAGGGCGCGTTATTGGCATTCCTACCTCGACGCTTCCATACGTCCGAGGGGCCAACCGTTGAAGGGCTGAGACTCTACGCGGGTAGCGTGCCCTGGTATCCTCTTTCCATTGTGCCTTTTCTTCAAGCACAGCCCGTAGGTCGGATGATTTAGGCAACTCCGTTTGCCTAGACGCAGTTTGGTGGGTGCGTAAGGGCCGATAGGTGCTTCCCTCAGTGTAAGACCTCAATGTTCTCGTTCTCTCAGACGTGGAGTAACGGGTCCTGAAAGACCTTGATTGAGTGTCACCTGTCCTGATGCTTTTACTCTCTGCTTGAGACGGTGTAGTATGCCTACCACGATCCTCCGAGTGGCGAGGGGGCGTGTTGCCTTTGCGCCCCTCTCCTGTCGCCACCCCTTTTCCCTTGATCTGGAGCTTCATGGCCTCCATGTCTGCCGTCATCTTCCTTATTAGTTCATCTTGCTCTTTTACGCGAACCTCCAGAGCTTGAGGGTCGATTCTTCGCCTTTGCCTTTCAGGACTTTGTGAGCGAGAGCGACGGGGGCTGTCCCCCTTACATCCCTCCGGGGATTCTGTCACTGGGGCTCTAAGTTCGCCATACGAGGGATAGAGGGCAAACCTTCGCACCTCCCACCCCCCTCTGGGGTTTGTCCGTCGATGGCGGACTGCGGCAAATCTTCGTTGTGCGCCATTCAACTAGCGAGGGAAACTTGATCAAGAGGTTTTGTTCTTTGTCTGATATTCCCACAGACGGCGCCAATTGTACGAGCAAGAAATATTCTTTCTCGTATAATCCTGTTGATCAAGTCTGCGCTCCTCCGTACGACGTCGCTTTACTCCCTGAAAACACAAACATGAGCTAGCCGGCGGGTGTGTGTCGGATACCTCTCCGTTGCCTAAGTCAGAAAAATAGACAAATAGACAAAAAACTCTGTGTATTCGGGAATCAAAGTTGTGTTACCTCTCCATAGGTAATGTTATGAGCTTTTATAGGTTCCGTGTGACATAATCCTAGTAGGACTCTTACTCCTCTATGTAGAGTCCTCCTAGGAATCACATTCCTGAAAGATAATGCTTATCCTTCAACACCCCCCTCACTGCTTAAACCAAGTGAGATGGTTTTACCATGGTTGGATGTCAATATGACCGAGATAACATGGCCACACTAAAGCCGCAGACTAGACCGAGCTCCGACTAGCTCGGTTCTTCCTTTCACTGCGCATGTACCTCGGTTGACATATTCCAATTGGGATGTCTGAAACCGTGCTATCCACAATGAGCTTGGACCGAGATATCTAACAGCAAGGTCCTAAGTAGAAGCCAACAATACCTCGGCTCAAGATGGTTTGACCGAGCTAACTGCCACCGTGGTGACCGAGCTAACTGCAAGGTCTTCTGGGACCGGGCTAACTGCAAGGTTCTCTGGGACTGGGCTAACTATCAGGCCCTTTTACTCAGTCCTTCTCACTGTAGCCCATAGAACGGCCCATCACCTAGCTCGGACCAATTTTAACATAAATTATCCTCTCAATTAATATTTATAATATTTGTCATGAAGAAGAAGGGCTGACCTGATACACTATGACCAGTAGTTTGTTTGTCATATGAAAGGTGAAAGTGGAAAAATTGTCAACACTTGGAATTTTAGCAATGGTACTCAGCCTAAGTTAGTTCAAGTTACATCATAATTGAATTTAATTTTCGAAGTTAGTATTCATCTTGCTAACCTACAGCAGAGCATAGAAGAAGCTTATAAAATTAAAAACTATGGCTATGTGCTTAGAGAATCAGCTTAGGTCTTTTATGGCCTGTATGCATATAACTATTGAACCATCACCGCTCTAGCAGAATTTTTTATATTAGTATATTAAATAATTCTGTGATGAAAAGATTGTATTATCATTCTTGAATATTTCAAATTTTAGATAACAATCTTAGTGGCTGCTGAAGGACTACATGAACTGGCCACTATCAATGGCTGTGGAGACTTGAAGGAAGCCTTGCAAAAGCTAGCTTCTTTTCCTTCAAGAAGAACACTAGTAAGAATAAAAATAATCCCTGACTAAAAACCTCTGGATTATGTTTCTTCCATGTCTAGCAAGGAATTTGTATTGTTTTCATGAAACTTTAATGGCCCTATTTTTCTCCGAGTTTTATGGTCTATTTATTTCAAGTGGATTTATCTATTTTCTTGCATAGACTTTGTTACAAAATATTTTTTGCCTAATTTGACTTTGGTCTCTTGAAGATTTCAAGGACCGTTGATCTGGTCTATGGAGGAGATAGCATAGGCCTCATGGGTTTGTAAATAGTAATTGTTTAATCCTATAGAAAAGTTGGTGGCTGCACATTTTTGACATCTTTTTCTTCACAAATGAAAGTTCTGCATCTAGTTTTTGTTAATTTATTTTATCTTATTTTTGGGATTGGAGTAGGTAAGAATTTGAGCTCTGCATAAAAAGCTCTTTTCCTCCTTTTTTTTAATGGCTGAAGATCTCTGTTTTTTCCCATAAGGTAATTCTGTTTCATTTACTAATCACCCTTTTTTTTATATTTTATTGTAAGTGCAAGGTTGTTCTTTGATATTGGAAATAAGATTTGTATTATTAGATGTAGTGCACCCTACATCTAATGGAAATAAGATTTGTATTATTGATTTTATTCCCCATTATGTTAACCACTGAAAAGTTTGGTTAAACTTAGTAATAACATTCTATAGGTGAATTACGTATGTCTCCATTGTGTTAAACCAAGTATGGCTATGTCTACCATTGCAATTCACATCCTCGGTGATGTGCCTTCCTTTTCACTTGTTGATATTGTTGCTTCAAAAACTCATTTTCTGTTGGGTAGCTTTGCTTGGTAAGATTGTCACAAGGGAGGCTGCAGTACATAATCTGCTATTATAGGGATAAATTAAGCTTGGAGGGTATAGTGTGTTGTGCTGTCTTAAAATGATGGTTTATAGATTGTGTTTTGGTTCTTTTTTTTTTTTTGGTTGGGGGTGATGTGAATATATTCCAATTGAACATGTTGTGGATGTTATTTTCTCATGAATTCAAGATCTGTTATATTTTTTTAATTTTGTGTTTAGATGTAATTTTTATTATCTAGCCCTAGTTTTTTCCCCTAGAATATTGATACAATTTTTATTTGTTTCTCTGAGGCTAGGGAGGACTTGGCTGCTTTGGAGAACTGAGGAAGTTGGGGCTCAGTCTTCTTTGGCTCCTTTTCCCACTCTTTGTCGTGTAGTGCTCATTGCACTTTTATGCTTTATAGCTTCCCCATGACTAACGATCTGATAATTTTTCTTCATATTGCAGACTTCGTGATCTAAAGCAATTTATTTATGTATTTAGCTGTTTATATGCTCATTATTTTTTAATCTATGAACTCTTTTCTTCTTCTTTTTTTCTTTTTAATTGATTTTGCATCTTCTATCACCTATATGCATATTAAGGAAACTCCATAGCCATTTCCACTTCCAACTGAAGCTACAATGGTGAAGGCTGTGACTGGTTGGGCCCATTTTGTTTCAGATATAGGTATCATATTATTCCCATTAGTTTCAGAGTCTAATTACAATCTGCAAAGACAATATTATTAACATGGTGAGACAGATACAGTTTATTGAGGCTTTGTTTCATTTGTTGTCAAGAAATTTATGAAAAAATTAAAAATAAATAAATTAACAAAAAAAAAAAAGAAGTTTATTGAGGCTTCCCTAGTTTTATTTATTTTAACGGATCAAAAACAACTGCTGCTACAGTAACTCAATTTGATAATAATAAATTTGGAGAGGAAAGTGTAAAGCGAAGAAGAATATCATCCACTAAACAAGAAGTTGAAAGCTCAACATCTACTGATGAAACTCTCTCAGCACCACCTTGTCTTGTAGACCTGGATCCAGGAGTGAGGATTACATCTGTTGCTGCTGGTGGCCGACACACTTTAGCACTTTCAGGTAAATCCACCTTCTCCTGGATACTAAGACTCATGAATAACAGTTTTTAGGTGAAGTTACTTCTTTGTGGTTACGCAATATAGTTTTGTAGGTCATATGAAGTATGAAGCTATGGAAGATCTTTAGTGTAAAGCAAGACTCCTGATGCATCAAGTTCTTACCAAAGTTTTAGAAGTGGGGCAGGTGTGGGATTGGGGCTATGGAGGTGAAGGCCAGCTAGGTTTGCGTTCTAGAATAAAAATGGTTTCTTCTCCTCTTTTCATACCTTGCATCGAGCCATCATCATTTGAAAAAGATAGGTCTTCAGTAGTTCACCAAGGAAGAATGAACTTGGCAATTAAAGCTCCGGGAACTTACATAAAGGGTATCGCATGTTGAGGTTGTCACAGTGCAGTAATAACAAGTTTTTCCACAATCACATTGGATGATAACATTTTCAATATTTCTTCAAATGGACTTAAATTTATAATAAAAAATAAAAAATGAAGATTCAGTGGACTACTTCTCTAATATGGTTCAAGACTGAGTTTCACTTTCTTAATTGACTTTCTAGTTGTGTCCTCTTTCAGATGTCTTTTGTCCTTCTAGTAATTTCCATCCCTTTTTGTTAACTTGGGATGCAACTTGATCAAGATTGCCTACTGCATCTTACCTAGTTCTTTTGAACATATTTAGTTCAAAACAATGTTAATTTATTGCAAGTTGTAACTATTTTATGCTGATATGCTTTCTTCCGTTCATCATTTATTTCATGATCAGATGCTGGTGCATTGCTTACTTTTGGTTGGGGACTTCATGGACATGTGAGCCTCTTTATGTCAGAGCTTTATCTGGAAATGAGTTAGTTATGGTTCTCCTTCAACAACCATATCTTTACCATTTCTTGCTTGGTTTGGTTCAAGTTTTAGAGTCCTGTATGTTGTTTATGGAAAGGATCTTTAAATGAAGACTAAAATGGTATTATGTCTAGTGGATATCTAGCTAAGAGCTAATCTTTTCTGTAAACAAAGGTCTAGAGATGATTAGCTGGTGGAAAAGACAAAAAAAACTCGTTGAATAATAGGGGAGAGCATCACGGGATTTGGGTGGTCAAACGTAGCACAGCATGAGCAGGGTATAATTGTGTGGTCTAAATCCTTATTGTGAGACATTTAAGTAGGCATTTCTGGGAAAAGAATAGATACATCATCTGTGTATTTGAATTCAAGCTCTCTGATGTAAATTACCTTTAGGGCATCGCTGCTTTGCTTGTTGGCTTTATTTTATAGATTTTATTTGTTCCTCTTTTTTCCTTGCTTGTAGGGCTTGTTGGTGCATGATATTCGGGTTTTGGATTATTGTTGATGCCTCACAGTTTACTTGCTTTGTATGGCATATTATTACATTCTACTAGATGTCTTCTCTTGCTCATTTGAGACCTGAACAAGTTCTTTTGGGAGGCTTTATTTTGTGGTGTTATATTGAAAATGAATTACTACTTTTAGAACATTGCTTATGGAATACACATGCTTAAATGCTTTGTGTGTTTGCAGCTGCCATCTGTGCTTCTGAGTTACATTTTTATGCTTTTGAGTTAAATTTTTATGCTACTATTGCTTCTGAGTAGTGAGCAAATTATCTTACAAAAGCTTTTGTAATACAAGTTGCAAATTATCTTACAAAAGCTTTTGTAATACAAGTTGGTCTAGTTAATAAGAACAAGGTTGTGTGTGACTTTTGACTGGTGTTGATTTTTGCTGCCACAGGACTGTTGGAAAAAAGTTGATCTCTTTAATTACTCTGGCTTTAAACTTGGATGAAGACTTCTTCAAGTTGGGACTTTCAATCCACTAATGTCGTTTCTTCGTCTTCTACACTATCCTGATTGAATCAAAATTTGGCTTTATCTGCTTTGTCTATTAAGTCTTTCTTTTCATAATCTGGGTTCATACATGGACAGATTCAGGAATCTACATGATGTGTGGTTTATGAGAGGAGCATAACATTCTGTTTGTATGTCTTACTGTCATGAGTACAATTGCAACACTTTGGGATGACAGGATGAAATCCAGAAAATTGAGAATGCATATGAAAATGTAATTAGAAATTAACCAAAGCTCTTTTGCCTCTCAATTTTCATTTCAGGTGATTTGTAGGAACCAAAAAGAAAGGCTATTTAATGTTATGCTTATGAACCATTTGATTTTTTGGTTGAGAATTGTGAATTTAATTTTTGGATATGTTATTTTGTGGGTAATGATGATTAGATATTAAATTAAATGGGAAAGTGAATTAATGTTGCATTTACTATTTGAATGAGAGTTGTTATTTCATATTAAGGCTATTCATTTTTATTACAAGTATTTTTTTAGTTTAATCACATAAAATTAGCACAATTTTAAAAATAAAAAAATTAAAAAAAAAAGAAGAGAGGATGTCACGGCGTTTTTAAAATGCCACTTAAACTCTAAATAGCTAACGGTCAGTTTTTTAAAAAGATATGATGGCGTTTTCAAAACGTCGCTGAATCATAGTGACGTCATGGTAGGGACATTTCGCGTCGTTTTTCAAAACGCCGCCACCTATACTAATATCACGACGTTTTTAAAACGTCATAAAGCTACAGCGACGATCGCATCTTCGATGTTTGGTACAAAACGTCACAAAAGGAATTAGCGGCGTTGTTGATAGATACAACGGCTTTTTTTAAACGCGCTAAAAGTCTTATTTCTAGCAGTGGTGGGTGCGAGTTATAATTTGTTTTCATAAAGCTACTCCCACCATCTTTTATTTGAACTTGTTTTCACAAACTTTCACTAATTCAAGCAACATAGCAAAATTGTGAAAAAATTTGTATAAAAAAAATTGTAACGATTTTTTTTCTTCTTCTTGTTGACCCTCTTGTTTAGAAAAGGTGATTCATTCAACCCTCCAACTTTGCTAAACAAACTTTATTGCAGTATCTATATATGAGATAATAAATAATTTTTAATATATAAATATAGTCATCATAATGTTCAGTATAAATGTTTTAAATGTCAAATTAGTTTCTTATCATATTATACCCAACAATAATATTACGCTTATCTTTTTTTAATTATTATCACATTTTTTATTTGATGTGCATGTCCCAAGTGATTAAATATTAATGAGTAGTTAAATATTAATGAGATTTACTTAGAACTTATTGTATTTATTATGATTGCGGTTCTCCATATGATCAAAATATGTCAAGTATAACATTATTCTATTTATGAAATGAAAAACACATTTTTCATATGCTAAAAAAAGTTGTTAAAATTTCACATTTTTTGTGATGATATTTGGTTGTAGTGATCATGGACCACTTAGAATTTGAAGTTCGGAACTCTTTTCTAAATTTGAAACAATAAATTTACATACACAGAAGACCAAACACAAAATCATATATAGATATTGAACAAGAGGTGGGGCTCACATCAGCGGGATCCACATGTGGCCTCACCCCTTGTGAGACATCTTTGTCTCACTCTGTGTTTAGTCTCTGTATTCTTAATATTGTTAAATTTCAAAAACAAATTATAATTTAGGGTTAGGGGTAATTAGATCGCGAGAGGAAATTCAGTATATTATTATTAAATCTTAAATATGAATTCATGAGAGTAATCAGTACACTAATAAAATAATAATGGAGTAATTAAATCAGATCTAGGAAGAAAAAAATATAACTTGAAAATATTTCAAACAAAGCAAAATCGATACTTTTCATTTGATATTTGAGAAATAACTGTGCACTAAACGCAAGGGATTTGATTTAATGGGAGTAGATACAACTAAAAGGCTTATCATAAAAGAGCGTTTGGTGTGTTAGTAATTACTCTTTAATGAATATGAGGTTAGAGCATTGCTATCTAAGAGCATCTTTATCAGTTTACTTAAATTTTATTTAAAAATATTATTAAAAAAATCATTTCCTATTTTAGGAATCACCTTTTCATTTACTTTACAACAAACTCCATATTCTTTTCTTAAAATATTATTTCCCTATTCTTTCACTTTTTCATCTTCTTATTTCACTTTCCCTTCCATATCTCTACTTTCTAGTTTGATCTGATCAAATCAAACCCATCTTTTATATATACAAGTCTGTGGTGACTTTTGTATTATTGTTCTTGGATATATATATATATATATGGTAATTAATGAGGGAGATGCACCATAAAGCTCTTTTGAAGGCCCTGCCTAGTGACAACGTTGGCTTCAATGTCAAGAATGTTACTGTGAAGGATCTGAAGCGTCGATTTGTGGCTTCAAACTCAAAGGACGATCCTGCTAAGGAGGCTGCTAACTTCACCTCTCAAGTCATCATCGTGAACCACCCTGGACAAATTGGAAACAGTTATGCCCCTGTTCTTAACTGTCACACCTCCCATATTGCCATCAAGTTTGCTAAACTGGTGAAGATGATCCCCTCCAAGCCCATGGTAGTCGAGACCTTCTCTGAATACCCACACTTTCAACTCAATCCACCAAAAACACCTCCAAATTCAAACCCAAAACCATTCAACAATCCACTGTGTTCAACCCCCTGGAACAAAGGCTCTCTCTTAAACAGAGATGAGGTCATCTGTCCGGATCTCCGGCCGGTCAACCCCCTGGACATCCGGCCCCTTGTCTGGGTTGTTGTGTTAGCGTCTTCCACAAAATAAAATATGAATTTATTAGATACGAGGGAGCTACAGTTACTCCCTATTTGTAGAGAGTCACTGTAGCAATCCTAAATTTAAGGGATCATATAAGAGATTTGATGGGGTTGCATTTTTGAAGAATCAATCCCTTATAATAGCAAAAGACTATTTTAAGGGATCTGATGGGGATGCTCTAAGATATTAAAAAAAAAAAAATTAGACCTAATTTTTAAGTCTGACAATCAATTAGGATATTAAAGACAACACTCTTACTCATGAGAACTTATTGGTTGGCCTTCGAACACTGTCATGTGATGCCCCAACGATATTGTGATTGGTGGAGGGAGTAGAGCCCACGAATTTGTGTTAGGTGAATAAGAAATATGAGGGGACGTGGTGAATTGTAATTAGTGAGGAACATAGCCACGTAGTGCCTCTGGATCAACCAATAATTTTTCTTCTCTCATATCTTCTCTAATCATCAACCGATCATATCACTTATATATTATTAAGTCAAAAAAATAAATTTAAAAAGTAAATTTATATATCACTTCCGATGAAGTTGTTAGACTTATTTATTTTGATGATTTATTTAATTATGTTTTAATTTATTTGGAAGAGACAAATAGAATCAAAATTTATTTTGATGATTTATTTGAAATAGAAAAATAGAATCAACATATATTTTGATGATTTATTTAATTATGTTTTAATTTATTTGAAAAAGAAAAATAGAATCAAAATTTATTTTGCCCCATTATTTCTCACATAAACCTTTATCCTAAATATTGTTAGAATGTATTTAATATTTGATTAAATCAAAAGTTTAAATAGCCTAAAAATAGAGGTTCAAATAGCTCAGCATAGCAGCAGTTCAAAAGGTTCAAGTGAAAGATATTTAAATTTGTAATGATGGAGTGGAAGATATTCAAATTAGTTATGATGGAGTACAACGGCTATAAATTCAAATGAATACAAATTGGTAATGATGGAGTAGAAGATATTCAAATTAGTAATGATGGAGTACAACGGCTATAAACGGCTATAAATTCAAATGAATACAAATTTGTAATGATGGAGTGGAAGATATTCAAATTAGTAATGATGAAGTACAATAGTTATAAAAGGCTATAAATTCAAATGAATACAACGGCTATAAATTTCATTATATATACCAAAGCCTCTAATGTAAACAAGTTAGAACAAAAAAAATCAGAAAATATTCTTTGATCTATAATTACTCACATTTATTCTTTGAAAATTTTTCTGAGAAGTATTCTTCAATTTTTGTTTACATCCTCTCTCAGAAATTATACACTGAGCCTTATAGTTTTAAGCCTATCTTTCCTGTGTGAGGTTTACAGAAAAACCAGAGCTTCATTTTGTATATCCATCTTTGAGAGATATTTATTGTAAGCTTTCTTTGAAAGCAAAAATATCATTTCATCCTGTAAAAGTATTGCAAACACTGTGTTCTTGAAATCTTGAAAGTGATTGTGAATCACCTAAGATTTGCAAGGGTTTGGGCTTGTGAATTCTATGTAAAATCTATGGAGGATTGCTCCATGTTTATAAGGTTGCTAGCACCCCTATGAAGCTAGAAGATAGTGGAAAATCTCAAGTGAAGCTTGAGGAATGGATGTAGGCTTGGTTGAAACCGAACGACTATAAATCTGTTTGTCTCCTTTCCCTAATCTCTTTACTTTCCTACTATTGCTATAGCTATCTAATATTCATGTGTTAATCATTTGATTTACCCTATATGTTAGTTATACTTCATTGTTATTTTGCTTGATCATTTATTGTTAAGTTCATCATTGTGCTTGTTAATAATTTGTTGTACTAGTAGTTAATTTTATTGGGGTATTATTAATTTTAATTTGTAGAAATCTAATTTACCCCCCTCTTAGGTTGCTTTTTGGGTAACAATTGGTATCAGAGCCTGGGGCTCTTGTTTAGATTTAACAATCTTAAGTTTTTGATTCATAACAACCATGTATTCTACTTACTTTACTATAGGACAAGCTAGCAATAGGCCACTTCTCTTTGATGGTAGTAATTACATTCATTGGAAAGAAAAAAAATGACTTTGTATCTTCAAGGTACCAATTATGTTTTGTGGCTCATTATCACTAAAGGTCCTAAAATCCATACCAAGGTAGTAGACCATATCAGTGTACCTAAACTTGAGGATGAATTTGATGAGCGTGATTATAAACTCCTTCAAGTTAATGCTAAAGCCAAGCTTATTCTTGTGTGTGGACTAGATGCAAATGAGTACAATAGAATTTCTGGGTGTATTACTGCTAAAGAGATTTGGGATAAACTTGAAATCACCTATGAAGGAACTAGCCAAATAAAAGAGTCTTGGATTGACATGCTTATTCATGATTATGAACTCTTTACTATGGAATCATTTGAATCTATTTCTGAGATGTTTTATAAATTTATCAATATTATTAATTCTCTAAAATATCTTGGTAAATCTTATACTAATGATGAGCTTGTAAGAAAAATACTTAGGTATTTGCCAAATGAATGGGAAGCTAAGGTTATAGCTGTCCAAGAAGCAAAAGACCTAACAAAATTAGGCATTGAAGAACTCTTAGGCTCACTCATGGCTCATGAACTTTCACTGATGGATGGCAGCAAAAAGGAAGCCATTTTGGGCAAAAATAATGGAGTAGCCAACCTGTGTCTCAGGGTTCTTGGAGAAGAAGAATCCACTCAAGATGAGGTAATTTCTAATTATGTAGAACTTGAAAGTACTTTTAATGAATTACATGACATATTTAGAAACGTTTGTGTTAAGAATTCTAAATTAAAGAAATTAGTTACTTCTCTTTCAAACGATGTGGGTGTTTTAAAAATAGAAAATGCTACTTTGAAAAATGACTTTATGTCTATTGCCAATGAGAAAAACATTTTGAAAAACAATATTGAAGATTTAAACAAAACTCTTGAAAATTTTGTAAAGAGAAAAGAAAACCTCAACAAGCTTCTTGGAAATAAAAGATGTATTTTTGGCAAAGTAGGTATTGGTTTTGATCCTCCTAAACCTTTTTTGAGATTAAATGTTCTTGAGACTAATCCCCATGGACCCAAGAAAGTATGGGTACCAAGAAAGAAATCAAGATATTTTTTAGGTGGAATTCCAAAGAACACCAAGGACTTCAAGAAGAAATGCACAGCAAGAGTGTTCAATCTAAAGAGCAAAATCAGCTCCTACAAGAAAAAGAATGATGAAATGAAAATCACCAAGATGAACAATAGAGGTAATGTATGGGTGAAGATTCCAAAGAGGAAAATGAAGGTATAACTCCTAACACACCTTTAAGCTTAAAGTTCTATATTCTTTAAGGTGTGACTTGTGTACAATAGGTTGTGTCTAATCATTGCTTCCATGTAACTTAATTATACTAAGTTTGCTAAGTCATGTTCTGCTAATTTCTTTCAAACATTTATTGAACTCAAAAATGAGAATTATATTATTTTGATGAATGCCTATTAGAATATGAATGATTCATGTATTCATTAACATTTTATATCATGTCATCCATTGCTATGAAAAAGAGATAAGACGTGATAAATTGTTTTGTGAGCATACTTTTCACATCTTATATATGACTTCATACTAATATGTTAATTCCTTTTGAGGCATATCTTTATAGAATCAATTTTGATGTCATAGCATGTTTTTAAGATGTATACTATCTATATTTTGAATTCTACATTTGTGATCTCAAGAATATGCTCAATATGAAAATTTCATGCTTATATGTTTTACATTAGAATATTTGAATGAGTTGTGAAATTCTTTGATTATGATCCATCAACAATGTCTAAATGAAAAGAAGTATCATACGTTTGTAGAGACATTGCATCTATCCTATTAAATATCTTTTGAATATGGATTATATTGGCATACATCTCATGAAATGCTTTTGATTGATAAATTGTTGAATTAATTGTTTATAACATTCATGTTATGTTCCATATTGAGTAAAATGTTTTATCACACTTGAACATGTGGATTGAATTGATGAAAATGTCTCTTGATAATGTTATGTGATTAAATGAGATTATTGCATCATTTCTTAATAAAACAAAAAGCATAAAACAATTTTCTTATTCATATTATGCTATGCGTTACAACTTGAAAATTCTGAAAAATAGCATTCCAAACTCTTGTTTGATCATTGAATTATTTTTCACCTTTTTGGTTTGTGATAAGCAGTGATTTGTGTTGTATTTTTATTGAGTAACAGTGATTGTTCTATGAATGCTATATTTACACAAAATAGAAAAGGGTGGTACTAACTTAGGGGGAGAAATCATTTTGCTAACATACTTGTTAAACCCTTTTGAGATGAACTCCTCATGAAAGAAAATTGAAAAATTGAAAAGTTTTCATCTCTTGAACCTAAGGTATGCCTCATATACTCTCTTAAGCTTTTGAGGTAAAAATTCTATCACCTTTGAGCTAATACTGTTATTACTTTGATATGAAAAACATTGATTATGCTTCATATGATTTGCAATGTATACTCTTTGATGATGCTCTTGCCTAAAAATCATGCCTATGCTTAAAATGTGTGCTATATATTGAAATTCATGATTTTTCTTGGCATATGGATTGATATACCTTGAACATGCTTCATTTTTTGGATTTACATTAACTCCATGAGATTATATTGAGTTTAACCTATTATGAGCAATATTTGGTATTCTATATAATGCTTGAGCTATGATTGTTAAATCTTCTAGATTCCATATTGGCATCCTTGGTAGATTGCATGTTGGTATCATTTTGGTATCCTTATTGGTAACATTTGGCATCTTATTTGATATTATTGAGGAAAACATTTCAGTTATGAGTTTTCATTTATCATATCTTCTATTGATTTTGCCAAATGAAACAAGGGAAAGAATTTAAACTTGATTATTTTTTAAAATCCCCTCAGTTTCTATTATGTTTTTGATATTAAACTTATGGGCTTGCACCTTCACATGTTACTAATTTTTTTTTTTTGCCCATTATTGTTGTACGGGAAAGAAATAAACCTTCTCGTATAATCCTGTTAATCAAGTCTGCACTCCTCCGTATGTTGTCGCTTTACTCCCTGAAAACACAAACGTGAGCTAGCCGGCGGGTGTGTGCCAGATACCTCTCCGATGCCTAAGTCAACAAAAATAGACAAATAGACAAATAGACAAATAGACAAAGCTCTGTGTATTCGAGAATCAAAGTTGTGTTACCTCTCCATAGGTGATGTTATGAGCTTTTATAGGTTCCGTGTGGCACAATCTTTGTACGACTCTTACTCCTCTATGTAGAGTCCTCCTAGGAATCACATTCCTGAATGATAATACTTATCCTTCAACACCCCCTTCACTACTTAAACCAAGTGAGATGGTTTTACCTAGGTCGAATATCAATACGACCGGGATAACGTGGCCATGCTAAAGCCGCAGACTAGACCGAGCTTCACCTAGCTCGGTTCTTCCTTTTGCAGCGTGTACCTCGGTTCGACATACTTCAACCAGGCTGTTGAAATCATGCTAACCATACTGAGCTAGGACCGAATTAACCCATAGCATGGTTCTGAGAAAGGCTTAACATACTCTGGCTCAATATGGTATGACCGGGCTAACTGTTACCACGCTGACTGTGGTGACCGAGCTAACCACCAAGCTCTTTCGGACCGGGCTAACTGCAAGGCTTCTCTAGACCGGGATAACAATAAGGCGTTCTCAGGACCGGGCTAACTCCAAGCCCCTGTTTATCCAACCCTTCTTATCGTGGCCCAATGAACGGCCCATTACCCAGCTCGGCCTAATTTATATATAAATTACCCTCTCAATTGCCCCTTAATTCCATCTGCATAGCATGATAGGGATTACCTGTTACCAGCTGAGCTAAAAACTTACTATCGAGCTAAACTCTTTAGCCTTTCCAACCGAGCTTAAAAACCCTTTAGCCTTTCCAGCCGAGCTAAAACTCTTTAGCCTTTCCAGCTGAGCTTAAAAACTCTTTAGCCTTTCCAGCCGAGCTAAAACTCTTTAGCCTTTCCAGCCGAGCTTAAAAACCCTTTATCCTTTCTAGCCGAGCTAAAACTCTTTAGCCTTTCCAGCCGAGCTAAATTTACATTGGGTTCTATCTGTCCGGTCAAAGTGTCTCTTCAATCGCTTCTTATTCCAAGGACACGTGGCATGCTCTCATCGGCTGAAGGCAGCTGTCACGCCGTCTTCGTACCCCGTGTTTTTTGAACAGTTCTCGCCTTTTCGTTCTTCCTTCTGCACAAAACAGACCCTTGTTTTGAATCACTCTCATACTATTCATCTCTTTCTCTCTCTCTCGTCTCTGAGCCTCTTTTGTTCTTCAATCTTGTAATTGCAAAGCTCTTGCCTCCTAGTGCCATTTCCATCTTCCAATGTCGCTTGTCCTGGTAAGTTACTCAAATCTCTCTCGTTTTTGTTGTTTTTTGCACTTGCTTTTCTGCAATCCATAGCATAGTGTTTGTGTTTTTGCAAAACATATTACTACCATTTTCTGTTTGGGCTTGCGTTTTCTGGAAAAAACTTAGTAATAGAATCATTTGTATTCACGAAATAACTTGAGAAACACTGGTTTTGATCCAAAATCACAATATAACCGAACTAAAAAGTTGTTTGTAGCTAATGTCAAACTAGCCAAACTAACCAACCGAACTAACACTTCATGTAACTAACACTTCATGTTATGCCACTAGTTTCAACAAGTAAATCCTCCTTTTGATTTTAACTTAGCCGAGCTAACAAACCGTATTAAGTCTACGCAATAGTGTTCTTGGAAGTCTTAACCACAACCGAGTTATAACATGGGGCTAAACCAGCCTTCTTAGTTCAGACCGAACTAAAAGCGCTGTCCCTAGAGGCTCAACTAGGCTAACAAACCCCTTGCACAACCGAGATAACAAACCCCTCGCACAACCGAGATACCAAATCCCTTGCTCAAACCGAGCTATGACCCATAGCATCTCGCATAGCCGAGCTAGGACTTCATTTATCTTGCATTTATTTCTTTTAGCACGGTCCCACGATCTGTGCTTAACACCTTTGTTTTTTACCTTGCAGACTTAGGTTGCCTAGGCATTTCCTTGAGCACTCAACCGAGCTACTCAGAATCATTCTTCGACCAAGCTAACACTCGAGTTTAATTTATTCATAACTTAAACTACAAATAGGAAAGTATAGATTTTTAGTAAACTCACCAGGTGCCATGGTCGAATTCCGAAAAGACTATCAAATTCCAGACGACGTCCACCTTTCACTGGCCGAACTAAAAACCGTTCCTTGGGATAAACAGGGCTTTGTCCCTTTTAATGTTATTTTCATTGTGGAGTGCGGTCTACGCTTCCCTATACAGCCCTTACTCTATGAATTCCTCAGGCAAACCAAACTCTACGCTACCCAACTTTCCACTAATTCTTACCGCATAATAAACGGAATAGCCGAGCTAAACCGCCGGGCTGGCCTTAACCTCGGTCTCGCCGAGCTCTTCCACCAGTATTCTATAGGATCAGCCGAAGATGGCTGGGTTTACTACTTATGAATAAAGCGTCGGCATGAAAAAATAATAAAGGACACACCGGACAAAGGCTTGAACGATGATGATTTTTTCTGGGTATCTGGGAATTTTGAAGACCACCAAGCCCAGATCCCAGGCCACAGAATAAAATGGAACAAGGGTGTAATCGGTAGGGTTACCTCGGCTTTACTGCATTCTTGTTGCTATTTCGATTTTCTGATTGTGAACCGAACTAAATGTTGTCTTCTTTTTTGCAGATAGGAACTTTCTTAAGTCCCAATACAGCTACCCCAACTTGAACGTGCTTCGCGCCGCGCTGCGATATCCAGACCGGAGTTGGACTGACCTGCTTAATTTTGAACCGACCTACCGATACAGTGGAAAACGAAGGACCAGGGTAACTAACTTTCTGCTAGAAGCCTCTCCTGAACTAGACACATCCTTGCCTCAAATCAACCTTATCCCACTTACTGCCGAACAAGAAATGGCCAAGAAGAGAGCCGTACGAGCCCTTCTCACCGAAACAAACCCAACCGAGGTACCACCAGCCGGTCAACCTCAGGAGACCGTGGTGGCCCTTCCATCTCATCAACCCTCATCATCCAGCCAAAGAAAGCGTGCCCGGACTACTCCAACCAAGTAACGTCTGGTTAATGAAGACGAAACCGTGGTTCCTCAAACCACTCTACCAACTCCTCCACCGAGCCCACAGCCGGAGCGTTCAGACCGAGCTAGCTCTTCTAAGTGGGCTCTAAAGATTTCTTTCCAAAACCGGGCTATCAAGGACACTGATTCAGTGGTCACTGAAAAAGATCACTTAATGGTATTCAACCTCACCAAGAGTGTTTGCCTTCCAGCAGACATGGAGCACCACAACCATTTGACAGAGCTAAAGGCCATCCGCTCGGCCATAAAATCTATGGTGCTTGTAAGTAGCTTTCTTTGCTGATTTTTCTAATTTGCACAACTTTCTGCTCGGTTTTACTATAAGTCTCTTCCCATTCCTTTTCAGGCCATGCAAAAGAACCATATTGCTCATAAGCTTGTGTTGGAGCTTCGTAAAACAGCAAGGCAGACCATGGCCGAAGTAACCGAGAAAACAACCGAACTAGAACAGGCCAGGAAGCAGATAGCTGAGCTAAAAATCGAGAACGAACGTCTGACCGGTCTTGTTAGCTCGGCTGAAGCAGACAAACAAAAGGCTGCTGCCGTGATAAAAGATAAATACTTACGTGAACTGGCTAAACTTGAAGGAAAGAAGAACGCCAAGATAACAAAGCTTGGGAAGCAACTGGAGGATGCGGAGACCCGCGGCTTCAAGGAAGGCGAAGCCCTCTATGTCAAGCAATGTGAAACTGCAAAAGATCTCTTCTTTAAGTGCGGTTGGAGGAGGGCCGTGGTGCAGCTCGGTCATGGACCTGAGACTGAGGTCTTCAATCCTCCTCCATACTTCATTCCGAGCTCACTATCAGAGTATGCTGCGACCCTTCAGCAACAATTTCTTGATGATTCGGATGATGAAGAAGAAACCGTGCCCAACGATACCCCAATCGTCAATGAACCTGCCAATCAGTCAACTCGGGCGGAGCCAATGGTGGAAGACTTGACTGTCGAACTACCAACTGAAACCGTGCTTCCAACCGAGACCATACTTCCGACCGAAACCGAGCTTCCAATTGAAACCGGGCTGCGAGTTGAACTTGATGCTGATCTTGATGATCTGTTTGCCTGACTTTGTATTTCTCTTCTTTTTGCTTGATTTATGTATTTTCTTTTCTTTGCTTTTGGACACAGATTGTAACCAGGCTGAGGCCCCCTTCTTTGTACTTGCTTTGAATTTTTAATGAAGTCTGCTTTTTTGTTCCAACTCTTATTTCGGTTGATCTCTATGCTTATACTTTACTTTCTAACTAAAGTCTTGGATGAGGTACAGCATTCTCTTGTCGAGATACTTTATCTCGGTCTTAACATTGCTACTATAAGTATACCTGCCAACCACTCTTTAGCCGAGATCTTTGCTTCGGCTGAAGATTACCAAGAGTTGGTTTAATCTGGCCAACCACTCTTTTAGCCGAGATTCTTACTTCGGCTGAACAGTACCAAGAGTTGGTTTAATCCAGCCAACCACTCTTTAGTCTAGATTCATACCTCGGCTGAAGAGTACCAAGAGTTGGTTTAATCCAGCCAACCACTCTTTAACCGAGATCCTTACCTCGACTGAAGAGTACCAAGAGTTGGTTTAATCTGGCCAACCACTTTTTAGCCAAGATTCTTACCTCGGCTGAAGAGTACCAAAAGTTGGTTTAATTTAGCCAACCACTCCTTAGCCGAGATCCCTACCTCGGCTGAAGAGTACCAAGAGTTGGTTTAATCCAGCCAACCTCTAAATTGGTTATTCATGCCAATTTAGAATAAAATGTTTGGTTATTCTGACCAAACGTCATGCAGCCTGGATCCTTATCTTGGGCTTAGGAGGGGTGTTGGTTTTTCCAGCCAACCTCTAGATTGGTTTTTCCAATCAACCTAGAGTAAAGTGTTTGGTTATTCCGACCAAACATCATGCAGCCTGGATCCTTATCCTAGGCTTAGGAGGGGTGTTGGTTTTTCCAGCCAACCTCTAGATTGGTTTTTTCAATCAACCTAGAGTAAAGTGTTTGGTTATTCCGACCAAACGTCCTGCAGCCTGGATCCTTATCCTGGGTTTGTTGGTTTTTCCAGATTGGTTTTTCCAGCCAACCTAGAGTAAAGTGTTTGGTTATTCCGACCAAACGTCCTGCAGTCTGGATCCTTATCCTGGGCTTAGAAGGGGTGTTGGTTTTTCCAGCCAACCTCTAGATTGGTTTTTCCAGTCAACCTAGAGTAAAGTGTTTGGTTATTCCGACCAAACGTCCTGCAGCCTAGATCCTTATCTTGGGCTTAGGAGGGGTGTTGGTTTTTCCAGCCAACCTCTAGATTGGTTTTTCCAGCCAACCTAGAGTAAAGTGTTTGGTTATTCCGACCAAACATCCTGCAGCCTGGATCCTTATCCTGGGCTTAGGAGGGTGCATAGTTGGTTATTTCGGCCAACTTTGCTTTCAATGTCCCTAACTCGCTAAAACGATCTTTTATAGAAGGAAACAACTATACTGAAAAGAAACTACTTATTTTATTGAGAAATGAAAAAATTACAAGTATTTTGAAAAAAGGCTAAAAATAAAATAGTTTGAGATTGGCAGTGTTCCATGGCCTAGGAATTGCTTTGCCGTCCTCATCTTCTAAGTGGTATGCCCCTTTGCCAGCTAATCCGACCACTTTGTAAGGTCCTTCTCAATTAGGCCCTAACTTGCCATCACCTGGTACCACAGTGTTTCCCATCACTTTGCGCAGTACCCAATCTCCGATTTTGAATTGTCTTGGATGTACTGTTTTGTTATACTTTCTGGACAACTCTTGCTGGTACGAGGCAATGTGAACCAGTGCTCTTTCTCTTCTTTCTTCGGCGAGGTCGAGCTCCAATGCTATGGCTTCTCCATTCAAGTCTGGATCAAAATTTTTGCTTCTAATTATGAGGAGGCCAACTTCCAGTGGGATTACTGCTTCCATGCCACAGGCTAAAGAGAATGGTGTCTCTCCAGTTGATCGCCGAGGTGTGGTACGGTAAGCCCACAGAACATGAGGCAGTTCCTCAGCCCACTTGCCTTTTTCTTTTTCTAACCTCTTCTTCAATCCATCTAAGACAACCTTGTTTGATGCTTCTGCTTGGCCATTTGCTTGGGGATATGTCGGTGTAGAATTGTAGAACTCTATCTTGTATTCTTCACAAAAGCCTCTAAAGATTCTGCCATCAAATTGAGTGTCGTTGTCTGATATTAGGGCTTTAGGTATGCCGAACCGAGTGATGATATTCTGCCAGACAAACTTCTTCACATCTTTTTCCTTGATTGATGACAATGCTTCTGCTTCCACCCACTTTGTGAAGTAGTCTGTTGCTGCGAGAAAGAACTTCCTGTTTCCGGGTGCTGTTGGAAGTGGTCCTACTATGTCCAAGCCCCACATTGGGAAGGGCCATGGGCTGGTCAATAGTAGGAGCTCTCTGGCTAGCTGATGTATTTGGTGTACGAACTTCTGACATTTCTCGCACTTCTTCACATACTTCTCCGAGTCTGCCTGCATCTATGGCCACCAGTATCCTTGCGAAATGGCTCTGTAAGCTAACGATCTTCCTCCTTGGTGGCTTTCGCACACCCCTTCGTGTATCTCGAACAAGAATGCTTCCACTTTGCTGGGGTGAACACACTTTAGATAAGGTCCTGAGAATGACTTTTTGTACAATGCCATAGAAGGGGAGAGCCAAAATCGCTGCGACTCTGCTCTAATTTTGTTGGCTTCTTTCTTTTCTTCTGGTAAAACGCCGTCTTTTAAGAACAGTATGATGGGATCCATCCATGAGGGGCCTAGTTCGGCGCAACATACCTCTTTTGCTTCGGGGTCTTCAATGCTTGGTCTTGGTAGGTAGTCGATTAGCAGCGGATGAGGGATGGATATATTTGCCATTGAAGCAAAGCCTGCTAGTTTGTCTGCTCTGCTGTTTTCCTCCCTGCTAATCTGTTCTATCCTTACTACTTCAAATTTCGTGATATCTTTTCTGACTAAGTCTTGGTACTTAGCCATCCTGTCATCCTTTGCTTTGTAGTCACCTGAAATTTGGTTTACCACCAGTTGTGAGTCGCTGTAAACCATTAGCTCAGTGGCCTTCATGTAGAATGTTGATTTGAGACCTGCAAGAAGTGCTTCATACTCTGCTTCGTTGTTTGATGCTGGGAAGCCAAGGTTGACTGCTTGCTCCACAACTAGGCCGTCTGGTGAGATGAGGACTATGCCAAGTCCTGCGCCGTGCCGGTTAGATGCTCCATCTACGAAGAGCTTCCACATCTCTCCAACGAACAATTTCCAGCAAGTGGAGGAGTCAGATGATACCGTGGGGTCAAGAATGTTACTGGTGTTTTCTTCAAGGTCCATGCTTGCTGTACGCCCCTCACTATCTGATTGTACCAAGTCTTTATTTGTTGGTGAGTCTTGGCATGGTGTAGCATGGTTCGCTTCTTCCTTGCTTTCTTTACTCTGGTCTGCCTTGGGGTCTGACTGAGTATCTTGCACCAGGGATTGCGATATTCCGGCGTCAACTTCTATCCTTAGTTCAGTTGTGTCAGTCAGGTCGACTGGGCAGATATGATGACTTCCTGGGGTGAATTCTGTGACAAAGTCTGCCAAAGCTTGGGCCTTTATCGCGGTTTTGGGTTGAAACTTGATGTTGAATTGTCCCAACTCTACTGCCCACTTCAAGATTCGCCCAGAAAAGTTCGCCCTCTCAAACAAAGCTTTTAATGGGAAAGCTGTGAGGACGACTATGGTGTGGGCGTGAAAGTAATGTTACAACTTTCTTGAGGCCATCATCAAGGCCAAGGCCAGTTTTTCCAGTGGCAAGTACCGTGTTTCGACGTCCAGCAATGTCTTGTTGACATAAAAGATGGGCAGATGTTGGATTCCTTCCGCACGGACCAACACTGCGCTAATTGTGTGCTGAGAGACTGCCAAGTACAGGAAGAGTTCTTCTCCAAGTATTGGGGTGACAAGCAGTGGTGGAGAAGACATGTATTCTTTCAAGCTTTTCAGAGCGCGGTCGCATTCTTCGTCCCATTCGAACTTGGCTTTTAATGCTTGAAAAAATGGTCGTAGTCTATCTGACGACCGGCTTATGAATCGGTTGAGTGCAGCTGCCATACCGGTGAGATGCTGCACTTCTTTTACTGTTTTAGGCCTCTCCAGATCTTGAATAGCTTTGATCTGGGAGGGGTCTGCCTCTATACCCCGGTTGGTCACTAGGAAGCCCAGGAATTTGTCAGATCCCATACCGAACGCGCACTTAGATGCATTAAGGCGCAACTTGTGCCTCTTCAGAATCTGGAATATCTCACCTAGGTCCCTTAGATGGTGGTTCTCGTCCTTGCTCTTGACCACCATGTCGTCGATGTAAGCCTCCATTGTTCTGCCTAACAGCGGCTCAAACATCTTGGTGACCATTCTCTGGAATGTTGCCCCTGCGTTCTTTAGGCCAAAGGGCATGACCTTGTAGCAATACAGTCCTCTTGGAGTTGTAAAGGACGTGACCTCCTGGTCTGGTTCGTACATGGCGATCTGATGGTAGCCTCTGTACGCATCAAGAAAGCTAAGTCGGTTGTGCCCCGCCATTAGGTTTACCAGTTGATCTATCCGTGGTAGGGAGAAGCTGTCCTTTGGGCATGCTTTGTTGATTGTCTTATAGTCGACGCAGACGCGCCATTTGCCATTCTTCTTTGGCACCACGATGGTGTTGGAAATCCATCTGGGGTAGTACACCTCTCTGATAGCTCCTGCCTCTAGCAAATTTCCCACTTCTTCTGCCACTATCTCGGCGTGGTGGAGTGCTGATCTGCGAGTGCACTGAATGATTGGTCTGGCGGATGGGTGGACATTGAGTTGGTGACAGATGAAGTTTGGATCAATGCCTGGCATGTTATAGGGTGTCCAGGCGAACACTTCGATGTTAGAGGTCAAGAATTCCAAGACCTTTAATCTTTCAGTGCTGGACAACGACGAACCGAGCAAAAAGAACTTATCCGGGTTCTTTTCATATATTCTTACCTCTATCAAGTCTTCCACCGCTTTCTGATTAGCTGCTTTGCCGACATCTGCAAACAGTTCATTGTTCTCAGGTTCTTCCACCGAATGAACATATCCCTTGGCAGCGCGGCTGCCATTAACCGTGACAAAGCATTGCTTGGACATAATTTGGTCTCTAAAGACCTCTTCAATTACCCCGGTTTCGTTGGGGAATCACATTACTTGATGGTAGGATGAAGCTACCGCTCGCAAGGCATGCAGCCATGTTCTTTCCAAGATTATGTTGTAAGTGGAAGGGACCTTCAACACCCAAAATTCCACTTGTTTTGTCATGCTTCCTGCCCTGACTGGAAGGATAATCTTACCGACTGGCCACTCTGGCATTGAGTTGAATCCGATCAGGGGGGATACAGCTGGTGCCAAGTCTTTGTCCTCCAATTTCAGTTGTTTGAAGGTGTCGTAGTACATTATCTCACATGAGCTCCCTTGGTCAATCAAAATCCGCTTGACGTCAAAATCCTTGATTCGAAGAGTGACGACCAGTGCATCATTGTGAGGGCAGTATATCCTTGCCAAGTCTCTATCTGAAAAAGATATGACGTTCGTGGCTTTTGTTTTTCCCTTTTTAATGGTGGGCTGCGCACTTAATACCTCCCTTAAGTGCTCAGCCTTCTTTATCATGCCCCTGAGCTCACATACTCGCTCAGGCTCGAATACCCCATGTATTACGTTTATCACGCCTTGAGGTGGGGCGTCGTTCGGTGTTCCGTCTGGGTGGTCGTGGTTTTGGGGGGCTGGCTGCGTCCCTCCTTCTATGTACTGGTCTAAGTGACCTGCTGCCACTAACTCCTCCAGATGTTGTCTTAACGGCGTGTAGTTTTCAGTGCGGTGCCCCTTTTCTTTATGGAAGGTGCACCGAGATCTTTCGTCGTAGTCCTTCTGTGCCTCTCCTAATTTAGCTGGCCATTTGACGAAAGGTTCATCGCGTATCTCACTGAGAATTCGGTAGATTGGTTTCTTGAATACTGTGGTAATGAGAGTGTGGACTCTCAACCATCTTTTATCTCGGTCCTCTTCGTTGTCTCGCCTGCCTCGTCCATTCTTGTTTTGACATTTTACCGTATTGACCTTTGCTGTAGTCTTCTTATCTGGTGTTGCTGTTGCACCAGATTTTGCTTTGGCACGGGCGCCATCCTCCTCCACCCGAATATGTTAGTGCACTCTCTCCATCAAGGCTTCCATCGTGAGGGGTGAAGTCATTGTAATTGAATCCCTCAATCTGTTTCCAACTGGAAGTCCTCTTTTATATTGTTCGATGGCGAGATTTGTGGGGCAGTCCCCTATCTGGTTGAATGTCTCCCAGTAGTGACTGTTGTAGGACCTCAGTGTTTCTTTGTCGCCCATGTCAATGGAGAGTAGCTGATCAATCTCCACTGGCGTCTTGGTGTTCGTTCTGAATCTTGTCACGAACGCCTCCGCTAATTGCGCCCAGGAGGCTATGCTGCCTTCTAGTAGCCTTTCGAACCAGGTTAAACCTAGGTCGCCAAGGCTGGATGGGAATAGGATGCACATCAAGCTTCGTTCCACTGGTATACCGCCATGACCTGGCGAAAGTGGCTTAGGTGCATGTAAGGGTCTGTCTTTCCTTCGTACATGGTAAATTTAGGCTGGATGAAGCCTGAGGGTACTGGTGCGTTCTCAATCGTCGGAACGAACGGCGAGCTATGTAGTCTTACCAACACTTTATCTGTTGGTTCGTAAGCAAGGTGCGGTATTGGTATTCCAACCTCGACGCTTCCATGCGTCCGAGGAGCCAATCGCTGAAGGGCTGAAATTCTGTGTGGGCCGCGTGCCCTGGCATCCTCCTTCTGTCGCGCCCTTTGTTTAAGCACGGTCCATAAGTCGGACGATCTAGGCAACTCCATTTGCCTGGATGATGTCTGGTGCATATGTGAGGGCCGATAGGTACTTCCATCAGTTTAAGACCTCAATGATCTCGTTCTCTCATACCTGGAGTAACGAGTTCTGGAGGTCCTTGATTGAGTGTCGCCTGTTCTGAGGCTTCTACTCTCTGCTTACGATGGCATGGTATGCCTACCACGATCTTCTGAGTGGCGAGGAAGCGTATTGCCTTTGCGCCCTTCTCCTGTCGCCACCCCTTTTCCCTTGATCTGGTGCTTCATAGCCTCCATGTTCGTCGCCATCTTCCTTATTAGTTCATCTTGCTCTTTTACACGATCCTCTAGAGCTTGAGGGTCGATTCTTCGCCTTTGCCTTTCAGAACTTGGTGAGTGAGAGCGACGGGGACTGTTGATAAAGGGCAATCCTTCGCACCTCCCACCCCCCTCTAGGGTTTGTCCGTCAATGGCGGACTACGGCAAATCTTCGTTGTACGTCATTCAATTAGCGAGGGAAACTTGATCAAGAGGTTTTGTTCTTTATCTGGTATTCCCACAGATGGCGCCAATTGTACGGGAAAGAAATAAACCTTCTCGTATAATCCTGTTGATCAAGTCTGCGCTCCTCCGTACGTCGTCGCTTTACTTCCTGAAAACACAAACGTGAGCTAGCCGGTGGGTGTGTGTCGGATACCTCTCCGATGCCTAAGTCAACAAAAATAGACAAATAGACAAAGCTCTGTGTATTCGAGAATCAAAGTTGTGTTACCTCTCCATAGGTGATGTTGTGAGCTTTTATAGGTTCCGTGTGGCATAATCCTCGTAGGACTCTTACTCCTCCATGTAGAGTCCTCCTAGGAATCACATTCCTGAAAGATAATACGTATCCTTCAACACCCCCCTCACTGCTTAAACCAGATCGGATATCAATACGACCGGGATAACGTGGCCATGCTAAAGCCGCAGACTAGACCGAGCTTCACCTAGCTCGGTTCTTCCTTTCGCAGCGTGTACCTCGGCTCGACATACTCTAACCAGGCTGTTGAGATCATGCTAACCATACTAAGCTAGGACCGAATTAACCCATAGCATGGTTCGGAGGAAAGCTTTACATACTCTGGCTCAATATGGTATGACCGGGCTAACTGTTACCACGCCGACCGTGGTGACCGAGCTAACCACCAAGCTCTTTCGGACCGGGCTAACTGCAAGGCTCCTCTGGACCAGGATAACAATAAGGCGTTCTCAGGACCGGGCTAACTCCAAGCCCCTGTTTATCCAACCCTTCTTATCGTGGCCCAATGAACGGCCCATTACCCAGCTCGGCCTAATTTATATATAAATTACCCTCTCAATTGTCAAATGGTATGAGCTTCAATTATATGATCATTATGTGCTATCATTTTTTTGGGTATCATAGAGCTACCTTGATATGGATGATTATTTGTGTTATAATGAGACTTACATTATTTCATCCTATATGTTGTACCATACTCCCTCCTTGTGCTTGATTTTGTTGAAAATGTCATCGGGGGAGAAAAACAGACTTGATTGTTTTAGTATCTCCGATTATTTTGATATCTCTATGCTTTTGGTATCTTAATTCTTACAACATGACCTTTGAGCTGATTAATTGTTGATAATGTAAGAGGAAGATCGTTTTCCTCAAGGAAGAGTGACTTGAACTTTAGCTCTATATTTATGCTCTTGCTTGACAACCTTGTTTGATCTATGCACTGTTATGTCTATTGTAGTCTTGAGATTGGTATGCTCTTGCTTAAATCTTCATATTTGTATGCTCTTGCTAAAAAATTGAGAATTAGATCATACTCAAATATTTCTCATATACTCATTAACAATTTGGTCTCTCCTTGGCTCTTGCTTAAAAATGGATTGAAATAGCATGATAAAAACAACAACAAATCAAAATACAAATATTTACATAATAAAAAAAATAAAAAAAAAACCTTTCATTTTTTTTACGGCCATACGCCAATCAAAATAAACATTAAAAAAAAAAAATACAACAAACCCTTCATTTTTTTTTCCGGCTCTACGCTGATCTTACTTACTCGCCTCTTCCACCACTCTTTTCTTTTTTTTTATCACCTTGGCGACCCTTGACGCCCCTGCCCCCGTGCTTTCGTCAGGAGCGACGACTCCCCGCTGACTATCAAAGGCCAAGAACGACATTGCTCCAAATCAGGCCATGGAGGTGGTCTTTTGTTTAAGCTCTTTATTTTCGGCCTTCAGTGCGCCTATTTCTGTTCGCGCATCCTTGTACTTGCGCTGGAGCAGAAAAAGTTGGACGTTGACCTGATGGAACTTACGCGTCCTGTTCTACAATTGTACGAGCACGAAATAATTCTTCTCGTATGATCCTGTTGATCAAGCTTGCACTCCTCCAAACGTCATCGCTTTGCCACCTGAAAACACAAACGTGAGCTAACCGGCGAGGATGTGCCGGAAACCCCTCCGATGCCTAAGTCAGCACAATAAACAATAGTCACAAAAACTCTGCGAATTCAGGAATCAAAGTTGTGTTACCTCTCCATAGGTGATGTTATGAGCTTTTATAGGTTCCGTGTGGCACAATCCTAGTAGGACTCTTTTTCCTCCATGTAGAGTCCTCCTAGGAATCACACTCCTGAAAGATAATGCTTATCCTTCAACACCCCCCTCACTGCTTAAACCAAGTGAGATGGTTATACCTCGGTAGTATGACAATGTAATCGAACTAACAATACTTCTGTCATACCCAAACCAGCACATTCACATGCAACACATAGCTCGGTCCTTATTCACTGATACCTCGGTTGAGTCCATTGAGACCGAGCTAACTACAGCAAGTTCTGACCGCGCTAACCAAAGCAAGGTCCTCTCAAAGAAGCCATAATACCTCGGTTCCAAACACCGCGACCGAGCTAACTATACCTCCGACTGGGGTAACCGACAGAACGGCCCATTACCGCGCCTTGGCCTAGCTTGGCCCTAGTGCATATAAAAACTCCTTCTCAATTGCCCCTTAATTTCATCTGCGCAGCATGATTGGGATTACCCGTCACTAGCCGAGCTAAAAACACTTGCCTTTCAACCGAGCTATAATGCTGTCGGGCTACCGATTGGTACGGTGACAAAACGTCTCTTCAGTCGCTGTAACTGAATCGTTTCCCTTGCCATCGACACATGGCAAACTCTCATTGGCCCAGTGTAGCTGTCACGCCGTCTTCGTACTCTGAAATTTTTGAACAGTCCCGCCTTTTCTTTATGTCTTACCCAAAACAAAACCCTATTTTTCGAATCAAAGTACCACTATTCATCTTCCCTCTCTCTCTCTCTCTGAGCCTTCATTTTTCCAAACTCTTGCCTGTGAAGCTCGTGCTCTCTGCTAATACTGTGTTCACCCTCGATTCCTCATTCTAAACTGGTACGTAGCTCTAATCTGTTTCTCTTTTTGTTCATTTCATACTTTTTTTGTAATACACAGTGTAGTATGTATGTTTTTTCAAAACACTTTGTAGTTTCCATAAGATATGGCTACTTTTGCCCAAGAACCATATAATAGATTCACCAGATTCACGAACAATCTGGGAAACAATGCTTTTGATCCAAAATAATACTTCAAACGAACTAGGAAGTTGTTTGTATTAGGTGCAAACTTGGCCAAACTGAACAACCAAACTAAAACTTCATACCATACCCGTAGTTTCAATAGGTCCAAGTACCTTCTGTTTTATTTAGCCGTGCTAAGGAACTGCATTAGGCATGCGCACTACCGAACTAAAAAACCTTAACCAAAGACCGGGCTATCACTTGGCCCCAAACCAGCTCTTTTACTTAATAAAAACTAAACTAAGAATGCTGCATCATAGGCTTCAACCGGGCTACGAACTTCTCACTCCACTGATCCGAGCTAACGTCGTTCGCTCCCACCGAGCTAAGGACGGATAGTATCCCACGTAGTCGAACTAGGACTCCATTTATTTTGCCTCTATTTCTTTTAGCACGGTCTAACGATCTGTGCTTAACACCTTTCTTCTTCACTTTGCAAACTGACTTAGGTTGGCCAGGTACACCATTGTATGCTCAACCGAGATACTGAAGGTCATCTCATCGCCGAGCAAAATTATATATAACTTAAGGCCACATGGGGAAGTATCGATTTTTAGTGAACTCTCTAGGGGCCATAGCTGAGTTCCGAAAGGATTACCAAATTCCGGATGACGTCCACCTCTCCTTAGCCGAACTAGATACCATTCCATGGGAAAAATCAGGCTTCGTCCCTTTTAACATTATTTCCATCGTAGAGGCCGGTCTTCGCTTTCCCGTTCAGCCTCTTCTCTGTGAATTCCTCAGACAAACAAATCTTTGCCCTACCCAGCTTTCAACAAACTCATATCGAATAATAAATGGCATTGCCGAGCTAAACCGCCGGCTTGGCCTCAACCTCGGTTTGGCCGAGCTATTTCACCAGTACTCTCTAGGCCAAAATAAGGACGGCTGGGTTTACTATTTAAGGATAAGGCGCCGCTGTGAAAAGATAATAAAGAAAACCCCAGACAAAGATGTAAACGACGATGATTTTTTCTGGGTTTATGGGAATTTTGAAGATCATGAAGCCCAGATCCTAGGCGACCGAATAAACTGGAACAAAGGAGTCGCCAGTATAATTACCTCGGCTTAATTTCACGTTTTTCTTTACTTCGTTGCTTATTTTCAACCATATTAACCGTTGTCTTTTTCCTTTATTCAGACTTGGATTTTCTAAAGTCACTGTATAGTTACCCTAACCTTGGCGCCCTCCGTGCCGCACTAAGATACCCTAATCGGAATTGGGCCGAGCTACTCAACTTTGAGCCGACCTATCGATACAACAGCCGCAGAAAGACCAGGGTGACTGATTTCTTGTTGGAGCCCTCACCTGAGCCTGATCCTACCCTTCCACAAATCAACCTCGTTCTATTAATAGCGGCGCAAGAGATGACAAAAAAGAGAGCAGTGAGAGCCCTAATTACCGAGACAAACCTAGTCGAGGTACAACAAGCCGGCCAAACTCAAATGACCGTGGTGGCGCTTCCAACCCATCAGTCATCATCATCTCGGCCCCGCAAGCGTGCTCGGTCTTCTACAACCAAGCCATGCCTTGCCGATGAGGTCGAAACTGTGCTTCCCCCAACCGCACCACCGAGCCCACAACCTGAGAGCTCAAACTGAGCTAACTCTTCTGGTTGGGCACCGAGATTAATATACCAAAACCGAGCCATCAGAGAGACAGATTCAGTGGTGGCAGACAAAGACCATATGCTCGCCTTCAACCTGGCTAAGAGCGTGTGCCTGCCCCCTGACATGGATCACCATGCTCACCTCACCAAGCTAAATGCTATCCGCTCGGCCACCAAATCAATGGTGCTGGTGAGTACTCTTTTCTTTGTTTTCCCATTTTGTGCATCTGTTAACTCGGTTCTTACTCCAAATTTGCTTACCACTTTTATGCAGGCCATGCAGAAAAATCATATTGCACATAAGCGTGTGCTAGAGCTTCGCAAAACAACAAGGCAAGTTATGGCTGATGCTGATAAGAAGACGACCAAGCTAAACGAGGCCAAACAAAAAATGGTCGAGCTTCAATCAGAGGTCACCAGGCTTGGTGGGCTTGTAGATTCGGCGAAGGTGGCAAAACAGAAGGCCTTGACCAAATTAAAAAATTGTTATCTACGTGAGCTTGCCACAGTTGAACAGAAGAAGAAGGCCGAGATAACTGAGTTGGAAAAGAAGATGGAAGACGAGGAAGACCGCGGCTATAAAGAGGGCGAAGCCACCTACATCAAACAATGTGAGGCTGCAAAAGATATTTTCTTCAAATATGGATAGAAGGTGGCGGTCGCACAGCTCGATCATGGTCCAGAGACCGAGGTCTTCCAAAACCCTCCTCCACATTACATACCGAGCTACATGATGGAATATGCTACAGCCATTCAACAACAATTTCTTCAAGAAGGGGAAGAAGAGAAAGAATCTAAGCCCAACAACGCCCCAGCCGTCGTCAATGATCCTGTCGTTCAGTCAACTCGGGTGAAGCCATCGGTGGAAGACTTGACGACTGAACTATCAGTTGAAACCGGGCTCCGAGTTGAACTGGATGTGGATCTTGATGACCTCTTTGCTTGATCTTCTATTTTCTTCTCTTGTATTTTTGGAAAGAAACTGTAACTGGGCAAAGCCCCACTTTTGTAACTTTTGCATTTTGAATAAAATCTCCTCTTGTTTCAACTGTTAGTTTGGTTAATTGCCATGCCGTGCTGGTATTTACTTTCCAATTGTAATCTGAATGCAGTATAACATTTTCTAGCTGAGATACCTATCTCGGTTCTTAACCTTGTAATCTGCTTTATTCATTCCAGCCAACCACTCTTCAGCCTAGATCCTTATCTCAGCTGAAGAGTACTAAAAGTTGGTTTTTCCAGCCAACCACTCTTCAGCCTAGATCCTTATCTCGGCTGAAGAGTACTAAGAGTTGGTTTTTCCAGCCAACCACTCTTCAGCCTAGATCCTTACCTCGCCTGAAGAGAACTAAGAGTTGGTTTTTCCAGCCAACCATTCTTCAGCCTAGATCCTTATCTCGGCTTAGGAGAGGTAAATGTTGGTTTTTCCAGCCAACTTCCTTCAGCATAGATCCTTATCTCGGCTTAGGAGAGGTAAGTGTTGGTTTTTCCAGCCAACTTGAAGTGTTTGGTTATTCCGGCCAAACGTCCTGCAGCCTAGATCTTTATCTTGACTTAGGAGAGGTATTGATTTTTCCACTCAACCTCTTCAGCCTAGATCCTAATCTTAGCGGAAGAGAGCTCAAAGTCGGTTATTCCTGACAACTGAGAGCAAAATGTTTGGTTTTTCCAACCAAACGTCCTACAACCTGGATCCTTGCCCTCGACTTAGGAGAAGTGTTGGTTTTTCCAGCCAACCTCTTCAGCCCAAATCCTTATCTTAGCCGAAAAGAGCTTAAAGTTGGTTATTCTGGCCAACTCTGAGCAAAGTATTTGGTTTTTCCAGCCAAACGTCCTGCAGCCTTGATCCTTATCCTCGGCTTAGGAGATGTGTTGGTTTTTTCAGCCAACCTCTACAGCCCAGATCCTTATCTTAGCTGAAGAGAGCTCAAAGTTGGTTATTCCGGCTAACTTTGAGCAAAATGTTTGGTTATTCTTGCCAAACGTCCTGCAGCCTAGATCTTTATCCTCGGCTTAGGAGAAGTGTTGGTTTTTCCAACCAACCTCTTCAGCCCAGATCCTGATCCTAGCTAAAGAGAGCTAAAAGTTGGTTATTCCGGCCAACTCTGGGCAAAGTGTTTGGTTATTCCTACCGAACATCCTGCAACCTAGATCCTTATCCTCGGCTTAGGAGAAGTGTTGGTTTTTTCAGCCAACCTCTTCAGCCCAGATCCTAATCCTAGCTGAAGAGAACTAAAAGTTGGTTATTCCAGCCAACTCTGATTTCATTGCCCCTAGTTCCCTAAAGCTATTTTTACAGAGAAAAACAATGCATGCTGAAAAAGAAACTACTTGTTTTATTGAAAAAATAAAAACTACAAGTAAGTTTAAGAAAAGCTAAAAATAAAATAGTTTGAGATTGGTAGTGTTCCATGGCCTGGGAATGGCTTTGCTGTCTTCATCTTCCAAGTGGTATGCCCATTTTTCCTGCTAATCCAACCACTTTGTAAGGTCCTTTCCAATTGGGCCCTAACTTGCCATCTCCAGGTACTAGGTTGTTTCCCATTACTTTGCACAGCACCCAATCTCCGATCTTGAATTGCCTTGGATGTACCGTCTTGTTATATTTTCTGGATAACTCTTGCTGGTATGAAGCAATGTGAATCAGTGCTCTTTCTTTTCTTTCTTCTGCAAGGTCGAGTTCCAATGCTATGGCTTCTCCATTTAACTCTGGGTTAAAATTTTCATTTCTGATGGTGGGGAGGCCAATTTCCAGTGGGATTACAGCTTCCATGCCGTAGGCTAAGGAGAATGGCGTTTCGCCAGTTGATCGCCGAGGTGTAGTGCGGCAAGCCCATAAAACATGAGGAAGCTCTTCAGCCCACTTTCCTTTTGCTTTCTCTAATCTTTTCTTCAATCCATCCAAGACGACTTTGTTTGATGCTTCCGCCTGGCCGTTTGCTTGGGGGTATGCTGGTGTAGAGTTGTAGAATTCTATCTTGTACTCCTCACAAAAGCCTCTGAAGATTTTTGCATCAAACTGAGTGCCGTTGTCAGATACTAGAGCCTTGGGTATGCCAAATTGAGTGATGATATTCTGTCAGACAAACTTCTTCACATCTTTCTCCTTTATTGATGCGAGTGCTTCTGCCTCCACCCACTTTGTGAAGTAGTCTGTTGCTGCGAGAAAGAACTTTCTATTGTCGGGTGCCGTTGGAAGTGGCCCTACTATGTCTAAGCCCCACATTGCGAAAGGCCATGGGCTAGTTAAAGGTAGAAGCTCTCTGGCTGGCTGATGTATTTGGTGTGCGAACTTCTGACATTTCTCGCACTTCTTGACATACTTTTCTGAATCTGCTTGCATGTAAGGCCACTAATATCCCTGCGAAATTGCTCTGTAGGCCAATGATCTGCCCCCTTGGTGGTTTCCGCATACGCCTTCGTGTATCTCGAACAAGAATGCCTCAACCTTGCTGGGATGGACGCATTTCAAGTAAGGTCCTGTAAAGGATTTTTTGTACAAGGCCATTGACGGGGAGAGCTAAAATCGCTGCGACTTTGCTCTTATTTTGTTGGCCTCTTTCTTCTCTTCGGGTAAGATGTTGTCCTTTAAGAACACTATAATGGAATCCATCCAAGAAGGACCTAGTTCGGCACAACATACTTCGGCTTCTTCAATGCTTGGTCTTGGTAGGAAGTTGATCAGCAACGGATGCGGGATGGATGTGTCTGCCATTGAAGCAAAGCCTGTTAATTCGTCTGCTCTGCTGTTTTCTTCTCTGCCAATCTACTCTATCCGCACTACTTCGAACTTTATGATCTCTTTTCTGACTAACTCTTGGTATTTAATCATCCTTTCATCCTTTGCCTCGTAGTTGCCTGAAATTTGGTTTACCACCAGCTGTGAGTCACTATAAACCATTAGCTCGGTGGCCTTCATGTAGAGTGCTGATTTCAGGCCCGCTAAAAGTGCTTCATACTCCGCCTCGTTGTTTGATGCTGGAAAGCCAAAGTTGACTGCCTGTTTCACTACTAGGCCATCTGGTGAGATGAGGACTATGCCGAGTCCTGCACCGTGCCTGTTAGATGCTCCATCAACAAAGAGCTTCCACATCTCTCCAACGAATAGCTTCCAGCAAGTTGAGGGGCCGGATGATGTCTTTGGGTCGTGAGTGTTGCTAATGTTTTCTTCCAAGTTCACGCTTTCTGTTTGCCCCTTACTCTCTGACTGTACTAGGTTCTTGTTTGTTGATGAGTTTTTGGGGCTTGGTGTAGCATGGTCTGCGTCTTCGTGCTTGTCTTCAGGCCTGTGTGATTCACAATGTGGCTGAGTATTTTGTATTAGGGGTTGCGTATTTACTGCGACGCTTTCCGTCGCCATTGCGGTTGTTCTAGTCAAATCAACTGGGCAGATGTGATGGCTTCCTGGTGTGAACTTAGCCACAAAGTCTGCCAAAGCTTGGGCTTTTATTACGGTTCTGGGTTGAAACTTGATATCGTACTGCCCCAATTCCACCGCCCACTTCAAGATTCGTCCAGAAAAGTTTGCCCTCTCAAACAAAGCTTTTAATGGAAAAGCTGTGAGGACGATTATGGTGTGGGCATGAAAGTAATGCGACAACTTCTTTGATGCCATCATCAAGGCTAAGGCTAGTTTTTCCAATGGAAAATACTTGGTTTCTGCGCCCAACAAGGTCTTGCTGACATAAAAGATGGGCAGGTGTTGGATTCCTTCCGCTCGGACCAACACTGCACTAACTGCGTGCTGTGAAATTGTTAGGTACAAAAAGAGCCCTTCTCCAGGTATTGGGGTTACTAGTAATGGTGGAGAAGACATGTATTCTTTCAAGCTCTCTAGGGCGCGGTCGCATTCTTCATCCCACTCAAACTTGGCCTTTAGTGCTTAGAAGAATGGTCGACATCTGTCTAACGACCGACTTATGAATCGGTTGAGCGCAGCTGCCATGCCAGTGAGATGCTGCACTTTTTTTACTGAGTTGGGACTCTCTAGATCCTAAATTGCTTTGATCTGAGAGGGGTCTGCTTCTATACCTCGGTTGGTCACCAGGAAGCCTAGGAATTTGCCAGATCCTACGCCGAATGCACACTTGGATGCATTAAGGCATAACTTGCTCTTCTTCAGGATCTGGAACATCTCATCTAGGTCCCTGAGATGGTCTTTCTCATCCTTGCTTTTGACCACCATGTCGTCGATGTAAGCCTCCATTGTTCTGCCTAACAATGGTTCAAACATCTTGGTGATCATCCGTTGGAATGTTGCCCTTGCGTTCTTTAGGCCAAAGGGCATGACCTTGTAACAGTACAATCCTCTGGGTGTTGTAAAAGATGTGACCTCCTGGTCAGGCTCATACATAGCAATCTGATGGTAACCTCTATACGCATCAAGGAAGCTAAGTTGATTATGGCCTGCCATCAAGTCTACCAGTTGGTCTATCCTGGGTAAGGGAAAGCTATCTTTTGGGCATGCCTTGTTGACTGTTTTGTAGTCCACACAAACGTGCCATTTTTTATTCTTCTTTGGCACCACCACTGTATTGGATATCCACTTAGGATAGTGCACTTCTCTGATAGCTCCTGCCTCTAGAAGGTTTCCTACTTCCTCCGCCACTATCTCGGCATGGTGGAGTGTCGATCTATGAGTGCGCTGTATAACTGGTCTGGCAGATGGATAGACATTTAATTGGTGATAGATGAACTTTGGGTCAATGCCAGGCATGTCATACGGCGTCCAGGCGAACACTTCGATGTTAGAGGGTAAGAATTTCATGACCTCTATTCTCTTAGTGCTGGACAATGACGAGCCGAGTAAAAAGAACTTTTCCGGGTCTTTTTCATCTATCCTTACCTGTACCAAGTCTTCCACTGCCTTTTGTTCAGCTGCTTTGCTAACATCTGCGAACAGCTCATTGCTTTCAGGTTCTTCCACCATCTGCGCATATCCCTTAGCAACGCGGCTGCCATTTACTATGACGAAGCATTGTTTGGACATAATTTGGTCTCCAAAGACCTCTTCAATTACTCCGGCTTCGTTGGGGAACCGCATTACTTGATGGTAGGTTGATGCTACCGATCGCATGGCATGCAGCCATGTCCTTTCCAAGATTATGTTGTAAGTGGAAGGGACTTTCAATACCCAGAATTCCACCTGCTTCGTCATGCTTCCTGCTCTGGCTGGGAGAGTTATCTTGCCAACTAGCCACTTTGGCATTGAATTGAATCCGATCAGGGGGGATACGATGGGTGCCAAGTCTTTATCCTCTAGTTTCAGTTGTTTGAAGGTTTCGTAATACATTATCTCACATAAGCTCCCTTGGTCAATCAAAATCCGTTTGACGTCGAAATCCTTGACGTGGAGAGTGACAACTAGTGCATCATTGTGAGGGCAATATATCATTGTCAAGTCTCTGTCTGAAAAAGATATGATATTCGTGGCCTCTGTTCTCCCCTTTTTGGTGGTAGGTTGTGCACTTAGTACCTCCCTTAAGTGCTAAGCCTTCTTGATCATTCCCCTGAGCTCACATACTCGCTCAGGTTTGAATACCCCATGTATTACGTTAATCATGCCTTGAGGTGGGGTGTCGATCGACATTCCATTTGGGTGGTCAGGGCTAGCTGTGTCCTTCCTTCTATGTACTGGTCCAGGTGCCCAGCTGCCACTAACTCCTCCAAGTGTTGTCTCAACGGCGTGTAATTTTCGGTGCGGTGCCCCTTTTCATCATGGAAGGTGCACCGGGACCTTTCGTCATAGTCCTTCTGTGTTTCTCCCAACTTAGCTGGCCATCTGATGAAAGGTTCATCGCGTATCTCACTGAGAATCTGATAGATCGATTTTTTGAACACCGTTGTGATGGCAGTGCAGACTCTTAACCATCTTTTGTCTGAGTCCTTTCTGTTGGCCCGCCTACCTCGCCCATTCCTACTGGGGCGTTCTATCGTATTGACTTTTGCCGCAGTCTTTTTATTTGGTATCGCTGCTGTGCCAGATTTTGTTTTAGCACGGGCGCCATCCTCCTCCACTCAAATATGCTGGTGCACTCGCTCTATCAAGGCCTCCATTGTGAGGGATGGCGCCATAGTTATTGAATCCCTCAACTTGTTTCCGACTGGTAGCCCCCTTTTGTACTGCGTGATGGCAAGATTAGTGGGGCAATCTCCTATCTGGTTGAAGGTCTCCCAGTAACGACTGTTGTAGGATCTCAGCGTCTCCTTGTCGCCCATGTCAATGGAGAGTAGCTGATCGATCTCCACTGGTGTTTTAGTGTTCGTTTTGAATCTAGTCACGAACGCCTCGGCCAATTGCGCCCAGGAGGTGATGCTGTCTTCTAGTAGCCTCTCGAACCAGGTTAAGCCTAGGTCGCCAAGGCTGGATGGGAATAGAATGCACATCAAAGCCTTGTTCTGCCGGTATACTGCCATAACCTGACGAAAGTGGCTTAGGTGCATGTAGGAATCTGTCTTCCCTTCGTAAGTCGTAAACTTAGACTGAAGGAAGCCGGAAGGTAACGGCGCGTTCTCAATTGCCGAAACGAACGGCGAGCAATGTAACCTTGCTAATGCTTTGTCCGTTGGTTCGTAGGCAAGGCGCGGTATTGGCATTCCTACCTCAACGCTTCCATGCGTCCGAGGAGCCAACCGCTGAAGGGTTGAAACTCTGCGCGGGTCGCGTGTCCTGATATCCTCCTTCTACCGTGCCCTTTCTTCAAGCACAGTTCGCAAATCAGACGATCTGGACAACTTCGTCTGCCTGGATGACGTCTGGTGCGTACGCAAGGGCCGATAGGTGCTTCCTTCAGTATATGACCTCTCAGTTCTCGTTCTCTCAGACCTGGAGTAATGAGTCCTAGACGTCCTTGTTTGAGTGTTGCCTGTTCTAAGGCTCTTACTCTCTGCTTGTGATGGCGTGGTGTGTCTACCACGACCTTTCGAGTGGCGAGGGGGCATACTGCCTTTGCGCCCCTCTCCTGTCACCACCATTTTTCTTTTTATCTGTCGCTTCATCAACTCCATGCCTGCCGCTATCCTTTGTATCAACTCGTCTTGTTCCTTTACGCAATCCTCCAGAACTTGAGGGTTAATCCTCCGCCTCTGCCTTTCGGGGCTTTGAGAGTGACGGAGGCTGTTACCCCGTCTTCCCCTTACATCCCTCCGAGGGTTCTGTCGCTGGGGCTCTAAATCCGCCATGGGAGGGGTAAAAGGCAAACCTTCGCGCCTCCCTCCCCCCTCTGGGGTTTGTCCATTGATAGCGGACTGCGGTAAGTCTTCATTGTGCACCATTAATCTCAACTAGAGAGGAAAGTTTGATCAAGAGGTTTTGTTCTTTGTGGAATTCCCACTAACGGCGCCAATTGTACAAGCACGAAATAATTCTTCTCGTATGATCCTGTTAATCAAGCTTGCCACCTAAAAACACAAACGTGAGCTAACCGACGGGGATGTACCATAAACCCCTCCGATGCCTAAGTCAGCACAATAGACAATAGTCATAAAAGTTCTGCGAATTCAGGAATCAAAGTTGTGTTACCTCTCCATAGGTGATGTTATGAGCTTTTATAGGTTCCGTGTGGCACAATCCTAGTAGGACTCTTATTCCTTCATGTAGAGTCCTCCTAGGAATCACACTCCTGAAAGATAATGCTTATCCTTCAACACCCCCCTCACTGCTTAAACCAAGTGAGATGGTTATACCTCGGTAGTATGACAATGTAACCGAACTAACAATACCTCTGTCATACCCAAACCAGCACCTTCACATGCAACACATAGCTCGGTCCTTATTCACTGATACCTCGGTTGAGTCCATTGAGACCGAGCTAACTACAACAAGTTCTAACCGCGCTAACCAGAGCAAGGTCCTCCCAAAGAAGCCATAATTCCTCGGTTCCAAACACCACGGTCGAGCTAACTATACCTCCGACCGGGGTAACCGAGCTAACTATAAGGCCCTTTTTGACCGAGCTAACATTACAAGGCCCTTTTACTCAGCCCTTTTAACTTCGGTCCACAGAACGGCCATTACCGCGCCTTGGCCTAGCTTGGCCCTAGTGCATATAAAAACTCCCTCTCAGCAATTGGTGAGCCAATTTTGTGACCGCAGTCACCGTCTCCATACAGGACGTCAGTGTGAAATGATTGGCTTTAGTGTCTGATTGAGCTGCCATTATTTGCTCAATCGACATCATAGGAAGGTTGGGAAGAGTAGGAGCTGGGGCACTCGGCCCAGCAGAGCTTATGGGATCGTTCAGGTCCACAAACAGAGTGAGGGGACGAGATGAGAAAGCCATGGTTTAGAGGTAAGAGGTGTAAAAGAAATGAGTTACGAAGAAATAGACGAGAGTGGTGAAAAAGAGATAGAAGAGAATGGTGAAGAAGAAAATAGAAGAGAGTGTGATTAAGAAGAAAGCTGAAGAGAAGAGGCTAAAGAGAAGAAGACAAGGAGGGAGAGACAACCGTGGCGAGCGACAATCGAGGAGAGTTGCTTTTGTCGGTCGGCTAATGTAAAAGCGAGGACGCATGTTCGGCGCGATTTTTTCCAAAAAAAAAAGAGACGCGAGCGAATCATATATATATATATATATATGTTTTGATTATCTATTTTTTTTTATGCCATTTATCACTATCCTTTTCCTCCTCCTCCTTCAGATTCTGACCCATGATTTCCTTTTGATAATGTAACAGGGGAGAAATTATATGATGTTATGTATTATGTTATTATTTTCAAACTAATCTGATGTTTGTAGACACCCCATTTTTTACCGTCCTCAAGACTTGGACGTCACCATTGGAACACTTGGTGATTACCCTTGTTTGTGTTCGTTTGGAGTTCCCGGAGGTCTCGGCTACGCGCCTTGCCTCAGGATCTCCGAACTTGACTGTTTAGTGTCTGGTTTTGCACCAAACACTTGTGTTTTGCCTTGGAGGGGCAGGGAATGCCTTGTGAGGCATCCCCATACACCACCGGCCATGGCTAGAGGCCACCGGCTGGTTTTTGATGCCATCGGCAATCTATATTGCCGGTCGACACTATTTGTTGCCGGTCGGCACTCCCTTTTGCCAAAATGGCATCTTTGGCCGGCCGACTACTGTGCATCTGCTTTTGTAGATATTTTATCACAGCTGTCTTGCATTTGGCTCCCCTCCATACATGTGATGGAGGATCTCCCTCTTAGAAGCTTGTCTTGTTAAGCTTTACAAGACAATAAGCTCTATAAAGAGAGGTCCTTCTCTCTTGTTGCAAGGGTTAACCACCTTTAGAAGATTTTGGAGCAGCCTTTTAGGGATAACCACATCGTTGAGTTCTAGGGTTAGGGTTTCATACATATCCTATTTCTATATCTCCCTCTTGTGTGTGTTCTAAGTTGTTTTAGTCCATACTTTGCACACAAACACCTAGTGCTTCTCACCTTCCTTTGGCTACTGAGGTCCTAAGGGGCTATTTTGGGTGTTTTGGAGCTAGATTCAAGCCAGGGGCTGTTAGGAGCATCATTTGTGAAGGTGATCTACAAGGGTGAGAAACTTCCTTTTTATTCCCCATTTTTTGATTAGCTTTTTCTACCATCTATAGAGCTGTTTTTGAGCTTGGTGTATTAATACAAAAAAAGTTTGTCTTAGGGCCCTTTTGATTGTTTATTAGAGTGTTTTGTGGTTTGGGTTTGTTGACCCCCTCCTAAGCCTTGTAAAAAGGCCCTTTTTGTGCTATTTTGGTGCAAGTTTCGAGACTTTGGTGTTTGGGCCTCTTCACCACTGAAAATCTTGAGGGATTTCAATGGCGGAGATGGTGCCTTTACGTCCTCCAAAAGGAGAGGGCCACCCTTCTCCTTGTTGTCCTCTGAAAGGGACCCTTTTTGGCTTCTCTTGAGGGAGCCTCATCGTTAGAGGTGTGTTTGTTCATGTCTTGGCTGTTTATCCATGCTTATTAATGCCATGATTATTATAACCTTTTGTGTGTTGGTTTTGGTACACCAATGCATACTTAGCATACCTACCCAATGTTAATCGTTTATTCCCATAATAATGCCTTGGGTTGTTAGCCTTTTGCTCTAGCGATGTTTTAGGGTTAGCCTTGTGAAGGTTTTTGGTGCTCATTTGCCATGTTTTTAGGTCTGTCCTAGGTTGTTTGGGTCGGATTTGGCATGCTTAGTATTAGCCCCTTTGCATTTTCGGCTTGTTGGGCCCTTAAGTGTATGCAAATGTTATAGCATGACATTTTTGCTTGATTTAGTGGTTTGGGAAACCTACCACCATGTCATTTCAGTCTCCCTTTGCATGCCTATATGTTTGCCTTGGATGTCTCCTTGATGCCTTATGAGCTTGTGTAGCATGTTCAATGTTTTGGGCCATGTGTACATGCCTTTGAATTTGAGCCCACTTAGGTGCCACTAGGGGGTCCCTTGCATGGTCTAGGTCTGCTTGAACCTATTTTAAGTCCCTTAGGCCTTTGTGAGGCTTGGTTGACATTGGTCATGGTTCAAGCCCCTTGACTTGCTATCAAGTACTTGGCAATTTAATGCATGCTTTAGTCTATTTTTGTTTGCTTGGTTTGGCACCCATCTCAACATTGATTTTCAATGCTTAATGCATTGTCATGATCCATGTTTGTATCCTCTTAAGTGTGCTTGAGAATTGCATCTTTTAATGCCTTAAGTGTTTGGTCCTTTGTGTGCATGCATGTTGCATTGTCATTTAGCCCTCATTTCCTAGCACTTTGGCCACTGTTTTGGGCTAATTAGAGACTGCCCAAATTCATGTTTAAGTCCATCATTCGCTTGCCTTTGCATGTTTACCTTGCATGTTTGTTTGCAATGCTTGCATGTTACATTTTTGCATTACATGTTGCATTGCCTTAGCCAACTTGCTTTAGGGTCACATTGCATGCATGCTTGCGCTCTGACTAATCCATGATTGAGCGTTGAGTTCCTTCATTTGTTTGTGGTTTGCATTGCATTTTGAAATCAATATGGCATAAATTGGCTCCCTTGCGGCCATCAACGCATGGAAACGCGTGATTGAATTGCGTCCGAGAATCAAGGAGCATGTCCGTTTGGAGTCACAAACAATGATAGGGGACATGATTGGTGCATACATTGCTTGAATTGTATTGCCATGCAAAGTTCTGTCCTCTGCTGCTGTGAGTTGCAGGTTCTGCAGGCATTTCTTTGCCGACAGGGGCCAAGTAAATCACCAGCCGATGGATTCATTTTTGTGCCGGTGACCAACAATTCACTGCCGGTGGTAATTCTACCAGCCGTGTGGTGATTCCTTAGCTATTCCAGAGAGGCATCCTGAAGACTTTGCAGTCTTCAGAGAGGCCAGAGCAGGGAAAAACAGAGGCAGGACTATGCATGGCCGTGCACTCCCGGAGCAGGACCCAGAGCATGCGCTGCATTCTGGCTCTCCTTTCCCGAGGCGGTTACTGCTTTTCCTAGTTTTAAATTAGTTTGTTAACTGATTATGGCCAATTTGTAATATTTAATTAGCTTGCGTAGTTAAATAATTTGTATTATTTTATTTGGTCCACTCCGGTGCGCATGGGAAAATCTGTAATAAGTGTGTGTGAGTGATGGTATGTCTTCCAATCCCACTTCTTTCTTCCCTTTTCATTTACTTGCTTTGATGGTTAGTATTTAGGGCACGTTTAAATTAGCATACCTCATGCAATGCATGCGTGCATTCTTTCATTTGTCTTACATGCACCGGGCTCGGCGCATCTTCAACTGCATCTATTATTTCAATCTCCAAATGAATACGTGTTAGTTATAGCATTCAAATGTGCCATCGATAGATTAGACCGAGTGTAACCCTAATCACATTTTGCTTGTGTTGCATTTAGTTCTATTTAACATGAACTAGGACATGCATGCTTTGACTAACTAGTTTTATTGTTTGGCACGGAAGTACGATGTAAGATATTTCTCGCTTTTAGCATATTGCATACGTGTGAATGTTGCCATTGATAGTTTGCTTACCATGTGGCTAAGTGCTTATATGAGATAAAACCGTTTAAATGCCGTGTGGGTGAAGGTTGGATTGTTTGAGTTGGAAAAACTCGTTGAATCCGGTTTTAGCCTACTTTCGAGTAGCAAATTCCCAAAGCGCTTTTCAAAACAAACGGATATGCAATGCTTGTTTCCAAATTAGGCAATCTAGTCTATACTTGTTTGCTGTGCGCATAACATAGTAATTCTAGGCTAATAACTGGAATAAGAACACATAACGTTTTCAAAAACGGATATCACGGTTAGTAGAGGCCGATCTTCGAATCGGGCGAGAGGGGGTGCTCATAGCTGACCTTCCCCAATCGTACCCTAGCTCCCGAGCCGAGGCAACTCTGATGATGACGAACATGTGGCCTTCGGCACCGAGTCAGGGTTTCCTAAATTCCCCCATAAAAAATATTTAGGTGGCGACTCTGTATCTGGCAAAGCAGTCCATGTTTGGCACTTCTTTTCAAAAATCTGTTTCTCAAAACGATTTGCCGGATTTGGACTCTTTGGTTCAGATTAAGAACCGTGACAATTTGAGAGTCCGTGCTGTAGTGACCCAAAAAATGAACAGAACGGGACTCACCCTCCCGGGGCGTTCGGGGACGTCTACAATGTTATGTATTTATAATTTGATATCTTAATCTTATATCATGTTGTTGATTAAAACTTATTTATTACACATGTGCTAAGCTATGTGTTTATAAATGAATTCAGGGAGCATGACTTGAGGGGGAGCCTTTCTTACTCCAAAATCAAATCAAAACATCATTGTGTGCCATCATAAAAAATGGAGAGATTGTTAGACTTATTTATTTTGATGATTTATTTAATTATGTTTTAATTTATTTGGAAGAAAAAAATAGAATCAAAATTTATTTTGATGATTTTATTTGAAAGAGAAAAATAGAATCAACATTTATTTTGATGATTTATTTAATTATGTTTTAATTTATTTGAAAAAGAAAAATAGAATCAAAATTTATTTTGTCCCATTATTTCTCACCTAAACCTTTATCCTAAATATTGTTAGAATGTATTTAATATTTGATTAAATCAGGAGTTCAAACAACCCAAAAATAGAGGTTCAAACAGCCCAACACAGCAGCAGTTCAAAAGGTTCAAGTAGAAGATATTCAAATTTGTAATGATGGAGTACAACGGCTATAAATGGCTATAAATTCAAATGAATAAAAATTTGTAATGATAGAGTGGAAGATATTCAAATTAGTAATGACGAAGTACAACGGTTATAAATGGTTATAAATTCAATTGAATACAACGGCTATAAGTTTCATTATATATACCAAAGCCTCTAATGTAAATAAATTAGAACAAAAAAAATCAGAAAATATTCTTTGATCTATAATCACTCACATCTATTCTCTGAAAAATTCTCTGAGAAGTATTCTTCAATTTTTGTTTACATCCTCTCTCAGAAATTATACACTGAGCCTTATAGCTTTAAGCTTATCTTTCCTGTGTGAGATTTACAGAAAAATCAGAGCTTCATTTTGTATATCTATCTTTGAGAGATATTTATTGTAAGCTTTCTTTGAAAGCAAAAATACCATTTCATCTTGTAAAAGTGTTGCAAACACTGTGTTCTTGAAATCTTGAGAGTGATTGTAAATCACCTCAGATTTGCAAGGGTTTGGGCTTGTGAAGTCTGTGTAAAATCTATGAAGGATTGCTCCATGTTTATAAGGTTGCTAGCACCCCTACGAAGCTAGAAGATAGTGAAAAATTTCAAGTGAAGCTTGAGGAGTGGATGTAGGCTTAGTTGAAGCTGAACCACTACAAATCTGTTTGTCTCATTTTCCTAATTTCTTTACTTTCCTACTACTGCTATAGCTATCTAACATTCATGTGTTAATCATTTGATTTACTATATATGTTAGTTATACTCCATTGTTATATTGCTTGATCATTGACTGCTAAGTTCATCATTGTGCTCGTTAATAATTTATTGTACTAGTAGTTAATTTTATTGGGATATTATTAATTTTAATTTGTAGAAACCTAATCCACCCCTCTCTTAGATTGCTTTTTAGGTAATAGAAATTATATGTAATCCAAGATTATAAACGTATACAAATATTGCATGACATTAATGGGGAGCTAGCTCAATTGACCAAAGAGAGTTGAAGGCAAGGCTCCTATAGCTCCATTGTAAAAAAGAAAAAAGAAAATTATATTTAGTCTCTTCATTTTAAGCAAAATTTTACTTTGATCTCCATAATTCTAATTCATCAGTTTAAATACTGCACTTCCATTTTCATTTCAATGTGATCCCTCCTTCAATTGTCATTAAAATTTTGGACCCAAAAAGGCCACATGCAACTCATATGAGAATTTTAGTAATTTCCATGCAAGAAATAAATAAATTGCTATGTTGATTCTTATAGTTTTTTCAAATTTCAGTTTGATCCTCTAATTTCACTGATGAACTACATTGAAACAAAATTGCAAGTGTGAAAATTAAATTAATAAAAAATAGTTTTTCAAGTTTTTGATTCGTATTTTTGTTTCTTTAATATTTTAAAAATAGTTTAATCAGTTTTTTAAAAAAAAATTAGATCCATTTAATCTTAATATACTTAAAAAGTAAAAAAATTATACAAAATTTTTAAAAAATTCATTGAATACAACAAAATATAAAAATATTTTGAATTTTCCTATATTTTTAATATTTTTTTTTTTTTGTGTTTAGTGATTTTCTTTTTTTTAAAAAAATTATAAATATTTTACTTTTAAACATATTTAGATTAGGTGAATTTAAAAAATAAAAAAAACTGTGTGAAATATTAAAGAAATTTACTAAAACTATAAGAAATAAAAAAAAATACAATTTTTTTAATAGTGGACTCAATTTTGTGAAACCAAACCTGTTGAATCATTCTCATCCACAAAGCTGTATATTGTAGGAAGGAGATGTGTATTCTGATAGAAAGCTGGGGAGGTGTACCATTATCCATCAATTAATGTGCCTGTTTCTAAGAAACACAAAAAAATCTTCATTAGATACCCACATGAGTGAAAAAAAATCTCGATTTATATAAGATTAATATATGGGAAAATCTCTTTTCTAAGTGTTTGAATTTCAATTAGTTCATAAAATATTCTTATATTTTAATAAATCTTATTATTTGAACATTTAATCTATCAAATCTTAATTCTCATATTTAAAGTATTTTATTGACATTTTTACCCTTACAAATATTTTTTAAATGGTTAACAATTTGGTGATGTAAACATTCATATTTTACAATGTGAATATTCATATTGACGTGTGAATGTTTACATTGACAGCGTGAACGTTCACATTGATATATTGCCATTCACAGACCGAGCTGTAGATGATCGGCTGGGTATCTCGGAGCTTGGCCAGTTGGTAGAAACTGCTCTTGTAGATTGCCACACACTGGGTTGTGGATAACTTAACAGGGACTGGGTTGTGGATAACTTAACAGGGACTACTATATGGCCAATTGAAGAGCAGAGGAAACCCATTATCTGTACACGTCAATATCGTTTGGCTGTTTTGTCGATGCTATTTGGTAGTATTATCGCGTACACATGTGTACAACGATGAGAGGATAATACATCTAAGTGTCCAATAAATGATGAACGAGGTAGTGCATGCACAAACTATATAAACCTTATAGCACCTCCATGCAACAAGTTTGCAATCTTCCTTACACTAAGCTATCTTCTCTTTTGTCATCTTCTCTCTAAGGGTGCTAACTTGACTGTTAGAGAGGTTTTTCGGTAACACACTCGCTGGGTAGCTCACTGTCATTGTGTTCTTAGCTTCAACAATGTTGTTCAAAGTGACGCAAAACTTAGATGTAAGGAATACAGAAGCCTAAAATATTTGCTCCCTGTACAGTATCAATGAATCAAAGATTTAATGATTCACGGGCGCAAACAAGGACAAAACCAGTGACAAGCACACGATGGTAGTAGAGATCAACAATGAGAACGCAGATTCGACATCCATGTCACGGCTGTTGGTGTCAGAGCTATCACGAATTCTTGAGCCGATATAGTAGCAGAGAAGATTGCTACAACAAAGAACACAACCAAAGCCTTGAATGAACTCATGTTCGCCATTGCAGATCGGTTATATGTATATAAGTATATATAGAGAGAGAAAGTTGGCCCTAGATCTAGAGGATGGAATAAGAGAAAAAGAGACGCGATCAATTGACGGGACGGCGGTTGCGGCGGTAGTTAGTCTACGGCGATGGCGACAACAGAGGTGAAGAGAAAGAAAGAGAAGAGAGAGAGAGAGAGAAAAGAAATTGGAGGAATTTGTGCTTCCAACCCGTAGTTACAAAATATATATACACAGGGGTAGTTTGGTCATTTCATCTGAGCATGTCCTTATGGATAAACTATTTTAGAGTTTGGACTTTTGACTAAATAAAATTTAAATTTGAATTTATGGACTAAGTGCCCTTTAATTTATGTAATACTTAATTCCCTTTTTATTAATACTTTGTTAATTGTATAGATGAAAAATTAATAATTGTATTGATGAAAAATTAATATTGTCATATTTTTTATACTGAAAATATATCTTACCTTTATTAATTTTTGTGTCTACAAGGACAAACTATTTTAGAGGTTGGACTTTTGATTAAACAAAATTTAAATTTGCATTTATGGACTGAGTGGCAACTTGGTAAGGGCCTGGGGTTTAAGCCCCTAGGTCTTGGGTTCAACTCCCCTCTGGGCCAATCTCTTGGGCGTAGCACAGTTGGTTAGGAGGTTGACCTCAAGGATGCCTTATCAGCTACTTGGTGTGGGTTTAATTCTCCCCCGCTGTGCGAGTCCTGACTTAAGCGGAGCTTACCTTGGGAGGTCGGGACAAGCTTCCAGGTTATAGTTTCTTACTCGGAACGGACAACAGGACACCCTGGTGATCTCCTCAAGGGGCGCTGCCTTGGACCTGCGGGAGAGTGGGAGGATTTTCCTGTAACAAAAAAAAATTTGCATTTATGGACTGAGTGCCATTTAATTTATGTAATACTTAATTCCCTTTTTATTAATAATTTGTTAATTTTATAGATGAAAAATTAATAATGTCATATTTTTTATACTAAAATATATATCTTACCTTTATTTATTTTTGTGTCTACAAATTATATGTACTAGTTTCAATCGTTTTAGTTTTATTAAAAGGAAAGTTGATGTAATTACGTCAAATTTATAGTAATTTATTGTAATTTTTTCTTTTAAAATCTCAAAGATAGCTAGTGTAATTTACCCTTTTTATTTTTATTTTTTGTTTTGGGTGTTGCACTAACAAGGTTAGTTTTGTTTAATTAGTTCAATTTCTTTTAAAACTTTAGGTAATTACCAAGAAAATTAATAAGAGAAAATGACTTCAACAAGAATTCATATTAGGGTCAATCATAAAGAAGCAATGAAAATGGGAGACTGCGGTAAGGTACCATATAAATGTGGCTTTTTTTAGACCTTTTACTAGTGCCTTGGACCTAACTTCACCCATCACCAGCCATTATAAAAAGAACCCAATATATATATATATATATATATATGAAAATTCAATTCTTGTGTATTTATTGATGTTTTAAAAAAAAAAATTTGACAAATATTTCACTTTTTAAATACATCTAACTAAGGTGCATTTAAAAAAATAAAAAAATTGCTTAAAATTTTAAAAATATTCACTAAAAATAAAAAAATACGAAAAACAAAAAACTCAATTTCTAAAAAATTGAAACCAAACACAGTGGCCTCACAAACTTACATAAGTGGCCTAAAAAATGTGCAAGTTCAATACAAATTCGCGTAATCATATAAGTTTTCATGAACTTACATAAATTTATATTCAACTTATGCATTTTGTATGATCACTTATGTAAATTCATGAAACTTACCTAATTTTGTGTAGAGTTGCATACAGTTTACATTGCACACCGGAGCATTAAAACTCATATACACACACAAAAATGTTAAATAATAATAATTCAGATTTTAGTTTTTCAGAATGTCTTTTTTTATGTTTAGTTTACTAAAAAAAATAAAAATAAAAAATGCTTAGTAGCTCGAATTTATATGGTCCGAATGACTCGAATGTATCAAAATAATATCGTTTTACTCTCAAAACGACGTCATTTTGAGACATCCGAGCCATTCGAACTATGAAAATTTGGACTACCAAACATTATTGTAAAAAAAATACAAATCAATGTGTTTGGTTTGAGTTTTTTAAATTAAATTTTTTGAAAACTGAGTTTTTTTATTTTTGATTTTTTTTGTTTTTAGTGAATATTTTAAAAATTTTAAACATTTTTTTTACTTTTTTAGATGCATCTTACTTAGATGTATCCAAAAAGTAAAAAATTTGTGAAAAATATTTTAAAAAATTAATAAATACATAAAAATATAAAAAATGTATTGAATTCTCGTATTTTTTTTTGTATTTTTGGTATTTAGTGAATTTCTAAAAGGTTTTTTTCATTTTTTTTTTACTTTTAAGGTATATTTATGTTAGGTATGTCTAAAAACTAAAAAAATTATTTAAAATATTAAAAAAAATAATAAAAACAAAAAAACACGAAAAAATATGGAAGTAGAATTTTTTGAAAAATATTTTAAAAAAATGATAACTAAACAAAGTGTACAATTATCATTCACCATTATAAAAAAATAATAATTTTATATAAAAGTTAAAGAGTGACAATTTTATTTCAATAAACCAAACGCTACCAAACCTATTGGTTAAAAAGACTCTTTAATCAAGCTGGACCTCCCCATTCACACGCCAGCAGTGCCGTGCAATGAACCAAAGGCAAAGTTAATTTTAGATGTTTTCCACTGCACCCACATGGGTGATCAGTATGTTTCTTTGTTTGCGAGTTTTCAAACATCCTACAAACAAGCAAGCATTTATTCGATAGTCTCAAAGCACTCACGGGACACCCATTTACTGTGATATGTAAATTCATTATTGTTAAGTAATTAAAAAATATTCAATTATTATGTGTTACAATTTTTCATTAATTAAAAATACTAGTAAACAATGTCACATACACATTATAGTATGAGGGCATGTTTGATTGGGTGGATTAGAGCATGGGATTAGGATTATTAATCCGTGGGCCCAATTATCTCATGTTTGTTTTAACATTTTGGTTTAGGATTATTAATCCAATGGATAATTAATCCAACAAATTTGTAGGATTATTAGTAATGGGGTAGGGGTGGGATTATTAATCCAATGGATATTAATCCAATTGGATAGTGAATCCTACACTAATTTAATAGGATTATTAATACTTCACTATTAGTCTTTTGAATCAAACATGACCTTAAGGTATAAGTTATAATCACTTTCTCACAATTCCATCACACGGGGCCAAAGCCCAAGTGTAGAAGCTCCCAATTACTATCTCTTTTCTCTTGTTTGGATGATAAGAAACTCCAAAAGAAAACACAAAGATGAAAAGAAAGAAATATCCCAGTAAAAGCAAGCTGGAGAACAAAAAAACCAGTTTACTCCTCCGTTCACTACCTTTCTTTATTCCCACCACTGAAAAAGAAATTAAAACAAAGGTGACGTTTCGTAAAATTTTCTAAATATAATTTGATATTAGAGTTGTCTTTAAAGTTTATGTGTTTTTAAATTATCATTAAAGTGTAGAAAATTTGTTTGGTTATGAGTTTTGAAAAGAATTTTGAATTAAGTTTTGAGCTAAATATTGAATTGAGTACCCATAAAATAAATAATCTAAAATCAAATTTTTAATTAAAATAATGATATAAAATTTATTTAAATTATGTAGTAAAAATGATTTATAATCAATTAAATTTTATTCATTTTTTTCCAAAGTTACACATAAGAGAAGATTTTTATTCTGATGTCATTAATTGTGTACTCTAAATTCTTAATAAAAAAATTACTTGTCATCATTTAATTGGTAAAAATTAAAGAATAAATTACAAAAATTATATTTAATATAAAATATAAATACATTTCGTTTTATAAGTTTCAAATTTTAATTTACCATACGATAGTAGTAAATTACATTTATTAATATACTAATTTTTTCTTATTTTGTTAAGCTTAAAAATTTTTCTACTCAAAATTGTAAATTGTCGTATGTCATAACTCTTATGTAAAAATAAATTAAAATTGAATTGTGGTGTTTGATTAAATATTAGAAGTGACCTAGAAGCTACTCGACTCAATATTTATATGCTAATATGACATTCATCTAATCATTAAAAATTGTCTTTATCCGTTCGTGTCCGGTATGAATTAGTTTAGGAGTTTCAATATTAAATTAAATATTAAAAATTAGCCTAAAAAAGCTAATTTGAGTCAATTTTTTTCCCAACAATTCCTGGTTTAAGCTATAATACATCATATTTTAATAACTCAATATCATAAAAAAAAAAAATAATAATAATAATATTAATGTTTATGGTGCTTTTTATTGATCAATAAAAAAAATTATAAATATTAAGAGAATTACATTTGAACAAATTCTAACATAAAATTTTTACTTTACAACTTTAAGACGTACACATTTTCCTTTGACGCGTGAGATAGCAACTAAAATAAATTTCAATCATTATTATATGGAGAGACGTGTGATAAAAGTATGTAATACACAATTTTAAAAAGTAATATTAATTCAAAAATTTTAGTATGGAAAATGTGTACCCAACTTTATGTTATGTTTGATTCATTGATTTGGGTAGAAATTTAGAATAAGAAAGAAGAAGAAAAAAAAAGATGAAATGTGAATGAAATATAACTACATTTTATCCAATTTCACACACCTTTTCATTTTTCTTTTCAAAATTTCTATCCAAAATCATGAATTAAACACATCATCAATGTTTGAAACGAGTTTTGGATACTTTATTGTATTAATATACACTATCCAAAAAAAAATCTATATAAATTGATACAAGAAGCAAATTCTTAAAATGAATCATTAATCACATTATAAGAGAATAAAAGTTAGCTAATAATCTTTTTTATTATTTAAAAAATTAAATATCAAGAGAAATAAATTATGGAAGATATGAATTGATTCATATATTTTATTGGTACAAAAATCTAAATTTTAAAACTGTTCATTTTCAAATTTCTAAATTTAAATTTTTTGAAATCAAGGCATAATAACATTAATCACATTATAAGAGAATAAAAGTTAGCTAATAATCTTTTTTATTATTTAAAAAATTAAATATCAAGAGAAATAAATTATGGAAGATATGAATTGATTCATATATTTTATTGGTACAAAAATCTAAATTTTAAAACTGATCATTTTCAAATTTCTAAATTTAAATTTTTTGAAATCAAGGCATTATAAGATTTTTTTTAAATGATTCAATAAAAACTATAAGTTTATTATTATTATTATTTTAACACTGATTAGTTAACTTTTTTCTAAAATTTCTAAATTTAAATTTATAAATAGATTAATTAACTTTCTTTTGAAATGTGTAAATCAAGTTATAATAAGATTTTTTTTTAATAATTCAATAAAAGTTAGAAAATAGAAGATTTTTTAATTATTTAAAAAATAAAAAATTTTAAAAATTAGTATGAGAGTTTTGAGTTTCACAAGTTTCTTCTCATTAGAAATCTTATTTTCCTTGATATATAGTATAGATAGATGTAATGTTTCATTATCTGCACGATATTTTTTTATCAATAAAAAACAACACCACATGTTAAGTAAGTTATATTTTGTCTCTTAACTACTTAATAAAAGTGAGTTATATATTTTTTTTACGTAATTGATTCGGAATACTAGGGTGCCACATGATAGTACTACTCACCAATCACAAATCATTATGTCTCTTTTATGTTCTTCAATCACTTAATATAAAATCATAAGCTCTATCACTTTTATCAATTACAGTACATGCACAGCATTACGCGACTAACCGATAACTTCTCGTTTTCTTGAAACATGAGACATGGTAAATGCAGCACTCACATCTCAGTTAACAAAAAACGAGACCAGATTGAAACATAAATTTGCCATTTTCACTAGTTTTTCTTTCTTTGCCACCGGATTATAAGGTTTTTTTCCCGACTTATCTTTGCTTTTACTAATTTTTTTTTTAAAAAATAATGTCAAAATTTTACATTTTGTAATTTCATTTAGATTAGATGACTTTAAATTTTTTTTAAAACTTCACTAATGATGGAAAAAATTATAGTACACACCTTTCAAATGGTATGCATCATATATATTTTATAATTAAAGAAGTAAAATTGCATAATTTTATATTTTTTGAGTCTTAACTAAAATAAAAAATAAAAAAGTAATAACTAAACACTACATAAGGCATAACCAAATATCTCATGAATTATAACTAAAATAAGATCATAACTGAAGAAGAAATGATATAACTTAGGGATGCATATGGTATGAGGTGTTTATAGTATAATTTCCGGATAAAAATAACCAAATTTTATCCACAAATATATTTTTAAAAAAAACATATAAAAGTTGTTTTTTTATTTGAAACGTATACCTGTTTTATTTTGGAAAAATTGTTGGAAAATGACTTTTGTATTGCCTTATTTTTTGCTAACTTTGATCATTAATTAAGGTAGGACCCAAGCATTATTTTTAACGTTTCTAATTAAATTAATATTTAATGTCGCGTAGTGAATAAATTCATGTATTTGGTTGCTCAAAATTATTTCCAGATGAATGAGAATTCAACTCGCATTTTCGGGTTCGTGAAAATGTATTTTCGTGGGTTTACTACACATTTGAGTAATGTGCTTGTCCCACATTGAAAAGGCTTAAGGAATTGTTTGGGTTTATAAACCTTAACATTGGATACTTGGGATGGGTCTCAAGAGGTACCCAAGTTTGTAGAAAGGTGAGGTTATGGGTGAAGTGAGTTAGACCCATTGAACCAAAAATTAAAACCACACGAGGGCAAGCTAGGCTTGGGCACGTGTGCGAGGTTGGGTTGGGCTTGTCCGACCCAATATTTATCTTTTTGAGCAAAAAACTTTTGTAAATTATTTTTTATTTTTAATTTTGGTTTCAAAATTCAAAATAAATTGGTCTAGAATTTTTTTCCACCCAAACAAGTCTCTTACAGGTCCATACCACCCGAACTGGTTCAAAAGGTTCAAACAGGTTTCTACCTGTTGCATTCCAACCGAATCTGTCCAAATAGCTTGTCTATCTGTCCAAATAGCTGCCTATCTGTTGGCACCTGTTCGAAACAACCACCTTTCTGTCTATATAAAGCATGCTCCTAGTAGTCCATTTCATTCAATTTTTTCCTCAAATTGTCGTCCTTCTTTTCCTGTTCTTCCTATGTTCTTGCATCAGTTTCTGCATTTATTTTTAGGAAGAAAAATAGAGAGTTTACAACAGAGTTTTGATTCGCCAGACTTAAATTTGTAGTGCTGCAAATTTAAGTGTTAGTCGTTGCATCCTGGGAAGTAGACGCCGATAAAACTCAAAGCACCGGAGCGAGGGCGAAATCTACTTTAAAGATATTGTGTCCAACACAAGCCTCGACATTATTTTCGATAAGCATTTAATTCGGAGAATAATTTATATAATTATTTTCTGAATTATTTTATTTTATTGTTTATTTATTTATACATTTAATTTACACACATACACCTTTCTGGGTTCTAACAAAAATATTTGAGACCCTAAATTTTTTTTTTCCCTAATCTGACTCACAATAACATGATAAGTGTTAACTTTTGATTTATCATACACTCAAACATATATAGGGTCTAACTCACTTGTCAAGTCATTGTGGATAAATTTATAAGTATAAATTGTAAGCTTTTAGTACTTTTCTTAATTTTGGCGTACTAAAAACATAAAATGTCTCTACTCAAATTGAAAATAATTCACTAAAAATAAAAATAAATAATAAGAATCTCAATTTATAAGTTGCAATTAAAAGAAAGCAAAAGCTCTTAAATTCCTTTTGGTAAGAATGGAATGGCAAAAAAATAATTCAGATAACCATCCGGACTCAATTGGGATGCAAGACTTAATTTAATGAATAAATTACATTGATCTCCCCAGTGCTCTCCAATTTTAGCATATTGTATTAAGTGTTTTTTAAATTTAAATTTATATAAAATGGAACTCCATTTTTAACAATAATTCATTAGTTAAATAGGTATATTTCTATATATATATATGATACTGAAATGTATTTTTTCTTTATTTATCTTTGTGTTTTCATAACATGTACACTAGTTTTGGTTTAGTTAGTCTTATTAAGATTAATGTAATTATGTCAAAATTATAAAATTTACTATTTTTTTTTTAAATTTTTTTTAGAGAACATCAATATAATTTACACTAATTTAGTTTAACTATTAAATTGATTTGATCATAAATAATGAAAAAATTACAAAAATGGGAGCAAGACTAATACTATTTTATTAACTAGGTTAATGGGCCCTACTTTTTGAGTTTCGTAAATTATGCATATAACATGTTATATAAGTTGCTTAGGTAACACTACAAGGACTCAAAAATTGCATGTTAAAATGGTATAATTTAGAGGCATCCCTTAATTTTATTGACTTTATACTATGCGTGTTGGTCCATTCCATATATTCTTATTGTTTGAAGATAGTCACTAAGGACACCTTAATCTCTTGTGTCACCCCACTAATTAGCTACATTACAAGCAACCATATTATTCTAAGCAACCTATTATAAATTAAAAAATTAAAAATATGTATACAGTAATACTCTAAATTCAGAAAAATTATTCAAAAAATACTTCAAAAAAAAAAAAGAAAAAAAATTGCTTACATTTATTGCTCATATAACCCACATCCCATTAATTTTAAATTTACACTATATGCTCAATTTTAGGATAAGATATGATTCAAAATAAAGTTTCGTAAACCATAACATTTATATATATACTAGCGACAAACTCGTGCTAGCATGGAATGATTTTTTTTTTAAAATACAAATATTATAAAATAAAATAATTCATCATATTTATTTGAATTCTATAAAGCAATTTTTATTAAAATAAAATAGTTCAATAATTTTAAATTAACTATTAAAATTTAATTGTTAAAACAATGTCAAATTTCATTAAGAACTATTATATTTTATATTGATTAAGTGAATTGTCAACTAAGTATATTTGGTATAGGGGTATCAACCGAGTTAAGATCAGATTGAGCTGAACTACATAGAAAAATTATATGTCAAGTCAACCCCAACACGGCATTAGGATTAATATAGACATCCTAAACCTAACCTTAAAAAGATTTCTAACTATTGAAAAGTACCACTTTACCCCCTAAACTATAAAACTGTATAAATTGACCTTCTAAACTATTTGCGTGTTTCATTTTAACCCCTTCTGTTAGGGGATCCAACTGATACGTTTTTTTTATAATTTAGGGGATCCATTTGTATAGTTTTATAGTTTAGGGGGCAAAGTAATACTTCTCAATATATAGTTTAGAGGATCAAAATGATATTTCTCAATAGTTTAGGGGTTTTCATGCAAATAACCCTAATTGTAAATGCACCTAAAATATAAAATTTGTGAAAAAAAACTGAAAAACATCACTAAAAATGAAAAGGTAAAAAATAAAAACAAAAAAATGATACATTTTTTTGTAGTGTTTTATTTCTAGTAAAATTTTTTATTTATTTTTTCATAAATACCTTAGTTTGGTATATTTGACTGAAATATTTAAAAAAAAAAAAAAACTTAAATGTAAGAATTTAAAATACAATATTGAAAATATTTCCATATTAGTCTTTCCATATCGTTTTTCTTAAATTATGTTGTCATAATTGCAATGCAATATAATTTGAAAATAATTCATTTTGTATTATTTGTAAATAATTCTTAATTTGGAAAAGAAAAACCTACACCTACAAAGTCAATTGATCCATTAATAATGACTTTACAAATTTTCTTTAATTATATTGTTTCCAAAGACTAATATGGGATGATTTTCAAAATTGTATTCTAAAATATAGAAAGATTTAGGTGTAGAGTTTCTTTTTCCAAATTGAGTATTATTTGCAAATATTACAAAAGGAATTATTTTCAAATAATATTACATTGAAATTATGGCAATACATTTTAAGAAGAAAAAGCAATTTACAATAACTATTATCATATCTAAAATAATTAGAATTACATAAATTTAAGTTTAAATTTCAAATTTTAAAATTAAATTTATATAAATCTGATTTTGATAATAATTGCAAGACACAATGATATTTGGAATATTTAATGATGTAAAATTTACAAAAAATAAATATATCAGAAAGTAAAATGTAAAAACATTCATCTCTTAGTTTTTAATTTATTTAAAATAATTATGCCTTATAAAATATATGTTAAACCAAACGCTTTGACAGAAATTCTTAAAAATATATGTATAACTGAATAAATCACATCAAATACGAGCTATATTCAACACATGCAAATTTAAACTATTTTTAAAAAAATGTTTGCAACCTGTGTAATCCTAATAATAATAATAATATTTTGACTTACTAATTTTGTACAATTTTGCTATTCTTAAACTTAATTATCATTGATTTTAAAAATCTGCTAAAGTCATGTATAACTTGCTTCTAGTGAATAAGTTTAAGGCATTTAAAAGTATCTATGAATGGGGTTACAACCTTGCAAAAAAAAAGTACCAACATGTTATAGTGAAAACAATTAAAATATATATTGTTAAAAAAATATAAGCATACAATTTTTTTATTTATTATTTTTTAAATGTGAACGCGGAGGATTTTTTTTTTACACATATTGAATCATCACAAACACTCAATCATATTTCTCTAAAAAAATTTAAAACCCCCAAAACATTAACTTTTTTAATAGAGATGATCTACACTTTAGATTCATTGATGCCGCCCTCCCCTCTCGACTCCACAACTATCAGTTAGCCATGAATTTTGAAGAAAAAATTGGGACATAATTAATAGAAAATAATAAACATTAACTAACCTTAAATATATCTGCCAAATGAGTTTATAAAAGTGTTGCGGTGATCTATTGCATAAAATAATATTTTGAGTGATAAGCAAGTTTTATATGGTGTGAAAAAAGGTTTTGATTGTGTAACAATTAGAGTTTTGTGTAGAGAGGAAATATTGGAGAAAAAAGCGAAGAAAAAAAAAGTTTAATCTATCGTTTTGAATTTTTATAAGAGATAATAAGTTTGGACAAATCAAAAAAAGCTTCTATTAACCTTCTTTTTGAAAAACATAAATTATGAAATAATTAGTATTTTTATAATTACATTAATCTGTTAGCCAATATCATTTTTTAAAATTATTTTTTAATTCAAAATTTTAATTGAAATTTTTGAAACTCTCACAAGGTTTTTCATTAAAATCCCTCTACCCATAAGATGTGGGGTCACTGCGGTAATATGTAATAAAGATAGATATGCTACAATCACGTAAAATGGATATTTTCGAATGGTAATTCATTAATCATATGCAAATATGATTAATGAGCTAGATCAAGTTGAACAACGATCCTTCATCTTAAAACTACATCAAATTGCATGTGCTAAAAAATATTGATACGAAATGAGATCCTCCGTTCAAAAAACATAAAAATAATAATTCAGTGTATGTTTGGAAAAAAAAAATGAGATCATTAATAAATTTTAATAATTAAAGTCTTAAAATTTTTTATTATTCTATAATTATTTTAGAAAGTTACTATTGAATTGTAATTTTTCCTTCAAAACAAATGTTTGTCCTTATGTACCACCACTTATCACCATGCGATATGATTTTTTAAAATTTAAATTAATCAAAAATCATATCACCAAGTGCATGGAGTAGGAACTTTTTTTAAGACAGAACATCTTGTATCTATAAGTTTAAAATCATCAATACTAAACAAAACACAATTTATAATTGGTTCAAAAAAGTAACATTGACAATTTTGCAAATGGTGAATACACATCTTACATGAGAAGCCCCAATATTTTGAATGAATCACAAAATGTGTGCGAATAAAACCATTTTTACTAAACTCCCATCTTAGAGATTGACCATCACCCACGTGTTAATATATCTCAACAATGTATTGTAGTGTTAAATAGTACTAAATTATAGTTCAATTAAAAATAGTAATATTTTTTATTATAAAAATAATAATGTTGGTGCAAATTCATAAGAGTTCAATCTAGATCACATTATAATAAAATTATTAATATTTTTTTTAAGTACAAAAAATAGTGAATTTAAAAAGTAGGACTAAGTATTTTTTTACAATAAATTAACCCTTGAGAAGCACGTTGGACGGTCTGTAATTACGTAATCATGTTTATGACTTTGTGAGTGATTAGGCCGTCATGTTAAAGAAGAAGCAAAGTTGGAACTATATAAAATAGAGAATTGAGCCTTTGTCGTATACTTGTTATTTTGTTCTATTTGTTTTTTTAACAAACTTCCATACTATATTAACAAAAGAACAGAAATCTTTTGTCTACAAGGATGAACATCTTCGTGCACGCCAAGGCATTGAGTTTTCTACCACCTAAGCCTATTAAAGTGGAATAAGAGTGCATATACATTTACATGCATATATATTGTAGGAGAGGGTTCGAGAAAAGAGTTGGAAAATTCGAAGATCTTCGAAGATCCTTGAAGAACAATTTCGAATTCTCTAAAATATGATGAGAGGCTTAGATTTTTCAATAATCTCAACTTAGGACCACAACAACAAAGGAGATGATGGAGATAAGAGATTGGGTGAAGAAGAAGGCAAAATGGCTAGAGAGAGCGCATCAATTTATGTCATTTTATCCGCTAACCGCAGATTGAATTTAAAATTTATAATCTGTTTTCGAACCCGTTCCGTTATAGTTAATACATATATATTTTTAACCTTTAATGAAATATTAAAATAAAAATAAATCTGAGAAAGATTTAAAATATGAAATTTGTTACAAATTAATAGTTATATATATGAAAAATATTATGTAAAATTAGTTTGTATTATATATATATGAAAAATATTATGTAAATTAGTGTTATATCACTACAAAAAATTAAGGTTTAAGAGACAAAATTATTTTTTAGGGACCAAATATTTTTGTTACGAAAAGTGTCGTCATTATATTTTTAGCAACGAAAATTCGATATTAGTGATGAATTATTATTATTTTGGAGCCAAATTTTTTGTTTCAAAAAATAAAACGTTTTGAGACTAAATTATTTTGTCCCTAAAAGCTTTGTTTTTGTTTTTTTGGGACGACCTTTTAGCGACTATTCTCACGACAATAAAAATTAATCCCTAAATGTCTTTTGCAACAAAATTTTCACTTTTATAGATCAAAAAATTTGGTCTCTAAAACTCTTATATGTTGTAGTGTATATTATGCAAATGCTTAATAATTGGTTAGAATGTTTTTCAATTCTTCAATCCGTTCAAACCGCGATTTATCAATCCGTCAAACTACCATTCAATTTACAAATTTACTCTCAAACCGTTCGAACAGCATTAAGCACGCCCCTATATATATATACATAGACATACTGCGCACAACCCTATATATATATGTTTTTTTTTTTTTTTTTCTATTTTTAGAATTCAAAATACGGTTATATCTAGCATACTCGTAACAGGAGAAGGGTTGTTTCGGCCAAGGGGTCCACTATGGACTGCATTTCGATAATTCAAACCGTTCATTTTATCAGGCATTTCGTATATTTCATCCACAAAAAAATATTAGGTCGATTCGATAATTATAATTTGTTCAATTTATTATTTTTGTCATCAAAAAAAATGTGTAGTTTATTTTTTAAAAGCACAATTGTCATCCATTTTTTTAGTGAAAAACATGATAAATTAAACAAGTTACAGTTAGTGAATCGACCTAATTTTCTTTCGAATGAAATACACAAAATGCCCAACAAAATGAACTATTCAAATTATCAAAACGAGACCCATAATGAGTCTCACGAGTCGAAAGAATTCCCTCCAATCAAGATTTTGGCCCGAAAGGAATCCCTCCCACCCTTAAATATATACAAAAAAGGGATTCACTAAGTGGCACAGCGTTAGCACCCTAAGACTTGGACACCTAGGTTGGCATGTAGTGGCATCTTGCACCTATGTCAACTGTCCAAGTCAAGTATGAGGGAGGCATGCCTAAGTCAAGGTAACAATGTGGCAGTGGCAATGCCACCAAACTCAAAGGCAAGTGATGCTTCATGTGGGCAAATGCACAGCTATACTTAACTCAAATGCTGCTGGCAACATAGGCTTGTTGGGTCAAACAGATCAGTGGGCATGACACTTTATGGCAGACCAAGACTTGTAATTTCGTGGGTTAGACTCAGGAGGGTTCAAAAAGCTGAAATGGATAGGTAGTTCAAATTAGTTTTATTTGGCATGATGCAAAGCTGACAGACAGGGCAATTTATAGCAATTATGCTTGAAATAAGTCATGACAAAGCCTACTAGAATTAAGGAACTGGTCCAAGACAGTTCTAGGCAGTTTCCGGCAGCTACAATCTGCAGCAGCCTTGTTGGTTTGAATATACCCTAGCAGTTGGGGGTGTCAACTGCTCATAACTGATTTGTAAAATACCTATAAATGTTAAGGCATAGAGGGATTTAGATAGATCATGTTATCTGTACGAATACTCATGTATCCTTGCATTATCTAATGATAATAAAGGTTGGGAATGGTTCCTGTAATCTATTTGTGTATGCTTGCTTGTTTACAAAACTTATAGTGGGTAATTCGTATATGCTTGGCTTAGACTAAGTACTGCAACTTAGTGCCATTACAGGCTGGAAATGGAAAACGAAAATTGACCCTGTAACAATTGGTATCAAAGCACGGTTATGCTTTAATGGTTTCTAGCACGAGTACCTTGAAAGAAAGAGTAACATAGTTGGAAAATCTCATGGGTGACCCTGCTGATGAGAACCACTCGTTGACAGATCAATTGGATGTTGTGGCCTCAGGATTTCTTGCCCTTGAGACCTCGACATCAAATCGGTTCAAAGACATGCCGACGGGTATGCTTGCCATTTTCAGATTCTTGGAAGGACAAGTTTTAAGAAGTTATGGACGAACTAACCCTTCTAAAGAAGGTTGTCTGTGGGCATACAAATTCTGCCAAGACTCCTTTAAACATCAAAGTTCCAGACCCTAAAGCTTTCGGTGGAAATCGGAGTGCCAAGGAACTTGAGAACTTTCTGTGGGACATGGAGCAGTACTTTAAGGCTGCTCATGTGCTAGAAGGAGAGAAGGTTACAATCACAAGCATGTACCTTACTGGTGATGCTAAACTTTGATGGAGAACACGTGTCAAGGATGATACTCGGCCAGAGATCTCAACATGGGAGACTCTTAAGAAGGAAATAAAAGAACAATTCCTTCCTTGCAACACATCTTAGGTTGCAAGAGACGCCTTGAAACGGTTGAAGCATTCAGGGATCAATGAGGGACTATGTGAAAGAATTCAGTTCTTTGATGCTTGACATCAAGAACATGTCAGAGAAAAATAAACTCTTCAACTTTATGTTTGGGTTGCAGAATTGGGCCCAGTTAGAACTTCGGAGACTCGTTGTCAAAGATTTTCCCTTTGCCATGGCTGCAGCGGATGGGTTGCTTGACTACAAGTTAAGCAAGGAACCCACGACTGAAACCAACAAATTCAAGAAGAAAGGAAAAGAGAAGACAGGAGAGAAGAAGTCTGGTTTCAAGAAGGGAAAAGAGGGTTCCAAGTACAAGCAAAAAAGGGATTCTCCTCAGACCAATGGTGGGAAATCTAACAAAGGGTGTTTCATCTGTGATGGACCCCATAGAGCGAAAGACTGTCCCAAGCATGAGAAACTTAACGTTATGGTCGCAGAAGATAACAAGAGAGAGTCGGATTCTGAGGGGTCGACTAGGGTAAATCCCTTATAATTGCTCAATGCAATTCATGCGGACAAAACCCCTATGACTGGTCTAATGCACATCAAGGTGACATTGGCAGGTACTGACATTGCGACAATAGTAGACACCAGTGCCACGCATAACTTTCTGTCGGAAAAAGTTGTACAGACCCTCGGATTGCAAGTTACCCAAAGTGCTAGTCAAATCAAGGCAGTAAACTTAGTGGCTTAATCGGTACAAAAAATGGCTTCCAAAGTAAAGATCACAGTTGGAGAATGGACTAGACGGATAACTTGATGGTGGTTCCTTTGGATGATTTTGATATCATCTTAGGAAATGATTTCTTTGTGACTGCAAAAATGGCTTTGATGCCATATTTGGGTGGGATACTTATTTCGGATGAAGACAAGCCTTGCTTTGTCGTTGGTTGCAGTAAATCAGACAAAAGCAAGGGCACAAAGAGGAAGACAGAGACCCTCTCATCAATTCAAGTGCACAACGGTTTGAAAAAGGGCGCAGAGGCTTATCTTGCTGCCTTGGTGGAAATCAAACCCGATCGGTCGGTAGAAGTGCCGGATAAAGTGGCAGAAGTGTTGAGGAAATTTGAGGATGTGATGCCTCCGGAGTTACCAAAGTCCCTTTCTCCTCGGCGTGCCATCGATCACAAAATAAAGTTGATTCCGGGTGCTAAGCCTCCAGCGAAGGCACCCTACAGAATGTCCCCAATGGAACTCACAGAGTTGCGAAGGCAACTGATGAACTTATTGGATGTTGGACTGGTTCAGCCATCCAAGGCCCCTTACGGTGCCCCAGTGCTTTTTCAAAAGAAGCAAGATGGAAGTTTGTGCATGTGTGTGGATTATCGGGCTCTCAAAAAAGTGACTATAAAGAACAAGTACCCAGTCTCTTTGGTGGCAGACCTATTTGATCAATTGTGCAAGGCCACTTACTTCACAAAATTGGATTTACGTGATGGCTATTGGCAAGTCTGAGTGGCAGAAGGGGATGAGTCAAAGATCACATGTGTTACAAGGTATGGGTCTTTTGAGTTCCTAGTAATGCCGTTTGGGTTAACTAATGCCCCGGCTACATTCTGTAATCTTACGAATGATGTATTCAATAATTATGTTGATTAGTTTGTTGTTGTTTATTTGGATGATATTGTAATATATAGTGAGTCCCTAGAGAATCACTTGTCCCACCTTCGAATGGTGGTCACTCGATTACGAGAACACCAGTTGTATGTCAAGAAAGAAAAATGTGAGTTTGCCCAGCGGGAAATTAAATTCTTGGGGCATGTAATTTGCAAAGGCCTCGTAAAGATGGATAATAGAAAAGTGCAAGCAATCATGGATTGGCAAGCACCATGCAAATTGACTGAGTTGCGCTTCTTTTTGGGTTTGGCCAACTATTATAGAAAATTCATTGAGGGATACTCAAAGAAGGTAGCACCTCTCACGAATTTGCTCAAAAAAGACAGACCCTGGAAATAGGATGAAAGTTGTCAAGCAGCCTTTGACAAATTGAAAGTGGCTGTTGCAAGTGAACCGATTTTGCGGTTACCTGATTTTGAACTTCTATCCGAATTACACACTGATGCCTCTGATGAGGCTATTGGCGGTGTTTTGGTGCAAGAGGTGCACCCGGTTGTGTTCGAAATTCGGAAGTTAAATGATGCTGAAAAGAAGTATTCTGCCTATGAAAAATAAATGACAGGAATTGTGCATTGTCTTCAGATTTGGAGAGTTTACCTGCTGGGAACCAAATTCGTGGTATTGACGGACAATGTGGCAAATACTTTCGTCAAAACACAAAAGAAGTTGTCTCCAAGACAGGCTAGATGGCAAAAATTCCTTGAAGAGTATGACTTTGAATGGCAACACAAACCTGGACGTCACAACCAGGTTGTTGATGCTTTGAGTCGAAAGGAAATTGCGGACTATGTTGTTGCGATATCAAACATTGAAACCTAACTGTTGAAAAGGATTCGGACAAATGCTACAATTGATTCTGAATATCAAAGGCTAGTTCAGCAAGTGAAGGAAGGCACTGTACGTCGCTATTGATTGGAAAACGATCTACTCCACGACAAAGGAGATAGATTATATGTCCCTAGTATTGGTGGGCTAAGATTAGAGTTGCTTAGAGAAACTCATGATCCATAATGAGTGGGTCACCCCAGACAACAACGCATGATGGCTTTACTGTCTCATTCCTATTGTTGGCCAAAAATGGAGGAAGATGTAGAAGCTTATCTCAAAACTTGCTTAGTGTGCCAACTAGACAAGACAGAGAGAAAAAAGGTGGCTGGACTGCTGCAACCGTTTCCTACTCCAACGAAGCCATGGGTGTCTGTTTCCATGGAATTCATATCAGAGTTGTCAAAAGTGAACGGTATGTGTTCTATTATGGTTGTTGTTGATTGTTTCTCTAAATGTGCTGTATTTATCCCTGCCCCTCATGCTTGTCCCACCGATGTTACGGCAGACCTATTTTATAAGTATGTGGTGAAATATTTTGGTTTGCCCGAGGATATTGTTAGTGATAGGGATACCCGATTTATAAGACGGTTTTGGACTGTGCTATTTAACTTGATGGGATCCGAATTAAAGTTTTCTACAACAAATCATCCTCAGACGAATGGACAGTTTGTTGGAAGAATACCTCTGACATTATGTGACTGCAAGTCAGAGGAATTGGATTGACCTGTTGGATAGCGCCTAGTTTTGTTATAATCTACACCGGTCATCTACCACAGGCATGAGCCCATTTGAATTAGCCACACGGCAACAGTCCCTCACTCCGCATGAAGTGGCACGGACTGGCTCAGGGGGTAGATGTCCCGCAGCATACCGGTTTGCAAGAGTTAAACAAGACATGCTGGATGAAGCATAAGATAGTTTGGCTAAGGCAAACAAGCTGATGAAAAAGTATGCTGACAAAGGGCGGAGACCATTGGAATTCAAAGTGGGAGACAAGGTGCTGCCGAAGCTTACTCCACAAATTTGGCAAAAGATAAGTAGCAAGACAATGCACCGAGGCCTTGTTCCAAAATATGATGGACCCTTTGAAATTCTGAAACGTGTGGGAAATGTTGCTTGCAGGCTTAAGTTGCTTGACCGGTTGAAGATACACCCAACAATCCATGTTAGTTTCCTGAAACCTTATCATGAGGATTAGGTTAACATAACACGGATGCAAGCTCAACATGCTCCTCCGGTGATTAGAAAACAGTTTGATAAAGAAGTGGAACATATTTTGGACCACAAGACAGAGGGGCAAAGCAAGAAAAATCGAAGAACTCATTACTTGGTTAAAGTGGAAGGGTTCTCCTGAAGCGGATACGAGTTGGAAAAAGGATGTGACTATATGGCAGTTTGAGAAACAAATTACAGACTACTTAGAGGCCTTACCGATGAGGACGTCGGCTTCTTTTGGTGGGGGTAATTTGTTAGCACCCTAAGACTTAGACACCTAGGTTGGCATGCGGTGGTACCTTGCACCTATGTCAACTGTCCAAGTTAGGCATGAGAGAGGCATGACTAAATCAAGGTAACAATGTGGCGGTGGCAATGCCACCAAACTCAAAGGCAAATGATACTTCATGTGGGCAAATGCACGGCTATACTTAGCCCGAATGCTGCTGGCAGCATAGACTTGTTGGGTCAAATAGATCAGTGGGCATGACACTTTATGGCAGACCAAGACTTACAATTTCGTGGGTTAAACTCATGAGGGTTCAAAAGGCAAAAATGGATAGGCAGTTCAAAGCAGTTTTATTTGGCATGATGCAAAGCTAACAAACAGGGCAGTTTATAGCAGTTATGCTTGCAAGAAGTCATGACAAAGCCTGCTAGAATTAAAGAATTGGTCCAAGACAGTTCCAAGCAGTTTCCAGCAGTTACAATCTGCAGCAGCCTTGTTGATTTGAATTTACACTAGCAGTTGGGGGTGTCAACTACTCATAACTGATTTGTAAAATGCCTATAAATGTTAAGGCATAGAGGGATTTAGACAGATCATGTTATCTGTACGAATACTCATGTATCCTTGTATTATCCAGTGGTAATAAAGATTAGGAATGATTCCTGTAATCTATTTGTGTATGCTTGCTTGTTTACAAAACTTACAGTGGGTAATTCGTGTATGCTTAGCTGAGACTAGGTGCTGTAACTTAGTGTCATTACAGGCTGAAAATTGAAAACGAAAATTGACCCTGTAACACACAGGCTGATGAATTTACAACAAATGACAAGTGAAACAAATATGGAATAATGAAACTGTGTCACAGCACCTTGCTTCTATCAAAGGTTTGAATGCCCAACCTCTCATACGAGACTGTCTAAGAGGTGTCATTGGACTACAAAACTCTCGAAAATATATATTTTAAGGCCGAATGAAAGGAATTTTTGGCCATAGACTCCTCTTAATGAAAATATATTGCGTGAACATCTTTCCCATAGGACTCAGAAGCCTGGCCCTTCACTAAGTCCTTTACTTTTTTCAGGATTCAAAAAGCTAAGCTACTGGGAAGGTGAACCCGCAATAGGTAGCAAATGATACAAATGGGGACTAATCAAGTTCTACCACTCAAGCGAGATTTGAACCCCAAATCTCTTATGTGAGTGTTGGAGAGGTGCCAAATGCAGGCCGAAAGAAAAAAAACACCCCTATACATATAATGTCTTCCATTTCAAATTATTTCAAAACTTTAAAATATCACAACTTTTGTTTTTATCTAAATGCGATTTGATTCTTGGATTCCATTTTATTCTTACAATGCAGCATTTGTGAACCATGCTATCCCCATAATGTGCTCCACTCAAAATTTTATTCTTTTTTGTTTCCTTCCAGCACTCCACACAGAACTTCCATTATTGTCCATCAGAAAAAACAAAAGCAGAAAATAAATTACAAACCCATTGTTGAGGACAATTTTTACATTCATTCTCAAGTTGAAGTTACAAGAAATACACTCCAAACTTTACTGATCTCAGTATCCACCTGTGACAATAACAATTTACACCCTATTGCCCCTACAATCTCACCAGGTAAACCAAACATGCTCCATTCAAATCGTTTGCCAATTTGGAAATGTTGATTGGGCGATGTTAAGTTGCTCGCATACTCCTTAATCAATTGTTGTGAAAATAAATATACCTGCTCGGCTTCTATTTCCATTGTTCATTCACTTCAGTCCCAATGTGTAGCTTCACTGGAAAGTTTGTCATCCGCAATTGCTTATTCCTGAAAATAAATAAATAAATAAATAAATTTGATCGGAATTGCTTTTACACTATAGTGCTCTAAGAGAAGCAACTGATTGCAACAACAAAGAAGACCACACCAAAATCAAAATGACCACCAGTTTACCATCACTTAATGCTACAAGTTTCCATTTATGCTGGTGTTACCTAGGCGGAAGTTAGAAAGCATAAAAAAAGGGACAATCCACTGCACGAGGGTCCTGTTAAAGAGGGGGTCTGGGAAAGGCAAGATGTACTCAGTTTTCTCCCATTTTTTTAGAGGATGTTTCTATGACGTTAACAGCAAGCCTTACCGTGGACCGAGCTGCCCTAAAGTTTGAAAGCATGATATGAATAAATCAAAGTTAATAAAAACTGGACACTACCACATAAGTCAATAAAAGGCCTGAATGCCAAGTACTGGTCCAACTTGAATTTCCGGGGTCCATCATCGCAAGATGTGACTTGAGTATGCATCTACCTACCTCAGCCCTCCTCACTTGGCTACTTCAGAACCATCGCCATGAAGCTATTAAGAAAAGTTCACCAAATACTGATATCATGATATGGTAGATTAATCCATTTTTCAAAAGGCTTTCAAACAATAGCATTATAATAATCCTAGTGTAAATCCAATTCAGCTACCAAGGACAACATTGTAACAAGCTGTGAAATATATTTGAAAACTGCCTCATCAAAAACAATAACTGAGAGGCTAACTTTCCACACAGCATAAAGAGGTAAGATTAACCATAACAGTTCTATTTGCACAAAAACCAATCACCGAGGATTGTGTCCAGTTCTGTAATCGGTTTTTGTGTTCCTAGACTTTTCTAACTATCAACTTGAGTTCATACGGTCTCATCACTGCATTCGAACCATTTCTTATTTACTTGAAGCTATTGATTAATATTGCTTACCTCACAAAATATGCTGTTTACATGTTGAGCAATGAAGGATTGAGGATTTTTACTATCTCCCTTTTTTAGACCTAAATGCAGTGTAATTGCTTTCTAGGTTTCAAACTTGGAGATAAATTGAGCGTATCATAGCATGCAATTAGAAAAGGAGATGAAAATGGCATGCGTGAGAATGCCAACAACGATGCAGCATTGGTATTATCTTATAAATTTAACCAAGATGCAGACTTATAAACTTTTAATGGATATCTCGTGACTCATGAGGCTACCTTCTCTGGATCCTCATGGAGATTTTGATCACCTCTCGCATCCTTCAAATTAGCAGAAACTTCACTGCTTTCCATCTCAAGGACAGAAGTCTTCTGGTCTTCCTTTGAGTCCACCGTAGAAAGATCACCGTCCACGACATGATGTCCGGTACCGGACGAATTGCAAATCCCACTCATAGAGTTACCACTTTCAATCTCGGTATCACTAGACTCAGCTCCAGCTCCACTTTCCCTCTGAACTGAATTCCCTTCGTTCTTATGTCCCCCGTTTTTCCTCCATTCTTCCTCTATCTTCTGTCTTCTCCTTGCCTCTTGGTCTTTTATTTGTTTAAATCTAGGAAACACCGATACCTTAACACCATAAACAACAGTTGCCATAGCAACAATGTAGTCGGGTTACAAAAAAACAACTATTATTAACCTTTCACCAGGACGAGGCCCCTCTGAAGTCAACTTCTCCACTTTGAGCTCTGTTTTGATGGTGCTCGTTTCAAGCATGGACTTTCGGATTTGGGATTGCTCCTTGATAATGTTATCACTGAACTTACTCACTGGATTTTTGGCACCCCCCAATTTTTGAAGCCACACCTGTTGTGCTGTGCCCAATATGTTACTTGTTAACCTGCACAAGGCATATGTCAAATTCTGCTGTATTCGTGGAAGTTAAGGTAGCAAATAGACAGTTTTTACGATTGGTCATCATGACAATAGAAGTTCTAACCAAAAAAAAAGAAAGAGTTTTCATTAATAAGGGAGCATACAGTTGCTCACCAATAAAGGCTTAGCCCAGAAGGAACTGAAAGAGAAAAATAACCGATCATTAAGGGAAGAAATTTCGTAATGGCTTGAGAATTCTTCAAGCTTGGATCATTACCCTGAAAGTTTAAGAGACATGTTAAATAATATGGGAATAACAATCCGTGACTGTGATTAGTAATTCATACATCATTATGGTGGAAGTCACAAGGCCCACAACATTTGCAGAGAAACTAGATTTAAGATGAAGGGATAGATTCAAAGAGCAGAAGTAATATCTGAATACTTAACTAGCACAGACATGCGATGCAACACAACAACAATTTTAAAAAATTGCAAGAAACAATTTGTTTCTAAACTCCTGGACTCCTCAAGAAATTCTAATATATATATATATATATATCACTTTCTTACTATATTGAAATATGGAGCACCTATGTTATACATTCCTCAGTCTAGCCCCTTATCCTAAACAATGGAGACATCCAGCTACCGGGGAATGAGCAAATATGTTTTATCTTAACAAAAATAGTCGTTTGCACTCTTGGATATTTGCATTTTGTTAAATTGAAAAAAAATAAAAAACTAGTGGCATATCATTTAATTTCCTGCAGTGGGTGTATTGAATACAAAACTGACTAAAAGAACAATCAGTGGTAGAATGAGAAAAAAATTAAATAAAAAAAGAAAAGAAAAAAGAAGATGACTTTGGTTTAATCATTAGCGACAGCCATCAAATGCACAAGTAAGAAATCACTTGCCACCATATAAGGAATTATAGCAAAAAGTAAATCTGACACAAAGTAAGTAGGCCAAGCCTAAGTCCCAAGGGGGAGATCATGGGTTCAACTCTCTTTAAAGGGGAGTTGAATTGAGAGGCAAACACTTAGTGCTTTGCAAGGGTGAAGAGGCTAACTCCCATAGGTGCGATTCTAACAGCAACTAACAATTGACTTTCGTGGATCAAAAAAAAAAAAATTTAATCATATTGTTGAAGCAATGAAATAAAAAAATAAAAAAAAGAAGAAGTGAAATTTGAGATATCAAAAGAGATCATAAACATCAATCAAAAAATAAAATCCTAACCTGTGATGACTGCATGATTTGAACAGAGATATACTGTGAGAGAACCAGCAACACAGGCAGTATAAGATATGGCAAGGTATCTGACCATCCAAGGGGAGGATGACCATCCTGCAAAGAAATTTGAGCATCCAAGGATGAGAATATTGAAGGCAACTTTGTTAAAATCCACCTACTCTCCACCTACTTCACCCACTTAAACCTACTCCACTAAACCTAACCCACTACACCACTACCACCTCACCTACTCCACTAAACCTAACCCACTACACCACTACCACCTCCACTTCACCTACTCCTTACCTACTACACACTCACCCTCTTCTATATATAGGAATCATGAATCATTGTAATATATATCAATACATGAATCAATAATACAATTCTTTATTTCTCTTTATACATTAAATTTCTACAAACTTGTATAAATAGCAAATAAAATCCCTAGTGAGGGAAGCATCAGAGATACTGTCCTAATATCAAATGAAACAATAACGCCCAATTAGTACACATTAATGTGTGTTTGGGAGGAAAAAGATTGAGTACACACCTAACCTTGCATAGTGCACAAAGTGGTTGTCCCGTGATTTGAACCCATAACCTCAAGTTTATTAGGCCAAAGTTTTACCATTGGACCAATGATTGCCCCCTAACATATACATGTTAATTATACTAAATTGTAAATAGGATATTGTGTACTCGTTCAACAGGGATACATTTCTTACTACATGGCGGACCAAAAAACATTCATAACTAGTAATGTAGAAAATAAAACTTACAATATGCAAATAACTAATAATCTATATTCTAAATGAAACTCACAAGCCAAATGACTACATAATTTCGGCGAAAATCACACAAGACCCATATGAAAGAATACACAAATTTAGAATGGATGCAGCACTTACTACAAAAGGAAAAAGCCAAGAGATGCCAATGCCATTTTGTCGAGCAGCAATTGTAGTCGGACCAGACAGGGAGGGTATCCAGAAGAAGCCTTCTGTCAAGAGTCGCTTAATATTATAATGAACATTAAATTAGATGCCAAAGATGCTTCAGTGAGAAAATAAAAGCAGAAACAACAAAGGTCACGAGGACTCAAAAAAACATATTAGCATGTTACCTCATCTGCTGCATTTGATAGGACTCTATAAAGTCCAACCCAGATGGGTATGGTGGCTAGAGTTGGCAGACATCCTGGCAAAGACAAAAAAAAAAAGTTACATGAGAATAATTCTAGGTTTACAACCACAAAGTGTATCAGGAAGAACAAGACCTCAAGAAATCAAATATTTTCATACAGGCCTAATTGCAAAAGACCTAGAGGAAAAGCTAAAGTCTCATTAATGAGCTGCTCGAAATACTCTACCTGTAATATTAACAGAACCATGTCCAATGGTTAATGCCTTTCAAACTTCTTAACATTTAACACTTAAAGACGAAAGGCCATATGTTTTTCAATGACTACATATATATATACATAACAGTAACTTAGAAAATATGAGGAAGAAGAACTCCTAACTTAGAAAATATGAGGAAGAAGAACTCCGAAAATATGAGGAAGAAGGAATATATTAGTGGCATTTATTCTGTAATATATCCATTGATTGCAATACTTGAAAAGCAAACACACTTTTAGTGGCATATATTCTGTTACTCTCCCTTGATATACTTATTTCATTAATACAGAACATCATATCATGTGTCTTCATCGATAAATGATGGAAATGTTCCATGAATACAAATATGCAATCAAATCCCTCCACAATAAAACTCAGTTACTAGGAAATGAGCAAGAGTATACCTGCCAATGGATTTATGCCAGCTAGTTTATACAATCGAGCAGTTTCAAGATGAATTCTCTCCTGCAATCACATACAAATGTGAGGATTGGATATTGATAATGCGAGAGCTCTTTTGTCAACACACTTTGAACCATCACTGGCTTTTCATAGGGCAATAAACGAATGGTTCACATTATAGGCCAAGATGCTAAGTAAACTAGCAATTATTTATAACCACTTAATTTGCTGAAGTCATGTCAGATCTAAATGTTGTTTACAAATACTCAAAAAACCAGCTTGAAGTGTAACTATTAACCAAACAAAAATTCTGTTGTTTACAAATACTCTCTCTCTCTTCTTAGCACAAATTCTGTGCCCCTTGCCTTTGTGTTTATGTGTAGTTTTATATATCAGAGCATATATAAAAGCCGGCACTGATAATCTGATTCTGTGCTACGAAGAAAATGTTCCAACAAAGAACGGGATGAAAGGTAACCTGGTCTTCAGTGTACCGTTGCTGAATGGCCTTTATTTGCGGTTGTAGGGATTGGATTGCCATTGCAGATTCTACCTGCCCATAATAATTTTAGAAGACATTCATTATAATAACTAAAACTTGAAGAGGATCTCATTTCCAAGTTTGGATAAGTTAGCCAACTTAAAGCAAAAAGTTAGATTTTGAGGAACTCAATCAATCAGCTTAATATAAGAAAATTCCAATTCAAATTTAGCAAAGACAAAAGAAAAACCTGTTTCTTTGATAAAGGAAAGGTAGCAGCCTTAACGAGTACAGCGAGGAGAATAATTGCGAAGCCATAAGCATAAGGAACATGTAAAGTAGCTAAACCATCCGCCAAAACCTGAAAACAATAAAAATAGATTTTGAAAACCCATATGACTTATGGGACATACTAAATCACTGTTTGGTAAATTATACACAAAACAGTAAACAAAGTTAACTTTTGATGCAGTTAGTTGGAAGGTTCCAACAACTACAATAGGAAGGGAACCCAAATAACACTATGATCAAAACTGAAAGTATGCAAATTAAACTTTAGGACTGATTTACACAAAGTCCAGCAAGTAAGAATCGAACTTGATGAAGCTATGGGTTTCAAACTAACCCATAGAAGTACCAAAATATGGCTACAATAAAAAAAACCGAAAGCTGAACTTTAATTTCTCAAAAAACTAGATAAACTAAAGTAAACTCTTGCGAAGGAATGATTGCAGCATTATACGTGAATAGCTAATGAGGCACCAAAGGGGTGAAATCTATGTACAAAAAGAAAGAACTATATCAACTATATACTGAAATCCTCTTAAAAGTCTATACAAAATGCAAAAATCGGTTCAACTAACCGGTGAACAAATTTGGTACTTCAAGATTATGACAACAGCTCAATTCTACACATAGCAGTTCATTTACTGACTTATCGACAAACATCAGCTCCATTACTTAGGTTGCTAACTACTGTTTGATAATATGCCTCTTAGACTCACTTCTCTATCCTTTCACAATAGTTTGGACTTGTATTAAACATCTCCAACCCAGACTAAAATCTTTTATCAAATTTAAATTTGATGAAAATTTAATGAAAACCTGTTCCAACCGTTTCACCAAATTGGTATCAAATGAAGTGAGTCCTACCTTTTTCATCAAATCAAGGAACGTTTAACCTTCCATCAAAACTTGTGAAAATTCATTTGATACACTAGGCCGGACGACCGCCGCCCAGGCATCCTCCCAGTCGTCCTCTCGGTGGACTGGTTGTTTGATGAAAATTGAAAATTTAGCATTGGAACTCTAATGAAACTTTTAACCCAAATCTTTACTCAAATTTTATTGAAAAAAAAAAAACACAGCGTTGGAGATGCTCTTAGCATTAAATCAAATATCCCAATGCTGGCAATTATTGATCCAATTTTACATAAACACATTACAATAAAAACCATCCTCACTTCACAAGCTGGCAAATACAATAACTAAGCAAAGTTTGAATCTTGTAGAAACCTTAAGAACATTTTCCATGTAAAAAGTAATTCCAGAAAGCCAATCACTGTTCTGTTTGGTGCTAGCAGCGGCATCGGCAATCGTGAAAAGAAAACTTTCTGATCTTCCAAACAGGTGCCGAAGCAGATTCTCCACACTATCAGGATCAGGAAATTGTACCTGATTGAACCCTAGCCTGACCAAACCCAGTGTGCCCCGAAGGAAGGGACTATGATTCGATAAACCCAGATGGTGGGTTCGGTGGAGAAGAGGGTTTATGGTCCTGGTTCGGTCAGGGAAGGAAGAGAGGACCGAATTTGGTCCAATTGTGAGGAGAGTAGACATATTGGGGTTGTTGTGCAAACCCTAGAATGCAAAGGCAATATGTATATATACATACATACATATGATCTGAGATTGAATGGGAATTGAGAAGGGGAGAGGTTGATTTGCCACTCTGTTTTTTGAGTTCTGAAAATGAGGAGAAAGAGCCAACAACATCGGACACTTACCCTGTTTCCCATTTCATCCCATATTTTCTCATGGTTGGCGTAAATCTGGGCCCAGGCTTGGGCTGCCCACTGTTGGGCCGGGCTAGTTCTCGCTAAAATTCGGACTGAACTGGGTTACATCATAGAAAATTAGGCTTAGGTTTGGGGGTATTCAGGCTTAGAGAGGGTTGGGGGGTCAGGCTTGGACCTGTGCTTGGGCTTGGGCAGGTGTGGACCAGGCTTGACTATTTTTTTTCATTTTTCCATCAAAATTTTATTTTATTTTTTATCAAAAATGGCATTAGGCCTCTGGCGAATAGGGTCACGAGTAGGTTGATAGGCTGGGCTTTGGGTTGAGCCTAGCCAGCTAGGCTCATGGATCGGACCGAGCTTCAAAACAAGACCCAAGCCCAAGCCCAGGGTCTCGGGCTCGGCTTGGCCCGGGGCCTAGACAAGCCCAGCTAGCTGCAAGTGGGCTTCGGATGCACCGCAGACTAGTAGGCGAAATTTACACCCCCACCCCTTGTTCATTTATTTTAGGATAAATCATTGACGCTTTAATTTGAATAAATTTTTATTTTAACTTTTGTACTTTCAATCTCATCAATTATATCACACTTTAAGTTTGTCTTTCATCAATTTAAATAGTTAGCATTTTGAACAGATTAAGCCATATGCAATTCACCTGAAAAATTTATCAATTCCTACACAAGAAAGAAAAATAAATAAATTACGTCAGTGACTTATTTTTTTTTTTACAAATTTTACTTTAGTCTTTTTAGTTTCATCCAAGTTATTTCTTGTTTAAAATGTTAACATCAATTGAAAGAGATTACATTAAAATGAAATTGAAAATTTAGTATTTAAATAAATAAAATTAAAATTACAGAGATTGCAAGTGAAATTTTACTCAAATCAAAGAGGCCAATGATGTAAATTACCCTTGATTTTACAAGAGGTACGGGAATAGAAATGAGAGAGAAGTGAGCACCCCACGCACACTCATACAGTGTTTATATGATTAGCCCATGGATGAGGGTGGGATTGGACCATCCATCCCGGCTCATAACTTACATGGATTGGATGACTTCATAAAGCTTTGTTGGCATACTTCAAATATTCTTATTCTCATTCTCATTGAATTTTTTTATATGGTACAGTTGTGTTATGTGTACATAAAAGAATGCGATACAAAATACACAAATGTGAAATAAAAATTATTCTCATCTATAGTTGTAAACATGTTTGTATTTATAATTGTAAATATTTTATCTCACATTCATTCAATATTTGATTTTCTTTATGCACCTAATTTTTTTGGATAAATTACAAATACACCTCCTGAGGTTTGCTTAAAATACAAATTACCCCTATGGTTTAAAAAATTACAAATACCTCCATGTCATAATTTTTTATTTAACAGAATTAATTAAAAAAATGAAATTTCTGACTGTTCACCTATACAATAATAAAATTATCTAAATTATTAATTGAAATAAAATTTTAATATTATTAAAAACTATTAATTAACTTGATAATTTATTAAAAAAATGACCTAGTTGTCATGAAATTAAAAACTATTAATTAACTTGATAATTTATTAAAAATCAACTATGCTGCAGACCCCCAGTGGGGGTCGCACCCCTAGTGAGGTGGCGAGCCCTCACTAGCTGAAACTCAAAAAAAATAAATAAATAAAATAAAACAGTTTTTTTTTTTGTCCAATCACGACGCGCCACCTCACTGGGGGTCGACCCCCAGTGGGGGTCCGAAGCATTTTTCATTAAAAATCTTAGGAGACATAATGTAATTTCCAAAATCACAGGGGATAATTTGTAATTTACGTAAATCTCAGGGGATGTGTTTGTAATTTACCCAATTTTTTTTGTATAAAGTAATTCTAATTTTTTTATATTAATGACAAACTTTACTATAAGGTCAACTAGTGAGTTATTATTCTAACATTTCCAAAATAAAAACAAGTGATTATCTCACTATTTCTACTCTAGATGGTCTAGATTCACTATGGACATCTCTACCCCTTGATTCAAACTTACATTACATTTAAATTTGGACAAAAATCACTTAAAATTCTCGACTCCTCAACTCAAATTTGTATCAAATTAAGTTTTATCCATTTTTTTCCCCCCAAAATTTAGGAATACTCAAATTTTTACTCGAAATTTTTAAAAAGATTTTGTAATTTTCAAATTTAGAACTATATCAATTAAAAGTTTGTCTATTGGAGTGGTCTCTCGGAAATCCTTGAAGACGAATAAGTAATATTGAGAATTCGTTGCTTAATTGGAAGAGGGATAAAAATACTAAGTGCTTAGCAACAGATACACTTTAGTGGTGATGAAGTGATAAGAAGCTTTGTTGGGGGATGAAATATGAGGTCCATATCTCACCAATAGCACTTTGGATAAGGGAAACAATCCACATATCACAATTCTATTGGATCGCATTTTTCCATCACAGCCAACCCTTGAAGCTATTCTCTGTTAACATCAATTGACAGAGAGATTACATTAAAATGAAATTGAAAATTTAGTATTTAAATAAATAAAATTAAAATTACAGAGATTGCAAGTGAAATTTTACTCAAATCAAAGGGCCAATGATGTAAATTACCCTTGATTTTACAAGAGGTACGGGAATAGAAATGAGAGAGAAGTGAGCACCCCACACACACGGGAGTATCTATTTACACATATCACTCTCTCTCTATACACATCGTTCACATACAATTTTCTAACACACTCTCTCATTAAGTGTGTGAGAAGAGAAAATATGGTGTGTGCATATAGAAGCTCCCCACACACACTCATACAGTGTTTATATGATTAGCCCATGGATGAGTGTGGGATTGGACCATCCATCCCAGCTCATAACTTACATGGGTTGGATGACTTCATAAAGCTTTGTTGGCATACTTCAAATATTCTTATTCTCATTCTCATTGAATTTTTTTATATGGTACAGTTGTATTATGTGTACATAAAAGAATGCGATACAAAATACGCAAATGTGAAATAAAAATTATTCTCATCTATAGTTGTAAACATGTTTGTGTTTATAATTGTAAATATTTTATCTCACATTCATTCTATATTTGGTTTTCTTTATGCACCTAATTTTTTTAGATCAATTACAAATACACCCCCTGAGCTTTGTTTAAAATACAAATTACTCCTATGATTTAAAAAAATTACAAATGCCTCCCTGTCATAATTTTTTATTTAACAGAATTAATTAAAAAAATAAAATTTCTAACTGTTCACCTATATAATAATAAAATTATCTAAATTATTAATTGAAATAAAATTTTAATATTATTAAAAACTATTAATTAACTTGATAATTTATTAATAAAATGACCTATTTGTTATGAAATTAAAAATCTTAGGAGACATAATGTAATTTCTAAAATCACAGGGGATAATTTGTAATTTACGTAAATCTCAGGTGGTGTGTTTGTAATTTATCCAATTTTTTTTGTATAAAGTAATTCTAATTTTTTTATATTAATGACAAACTTTACTATAAGGTCAACTAGTGAGTTATTATTCTAACATTTCCAAAATAAAAACAAGTGATTATCTCACTATTTCTACTCTAGATGGTCTACAAAGAAGAAAGCAAAAAGATGGAGAGAAGTTGAAGGGAATTTACATGCTCCATTATGTTGGCATCAAGGCCAATATATAGACTTACAAGAAGAGAATATAAACAAAATATTACTTATTGCATATCTAACATATCTAATTTTGTAAGACTTTTTGTCTTAAAAGTTACCAATTTTTCTAACTAGTTAGGCAAGTCTAGTGATAGGCTTTTTGAAAAATCTATCTAAAAGTAAATACAAAGAGACAAAAATAAATACAAAAGGACTACAATTATTTGCTCTTTGCTACAGTTTTTACAATTATATATACTGAGACACACTGTCTACCCTCCCCGGTTTTCAAAGAGATAGACTGTTGTAGATAAGTTTTGGCTGAGCTGATTTGTCGTGTAGCGTCGGCTGAAAGGATGTGACTGGTCACTTTCCGTCAAATAATGCAGGTTGCTCCACGTGTCCTGGATAAGGTTGGAGTCGATCAGGAGACAGCTGCATGTGATAGTGGGGTCCACTATGCTTCCATCCTGTTGATGAGATTGTGATATTCTTCATCAGTCTCTGATGGAGGGGAATCCGGATCTTGACTGTATTGCTCATTCTGGAAATGTTCTACATCATCCGCAGTCATGGCTAGTTCCAACGGAATATCCAAATTATTTCTCTTTTTGAGATTTATTAACATGTCAAGAGCCTCATTAATTTGCGTTGGAGACCTTTGATATGTTATGGGAAAATGGGTTACAAATAATATTCTTCCATCTATAACCATGAATGGCAATTTTGCTGAGCCATGGATGTTGGATGCTGCTTTGTGAAACAGATATTAGACTGTCTATCCAATATTCTGTTAAAGAAAGTTTTTAGATATTTTCCAATCGCTCTCTCCGGTGATCTTCATCTAAATAATTATCTTCAAATTCAAAATCTTCAGTTTCTTTAAGATACCAAATCTGGTATGGTTGGAAAAAATGTTCTCGTTCTCGCCAACCAACAGTGCTGGAGATCCAAAAAGTAAAATATTTGCTCCATCGAAAGCCTTTTACTATCCATAAGAGCATTGTTTTGATGATCATTGGATAATCTATCCATTAAATTGGATCTAAAATTTGAAAAATAACTTGATTAGTTATTCCCCAATCTATATCCTCAAAAAATCACATGTCATGATTTGCCATGATGGTTATTTTGGGAATTCCATCTTTCAAATTTAATTTATCATAAGATCGTTCTAAGATTTGTCTAATCTTATCATGATGATCTTCAACCCGATTTTTGATTAACATAAAAATTTCTTTTGGAAGCAAAGTTCTTGCTTTTTCAAAAAGACAAATTTTTTTTATTTGTTCAAAAACTGGGTCAGAAAACTCATCTGATATGAGATCTGATAGTTGAAGAAAATTGTTTATTTTTTCAAAATTAAAATCTTCATTCCAATTCATTTGTTTAAGAATATTGAAACAAAGATTTTGCAAATCTTTTAATTTAGCTGTTTGCTCAGCTAATTTGTTGGCCAAAACTCCCATGTGTTTTCGAAATTTCACTTGTCTACAATATGAGTTTTCCAAACTCCATTGAGTTCTGTTCACTATGGACATCTCTACCCCTTGATTCAAACTTACATTACATTTAAATTTGGATAAAAATCACTCAAAATTCTCGACTCCACAACTCAAATTTGTATCAAATTAAGTTTTATCCATTTCCCCCCCCCCCCTAAAAATTTAGGAAGACTCAAATTTTTACTCGAAATTTTTAAAAAGATTTTGTAATTTTCAAATTTAGAACTCTATCAATTAAAAGTTTGTCTATTGAAGTGGTCTCTAGGAAATCCTTGAAGACAAATAAGTAATATTGAGAATTCGTTGCTTAATTGGGAGAGGGATAAAAATACTAAGTGGTGATGAAGTGATAAGAAGCTTTGTTAGGGGATGAAATATGAGGTCCATATCTCACCAATAGCACTTTGGATAAGAGAAGCAATCCACATATCACAATTCTATTGGATCGCATTTTTCCATCACAGCCAACCCTTGAAGCTATTCTCTCTCCTAAGCTTTTCTCTCATCTCACAAGCCTTCCAATCCCACCTACAGAATAAGCTAAAACTAAGCTCAACAAGAACACACGACACCAATGGCAGCAACTATAGCAACGATGGCCATGCTCAATGCCAAGTGCTTCACCACCCCTAAAACCCACAACCCATCTAAGCCAACAACAAAACTACCCACCACCACCACTTGCACCTCCCTCCTCTCCATCCAAAACCTCCCAAAAGGCCTCACCATCTCTAACCCATCACCCCTATCCAGCACTGCCCTTGCTGGAGCCATTTTCGCAACCCTAACCTCATGTGATCCAGCCATGGCAGCCCAACAAATTGCCGACATCGCTGAGGGCGATAACCGGGGCCTAGCACTCCTCCTGCCAATCATTCCAGCCATTGCTTGGGTTCTCTTCAACATCCTTCAACCAGCTTTGAACCAGGTCAACAAAATGAGGAGCATTAGGGGGGTCATCATTGGGCTTGGTGGGATAGGTGGGTTGGCTGCTGCCTCAGGGTTCATGTCAACCCCTCATGCGATGGCAGCAGCACAGGCTTCAAGTGACAATAGGGGGCAGCTCCTGTTGTTTGTCATTTCTCCTGCTATTCTTTGGGTTCTTTATAATATTTTACAGCCAGCTTTGAACCAGCTCAATAAGATGAGGTCTGAGTGAAATGGGCCCTTAGGCTCTCTGTGGTGTGGTTGTTTGTGGAGTGTTTTGTTGTTTTTTTTCGCTCTGTTTGTTGGTTTCTCACCAACTTGGAGCCTTGAGTGTGTGCTAGCAGATGATTTGGTGTGCGTTTTGGTGCCAACCTAGTTGGGATCTAAATGTGAAGAAAAACATTTATTCATTTCATATCTGTTATGAATTACATAACAGTATTTATATACAATGCTGAGACTGAAAGATAACTAATCACTGTAACTTCTTAACTAATTCCTAACCACTTAACCAATTCCTAACTGATTTCCTAACTGACTATACAATGCATTTGATATAACAGATTTTGAATGTACAGCTGGAGCTGTAGCAGTTGCAACTGATGCAACTGATTCTGAAGCTGAAGCTAAACCTGGAGCTGGTGATGCTGGAGCTGAAGCTGCTGTTGTGGTTGTCTTATCACTTAAGTTGTCCAAACAACTAAAAAAAATATATGATAGTGTTTGATAGAGTTTTAGAATTATGATTTGAGAATAAAGTTGTATTTTACATTTGTGAGTTTTGAAATTATGATTTGAGTGTGAAAAATTTATTTGGTTATGATTTTGAAAAGAGTTTTAAATTGAATTTGAATTGACTGATGTGACATATGATATTTGATACAAAAATTTACAATTCAACCAAATACACAGTCTAAAATTGTATTTAAAGATCATAAAAATTTTTTAAAAAAATTCACAAATATTCTTTTTGTAATATAAAAATAACAGGTGCAAAAAAAAAAAAAAAACCGAACACTGTTCCAGTCAACCGGCCGGCCGGAATGTCCGGTGGGACGACTGGTAAGCTCAAATTTTCTCGCCTTAGGAAGAGTTTTCAAAAGTGAGTGAAATTAATTTTTAAAAACCTTAAACAACACCACACTCAAAAGTGAGTGTAGAACTATATTTTCAAAGCTCTACCAAACGGAACCCGTATCTCTCTATTTTTTTTCTTTTCTCTCCAAATCACTCAATCCAAACATAGTGTTAGCTCCATATTGGTAGCAATGTTAATGGCCAAGATTCATCATGATGTTCTTCCTTACATTCTTCCAAGAAAAGAAGGTCCATGAATTGTGTGGAAAGTTTTACAAATGATCTACTGGTTAAGCTATATCAATATTCTTCATCAGTTCAACTAGTTTGGCACCTCTTTCAAAAGGTAATCCATATTTCAACTCAGTTGGCCCGGTCTATGATTCCCATTTAAAACATTATAAGTTTGAATCTCGAGATTTATTCCTCATTTTCTTTGAGATTACTATCAGGATTTGACCTGGAAATTACTTGGTTTGTGTAAAAAAAATCAATGTTTCAAAAGCAATTGAGTGGTGTCCCAATCTCTTGAACTACTCCCTTCCCAAGGAAGGAGTACGACTAGTGGGAAAGCAATTAAGTGATTAAAAATTTTCGCGAGAAAATTTGAACCATGTCACAAACGTATGGAATGGGTTGAATTGAATCATAGTAACCCCCTCAAATGCCTTCTATAAATTAGGCCATAACTTGACATGAAATGCAAAACAAAATTAAACCGAGCATGATGGCTATCAAAATCCTTATCTGCCTTGTTGTGCTCATTTCTCTTGCCAACCACTCTCATGGGGGCACAATCTCACTCTACTGGGGCCAAAACCAAAATGAAGGCAGCTTGGCCGATGCTTGTGCCACAAGAAACTATGCAATTGTGAACATAGCCTTTCTATCCACATTCGGCAGTGGCCGGACTCCGGCGCTAAACCTAGCCGGTCACTGTTCGAATGGTGGTTGCGCCGGTCTTAGCAAAGACATAAAAGCTTGCCAGGATGGCGGCATCAAGGTGATACTCTCCATCGGAGGCGACTCTACGAGCTACTCCCTTTCTTCCTCTGATGATGCCCGGTATTTGCCTTTATCAACATATATATATTGACCTTGCTTGATGTAACCAATTTATGCACGAAAATATCTTAAATAAGCTTTAAAAAAATACCGATTATTTGAAAGTTGGGGGAGGTTTTTTGGATTGATCTTTTAGCTTACAATAAGGGCGAATTTTGTGGTTTCTATATTTTGTCTCTACATTGAATTTTTCACATTCATCGGTCTAATTGATAATGTCTCTTAAGAAATTACCCTGAAATCAAGTGCAAAATGGTCAATTCACTCTCATCAAAATAATTAAAGGGTTAACATCCAATTTGAGATACCCTTTTCGCTTTTGAATAGATTATTTTGTCCTTGATTTTCTTCTAATTTTCTAACGGACATTATCAATTGAACTAAATTGATGCAATTTAAAAACTTAAAAACAAAATTGATGTAATTAGAATTATAAGAACTAAATTAATAAAAAAAAACTAACTATCAGGATCACCGATATAATTTTTTCTTATAATAAATATGCAATTTAAAAACTTAAAAATAAAATTGATGCAATTAGAATTATAAGAACCAAATTAAAAGAAAAAAAAAAAACACTAACTAGCAGGATCACCAATATAATTTTTTCTTACAATAAATTGTACTAAAGGAGACTATTATCGGTTTGGTCATGACTTATTTAAAAGCTTTTGGTTTCAGTTCATGACCTTTTTACTTGGATTTTTGGTGGAAAATTGACTTTTTAATTACCAAATGGAAATTGGGAAAACCAAACTATGGTTCAGTGATTTAAATTTTTACATTTTGACTATTTAAGAAGGCAAAATAAATAAATAAAAGTAAGTATTTGTTTCAGTTAAAAAAGTTAATAATTGAAAAAAGAAAAAAAACCTAAGGACCTATTCAACTTTTCTAATAACAAAAAATAATTTTTTTTTAAATTTATGGAACATATTATTTTTTTTCACAAAAACTTTATCTCGAAAATGAAATAAAAAACTATTAAAAAGGTAATTATCAAATCAATCCTATGTATGACTTTTTAGCAATTATTCCCACCTATAACTAATCAAAAGACTTTTTTTTTGTGTGTGTGCCAACTCATTAAACACCCAAAAATGCGCCGGACCCCCAGTAAACCCCACCCCCACCGACCCCCCCTAGTGCCACGTGACACTGCAGGATTGGAAGAAAAAAAAAACAGAAAACTGGCCAATGGAGGCCCGCCACGTCACTGGGGTGTGTAGCAGCGTTGTTAAACACCTCTATAGTAAAGGGCAAAAAAAAATGGGTCACTAAAATTATCCACATCTCACATAATGTTTGAAAAAATATTTCCATGACAGATAGTTTCTTCTGTCTATTCCTCTTCTTTGCTCGGTTCTTTCCTCTATTCTATCATTTTCTCCTTTCTCGATTGTTCTTCTTCTCTATTCCTTTGATGAAAATTGTAAAATCAAACAAGGGTGTTATGGGTATTTTATCATGGCACAACTAGGGGTGTTAGTGTAATTTCGGAGAATATGGGAGGTGGCCGTGTGATTTCAATGTTATATAGGGATGTCAGTGTAATTTACCTTTTCTTTCACTTGCAGGAAAGTTGCAGACTATTTATGGAACAATTTTCTCGGCGGCCAATCAAACACACGTCCACTAGGTGATGCCATTTTAGACGGTGTAGGAGAGGGTTCGAGAAAGGAGTTGAAAAATTCGAAGATCTTCAAGATCCTTGAAGAACAACTTCGAATTCTCTAGAATATGATGAGAGGCTTAGATTCTTCAATAATCTCAACTTAGGAACACAAAAACAAAGGAGATGATGGAGATAAGAGATTGGGTGAAGAAGAAGGCAAAATGGCTAGAGAGAGAATAATGGCAAGGCTCTCCCAGGGATCTCCCACTTTCACTCTCAAGGTTGATAATGGAGAAGGGAAATTAGTTCTTTCCCAAGAATT